>CM063523.1:44379215-44979215 GCA_032199755.1 Ambrosia artemisiifolia
TGAAATGGATGTGTTGATGTGAGAAGAAGCAGTGTCTTTGTGTGCATTATCGACCGTGTTACGCTGACTTTCAATAATTCTTGTCTTCGTGCGGTGCTTTGTCCTTTCTTATGTCTAATTGTATCTGTCATGAGTCAAATGGGTTAGGCAACAAGAACATAAAAGTATTTGCTCTACATAGGAAATTTTTTATTTGAATATATTAAAATGACAGAGAGAGAAACAAACTTCTAGAAACATACCAGTTTCTTTGAAGATAAGGAAAGTGATAAATAACGACAATTCGCAACTTAAAACTTTTGACCCGAACGCAAAGGTACCTGCATAAATTCAAACATACATGCGTCTTCAAAATGCAACAACCCCTACATATGCGTATATGGGTTGGATGGGTTTGGTAACGGGTCACTATAAAAGGGTATTCAAGTATATTTGAGAAAATAGGTGATTATGAACCCTTTCATCTGCCCATTTCCAAATGTGTTGGTAATTCAGTGGCGAGGCTTTGTTGGGGCGGGAGGGGGCGGCCGACCCCCCCGAATTTTCGTGCAGAAGTTCCGATTATATAGTATTCGTATAGAAAATTTTGTAAATATAGGGTTTCGACCCCCCGAAACTAGTGACTTCCGACCCCCCGAACCTTCGGGTCAAGCTTCGCCACTGGTTGGTATGTCACTAAGTATTTAAAAAAGAGTAAAAAATCTACTCTAAACATGTTTTTTTAAAAGTTGCAAAAAGATTGAGTAGGTCTTCTACTATTTGTAGCGGTTGTGCCCCAGCCCAACATCAACAACACTTGCCGGCAACTCTGCCTCAATCAACATGTGGGCTGGTTCATTTACATGTTCATAGGCAAGTCTTCCCATAGTCAATAGAGCTTCCCCACCATTACATTTTGGAGGGAAACCATGACTACACTTATGAGCCTCTTGAAAAGGTAGAATATATGCCTCGTGAAGAACACCGGATAACCCAGTTTTAGGTAGCTCCATAGGGCACACTTAAAAACCTGTCAAGATTGGAGGGGTCAGCTTGTTGATTAATCATACCCTTTAATCTATTTTTATATCAACAAATTGCTAGCGTACGTACTTGAGTCAAAACCATGAGCGACTTTAGTATCAAGTTGATCTGTAATCTATTGAAAATGTTCTAAATGGGGAGTTTATGTGACAAATGTGTTGTATATCCCTAAATAATGGAACTTCAGAATACGATGCTTACATCTAGTTTTGTTACTCACTTACTTGACACATTTAAAATGTAACACATAATCTACTATGTACCAACATCAATTCATATCTTTGATGCTTCCATATCCACTTATTTCAATCACTTCAAATTTTGGATTGTATTTATACTACAATCTATGAAAGTAATTTAACATCCTATACTACAATCTATCTATTCGCAAGTAGTCAAGGCGAACCCTTTTGATACAGATAAGAAATAGAAGTCATACCTGGTGTAGTTTTGACTTCCCGAAGGTAATTCCCTGCATGCATCACAATTACAAATCATTATAACGGGGCAACATAAATGCCATAAAACTATATATGTATAAAAACAATTACAAATCATTATATTGTGCAACATGAATACCATGAACGATATATATAAACAACGACGACCTATATTTTGGGACCTACCCACATTTAAGTGATCATAGTGTGTTTTGGTTATAGTGGACAGGCGTGGCTAATATTGCCAAACAAAACTGGATTTCACTTTTGAACTAATAATCTGAATTTTGTCATTTAATATCAGCTTATCACTTTAAACACACAACCAAACGGTCAATGATGAGTTTAATTATGGGTTAAATTTTTTTCATATTCTTAAAAGTAAAAACCTTGTGCAAGTTGTTGTGTCATTGGCGCAAAGCATTAAAACTAAGCCTTGTGGTTCACTTCCAGAATTATGGTAACTAAAGGGTTTCAGTGATGTCTCATGTAACAAAATTTGAGCATGGTGACAGTTTTACCCCTATGGATAATCATAATACCCCTGAGCATCTATGATAATAGCTATGTATGTAATACACTGTATACAATTCAAATTCATTCTCTTGTTGGGAGGATAGATCCTAGTTATGCCTAAGCTGTAATTTTAAAATATATTTGTGCTTTGTAAGCATGTGAATGTACGATGTTGTTGGAGAAAGGGAACCTTAAATACTTAAATACTTCGATATGGGCATGGGAGGCTCTTAGGGTGGCAAAGAAGGACCCGTGGCTAGGGCCTGTTTTATTCGGGGCACATTTTTATAGAAGATGCCTATATACATATGTTATACTAGCCGATTACCCCGGGAAGGTCCCGGGATTGAAAATTTTAATATGATTTAATAAAAAATGATAAAAAAAAAAAAAAGAAAACTCAAATCACGAAAAGAGTAAATAACTTAAACATAATCAATTTTAGTTAAAAAACATTTATTTAAAAAGTTAAAAAAATAAAAAGCATAAACCATATTAAACATAATAAAGTATTAAAAGGATAACCTTCAACATATAATCATCTTCACGTAAATTAAAATATGTTACAATTTGATTAATGAATAACCTGAACACTTTGTGTTTTTTTCTGTATGAATATAACCCCACAAAAAATGGTCGTTTTTTTTCGTTTTTATATAGCACTATGGTACTCGTTGGAAAGATAATAAAACGCTCGTTAATTTGGTGTAATTTTTTTTATTTAAAAAAACTCGAATATAAAAGATATTTATGTTTAAAAATTATGGGAGGAAGATAAGAGAGAAAAATTTAAATTTGTTTTTAAATTCTTTTTTCCTAAAATAACTCAATTTAATTTTAGTAATTGAGAATTAAGAGATAGAGAGATAAATTTAGAAAAATACTCAAAAACACCAAAAAAACTCAATTATTAAGCCACGTGGCACTCTCAATGGGCATATATGCTTTCTTTTTATATATATATATATATATATATATATATATATATATAGATATATGTGTGTGGGTAGAGGATCCTGTAGGAAAATGGATTTGTGTGAGAAGCGTGAGAAGGATTAAGAATTGACATGTAGCCATCATGTTTTTGATTTTGGAATGATGTTTTGGGTTGTTTTCGCTTGAAAAACACTTAACACAACAAAATAAAACAATTTAAAACACAATCCAATGTATTATAGTCATTAAATTTAAATTACAGATAAAACACCCTAGTAATTACTTAAAACACTATGCTTAAATGTTCTTGACATAGTGTTTTAAGTTTTAAGCCTAAAATACATTGTTTTCGGTTATTAGTTGTTATGTTTGTTGTTTTTGTAAGCAAAACAATCCAAAACATCATGAATACATCCAAAAAATGTTGCATACATATCAATTTTTAATCCTTCCTACACTTCTCACACAAACCAATTTTCCTACAGGAACCCTACCCTGTGTGTGTGTATTATTTTAATAAAAAAACCCAATTTTAAACTTAAAATTTAGCCCCAACGCTCATTTAAAATTCAAAAACTTATTAGCCCAATTTTAAGCTCAATATTCATTTAAAACCCAAAACTTAAGGGCTAAATAACATATTTTTTAATAGGGTGTCTAAATCTTCAAGGACATCCTTGGATATGGGTCTGAAATACTTCAAAACCAAGACTCAACATGACCTTTGACGTTCAGGGTATACTTTAGTTCCGAATACCCAAAAAGTATATGTCAAGCGACGGAACTATTTGACATTTTGATGTTAAGGCCATCCGGGAAGGAATGGGTCACTTCGTGATTCAAGGGGGGTTGCCATTTGACCGCTTCAACAACCCAAGATTGACGCGTCTCACCTAAAACCCTACAACCGCGTTATAATCATCTAAGTCGCACTACCCTTTCGATGTGATTGTATAAAAAGAATTCAATATCCAGTGTACCCGTTTTTTTTTCCAATACCCGGTATATCCGGAACCGGATATTGAAAAACCAAAACCAGATATACCGGGTATGGTTTTTTATGCTAGGAATCGGAATTGAAACTAGAACCGGTTCTTTCAATACCCGGTTGAAGTCAGACCCGACCCTACCCGAAACTGGTTCCATACCTGAATTAAATTAGGTATTGAAAAAACCTGGTTTGTGCACCTCTATGTAGAGTTGTTTTGTTATGTTTTTTTATTTGAGTCAAAGCATTTGCATTCTATTATAAGTAGGGAGTTGGTGCATGAAAGTGTCCTAGAAATAAGGAGATAGACTTAGTGGTATATGTTCTCACGTAATTTTGCATATTTATATTTTGTACTTGCATTGGAATTAAGGGAAGAAAATTGATCCAAAATTATATTCTTGTTCTCATTTTATTTTTTCTTGAAGCCTAACCCACTCAATGGTATCTATCAGGGGATTGACCATCTTAAATCACTCCCTAACAATTACAATCTTAAATGGAGAATTCCTAAGCATGGTATTGAAGAACAGGGGTATAAGAGCATTCGCATTTTGTCCACCAAATCTCTTCCATCAAATAACACTAAAAATGATTAAAATTTCTCTTTTCTTTTCAGATAAATAATATTTTTTTTATACTTTTATGTTTTATCATTATTTTTTCTCTATCCTACACTCGCAACCACTTTAGTGGATGTTCCCAGAGATAGCCACAAACCAGTTCCTAATGTGCAGACCTATTAGTGGATGTTCCTAGAGATGGGGAGAGAGTGTTCTACTTTCCACAAACCAGTTCTAAGGACGATCCCAGAGATAGCCACACCATCTACTTAATATGGTGCCCGTGGACAAAAAGATGTGTAATTTTAAATGTTTCTTACAGCAGAAAATATGCAAATGATCTTTTTGTGTATATTTCAGTTATACATATGTGTATATTGAAAAAAAAATTCCTGCATAAAAAGCAGCGAATTTTTTTTGCTTTACAGAAATGTGTGGTCCAGAATGGTTCTCTCAGTTCTCAATTTGGCCAAAGGTTCTCATTTGAACCAAAACCTACATGTATATATGTATAAACTGACATAAATAAAATATTATTGTTTTCCAAATTATATGTTAGTTTTCAGCATTGTTTTGAAACTCAAACCGGACCGGTCAGTCGGACTGGTTGGACCGGGAACCGAGGGTCAAACCAGTCCGGGTCAGGGTATTGAACCGGTGGTGTATTGAAACGGGTTTTGAAGGGGTTGGACCGGACTTTCTTTTTGTGTTTTTTAAAATTTTACCCTATTAATTTTACAACACAATCTGGTTCTTATATCTGGTTCGACCAGTCGGACCAGTGAACCAGTAAGGAGACCGGTTCAACGTCCGGTCCAGTTCTAAAAACATTGGTTTCTCAAATTGTAAATTTTCAAACCATTTAAAACTAATCAAACATTCATGCTTCAAAAACCAAATCTTTTTACAACCTAGCCGCTTCCTTTCAGCCCATTATGAACAGACTCACTTATTATATAACACATTTTTAGAAAAGATTTAATACGTTATTTTGGACATATTGGATAAAGGCCCAATGAGCCAAACCGTGTAACCAAACCGATAGTAGTGGTTTGATTTGTTTGGTTCAGTTTAAGAGTTACACTGTTTGGTTTTGGTTTACAAAAATCAAAATCTATCACTAATGGTTTGGTTTACGGTTTAAACTAAAAACCGTGAAGATTGGACTATGAACACCCCTGGTGTGTTGAATAAAGAACTTATTTTAAGTAGAGATATGAGAGAACTACTTTCTACCAATCAGATTTTTTTCATTGTAATTTCTTTTGTTATTACTTTCATTGCTATTTTGGAAATCACACAATCCTGATCATGGGTCTAGTGTATGCAGAGAAAATGACAATTACTAGATTAATTATTTGTGGGATTTATGATTAAGATATATTTGATGTGATCTTCTTGTGTAGTTCTTTATTATAGTATGGGAAAACTAGGAATGGATGCTTTTGGTTTCTGAATAAAGTATTTAATTTATTGGATTTTTGTTGGAGTGAAGGAATGAAAAGCAACATAAAGTGCTTGGTAACTTTATTCCTTTGTTTTTGTAAACAATACTTCTACTTACAAAATGACTAAAAGTTCTTACTTTTATATTATAGGGAGTGGAGGGGGGGGGAAGCGCCATGTGGCAGTTATGGGACCCATGTGGGGGGAATTGTGGGGAGTGGAAGAGGGGGGAGTGACATGTGGAAATTATTTTCTTTTTCATTTTCTTTATATAAACTAATAAAAAAAACAATTTTCATAAAAACATGATTAAAAAACATTATAATTATTATATATAACATTTCTCGTCCTTCGCTACAGTAAAATGTCAAATCATGTATAAAGTAGGCTAGATTTAATGCTTATTTACGAAACTGCCATTTTTTCCATTTGCAACTGCTACCATCCCACAATTTTTCCAGCTGGTCCCACGAAACCATTGGCGTGACATCTTCTTGTTAATAATAAACTACAAACTAAAAAATAAAAAAACATGAAATAAAAAAATACATCAACTAAAAAAATACATAAACTAAAAAAATACATAAACTAAAAAATACATCAAACATGTATTTAATCATCATCGTCGGATTGGTAATGTCTTGGTACACTCCAAATATTATCAACCAAATCCGCTAGAAGGTTGTGATGTGTTTGGGTATTCTTGATTTCCAGGTTGTTTAACGTTATTTCTGCATCAGTAATGTTTTCTTGACTTGATGGTGGCTCGTCACCAAAATACTCGCATATTGCACGCCCTTCGTCTTCCAAAATCGTGTTATATAAAATAAGGCATGCGTACATCACATTTCTTATTTGAGGTTTTTCCATCATTCGACATGGCATAGACAAAATGCGCCATTTCTTTTTTGTAAAACACCAAAAGCTCGCTCAATGTCTGTCCGTGCAGCCATTTGAGCTTTGTTAAACTTTTTTCTCTTAGGGTCTAACGTAGTCCGCCGTGTAAACGATTTTACGAACACGGCCCAATCAGGGTACGTAAATTCCATCTGTTAGAAGATACCCGTACTTGTATTCTACATCGTTTACGAAAAAAGTTCCTTTTGGCGCAACATCATTTACAAGATCGTTGAAAATTGGGGATTGACTAAGAATAGTTCTATCGTTCGACGAACCGGGCACACCAAAAACGCATGCCAAATCCAAAGATCTTGTGATATAACCGCTTCAAGCATCATACAAGGCTTTTTATGATATCCACTTGAGTGTTGACCTTGCCATGCAGTTGGACAAAGTTCCCACTCCCATTTCATACAATCTGAACTCCCGAGCATCCCAGGAAAACCATGCAGTTGGATAAAGTTCCCACTCCCATTTCATACAATCTGAACTCCCGAGCATCCCAAGAAAACCATGTTTTTCTTCGTGGAATTCCAAAACTTGTTGTACGTCACTAAACGTAGGTTTTCTCAAATAATTTTTTAAATATAGTTCAATGACGTACAAACAAAAATAGTGGAGAGTTTCCCTAGCCGTTCGGGCCGACATCTTTAGATAGTCGTCCATTATGTCGGAACTTTGCTCGTAACCCAAGTGTCTAAGCGCGGCTGTGACCTTTTGAAACATGGTAAATCCCATCTCACCACGCGCATCAGGCCTTTGTTGGAAATATTCGTAATTATTTTCTAAATCGTTTGATATTCTTAAAAATAAATTACGACTCATACGAAAACGCTGCCTAAAAGTTTTTTCATTGTATCTTGGTTCGGGCGAGAAGTAATCACGTACCAATAAATCATTTGCGGCTTGTCGTTCACAAAGTATATACTTTCTACGCTTGGGTTCCGAGGTGTCTTCATCATCATCCACTATAACTTTAACGACTGTCTGAACGGTAGCCATTATCAATTCCGTGCCGTCGTCGGATGAGGAGTCCAAAGCGAGATCATCAAACGCATCAGACGAACTTAAACTTTGGTCCGACATCTTGCAAGTATTGTTTTTAAAAAATGAGAGTTTGGAGAGGATTTTATAAAAATAGGAGAGTGTGGGTTTGAGTAGAAGAGTATATGGTTGTATATATATATATATATATATATAAAGATTGATTTTTCAAAAAAAAAAATTCTTTATTACCGTTTGCCAACGGATATTTTTAATTTTTTTATTAATCAACGGTCACATACAAGAACCAATCAAATTTTGACACCTCACTTCCACCCCTCCCCCCACGCCATTCCTCCTCTCCCCGCCCTACCCTCCCGCCCCTTCCTCCATGCCACCACGGGGCGGCGTTCCCGCCCGTGGAGACCGTCCCCGCCCTCCTCTCCTGCCCCACTCCCTCCACTCTTATAATTCTTAAACATAACCAGTTAAGATATCAACCGATTTAGAGAAATCATAGGTTAAACACATTTAAAATAGACACGGAATCAACATAAAAGATAAAAGCAATCAATATGAGAATGTTTACATAAATTTAAACTAGGAAGTTTAAAAAACTTGGATAATTGGTCACAATGCATTTTTATCAAATGCTTTCTACTTACAATTATTAGTATATATACACATGCATGTTGGGACGTGTTGTAGCATCCTGTGTTTTTTAAATAAAAATAAACGGCTTGTTGATCTATAATATTTATGTTTCAAGGTGGTTAAAACAAATGATATGACTATGTATAAAAGGCTTAAGCAATTTAAAGAATCGTTAATAGGTGCAGGGTTAAAACAACTAAGATCAGGGGATTAAAAATGATAATCTGCCAAACTTTTACATACAACCATATGACAGATGCTGTACCAGACGTATAATCACAACAACAACCAATTTTTTTTTCCAAAAACTACTCACAAATAAGCTCCAAAACTGATTCTAATACATTGTGTGAGTTTTAGGAGAGTTAAGGCAAACAAGGAAAGTGTTTAGAAAATATAAAGCAACCCAAAGGCTTTTTACTATATATGTGAATAGTGTGTGTTGAATGAAGAACCAAATTTAAGTAGAGAACAGTGAGAACTACTTTCTACCACATATTTATCATGGTGATTTCTTTGAATATTAGTTTCCGTTGGTATATAAGAGAGGGGGTCATAGGTACAAACCTGAGCATAAGAAGTAAGTTGTTTAGGTAATTTGTGTAAAGTAGAGTAACATTTGCCATTCAAAATAAAGACATTTTATTTGACACTTGGAGTAACCAAATAGAAAGCAACCCAAAGTGGTTTGGTAGCTTTATGCCCTTTTTAACAATAAATCTATTTGCAATACAAAATGAGAATTTCTTCATTAAAGGAAATTTAAAGATGCCTTAAAGGTAAGATTTTTATAATTCTTTAACATAAACAATACTAAGTGATGTAAATAAAATACTAAGGTGTGATTGATATATAGGCAATGAAGAAGAGAAAGGGGTGGATGAATAATTAGGGATGGACAAGAATATCTTTGGTTACGTAAAGAATTTCCTAAAAAGAAAAAAAACATTGTTCCATTCTATTCCTGAATTAATTAGATGTGAAACAACTTAATTTTTTGTTTTTGTTTTATGAACATTGAACAACATTTCTGTAGTAATAGAAGAATGAATCATTTGAGAGTCTATTCACTCTACTTGGGAAGAATAAAACAATGTATGGAATGAAAGCATCTGTAATGCAAGTGACATAAAAATAATTACAAGTTCGAATGTGTGTTTTTATCATCAATTTCTTCCAAATCACAAAATAGTTTAGATATAAAAGACGTTTTTTTATATTAGGGGATTAACAGAAAATCATGGATTTGACATGTTTTGTTATTAACCAAAATTATCTAAACCAGACTAAAAACCAATAATAACCATATAAACCAAACCAAGTAACCGATTGGTTAATAAGATTGATTAACTGATAACTTCGGTTTCAGTTTCGGTTGAGGCTAATAATCAAACGATACACACCCTTAGAAGTGTCGGTGTTCCCTGCTGCCTCGCGCGGGCACCTTACCAGTTTAATAAATAATTGAGAACTAAGAAAATTAAAATTAAATATTATTTAACCAGGCAGGAAAAAAACATTTAATATTATTATTTTATAGCAGAGAGAAACGTAAAACTTATGATATTATATATATACACCTATAGTAAGAGATTAACAAAAAAATAGGGCTAAAGATTTTTAGCTATTATATAGACTAAAATTATATGTATGCAATTACAATACAATGCATGCTAATCACTAAAGTTGACGTTTATATGGTGTGTGCCAGTACTCGCCAATAAATGTAGGATTGTTTAGATTGCAGCTGATTTCAACAATTTGGTATTTTGGTCTGTTGTTTGCTGTTCAAAAGAAAAACATTTTTATTCGATATTTGGAGTAACCAAATAGAAAACAACCCAAAGTGATTTGGTAGCTTTATGCCCTTTTTAACAATAAATCTATTTGCAATACAAACATAAGAGTTTCTTTATTATTCAAAGGGAGAACAAAACCATGTAAGTATATGCAAATGAAATTTAAAAATGCCTTAAAAGGTTAGATTTTTATAATTCTTTAACATAAAAATTATTAAGTGATGTAAATAAAATAATTAGATGTGATTGATGTATAGGGAATGAAGAACAGAAGAGAAAGGATGCATAAATAGGAAGGAACAATAATGTCTTTGGTTACATGTAAAGAATTTCATAAAAAGAAAATTAACATTGTTCCATTCGATTCTTGGATTAATTAGATGTGAAGCAACTTATTACTCAATCTGTCTCAATTTAAATGTCCTTATTTCCTTTTTTGTTTGTCCCAAATTAAATGTCTCTTTCCAAAAATGGAAATGTAATTTCCAGTTTTGCCCATAAAAGACAAAACACAATCACTACTTTTGAGGATATTATTGTTATTTTACCACATACAAACAAAAGATTTCTTAAAAAGTGTGTTTTTAAACATGGGACATTTAAATTGGGACGGAGGGAGTATTATTTTTTTAGGAACATTGAACAACAATTCCATAGTAAAAAAAAAACAATGAATGATTTGAGAGTTTATTCACTCTACCTGTAAGAATAAAATAATGTATGGAAATGAAAGTATCTGCAACGCAAATGATATAAAAATGATTACAAGTTTGAATGTGTGTTTTTGTCATTAACATCTTCCAAATCACAAAATAGTTTAGATATTATATAAAAACCATTTTTTTATATTAGGTGATTAACAGAAAATCATGGATTTGACATGTTTAAAATAAAGCCGCAGATAAAATAAAATAAGAAAATGATCGGATTTAGTAAGTTTAATTAAAGAAAATTAGGACTTTTGCCACAACATCTCGTTTTGTCAGAGGCCTTTTACTATGTATGTGAATAGTGTGTGTTGAATGAAGAACCAATTTTAAGTAAACATATTTCTTTAAAGAATAAACTTTAATGTATTATTTACTTGTTATGACATTTTGCTTTGTTTATATATTTAGTAATACTAGTGTGTTTGACGGGCGCGCACTCATTCTGTCGGTGCACGATGCAGCGCGCTAAACTGGGTAAAGCGATTTGTGGTCAAGAAATTTAGAGCGTGTGCCCTCGCGTGTTGTGGTAGGAACACTGCATGTTTATAAAACTGCTAAATGAACTAAAGAAAACCAAACCAAACCAAAACAAACTACAAATCAACATACTAAAATAAGTTATCAATCGAGTTAACCTTAAACTGTAAAATATTATCTCATTATATCTAAGTAAACTACTTTGAATCCGCACACATACAAATACCACGTTACACCTATAAAGTTTGGTGAGCCATCATCTGATGTTCTTATGCCACATGCTTAAGGTGTACATAGATCCGTGGTGGTCCTTGCCATTTCAGAAGAAGTTTTTAGCATCGGCTTTTGTGGATGTGTTAGTTTCTTCGCACGTATTTGCATAAATATTTCAATGAACCTGTTATAACCTAAAAGCATCATAAACATAACTCGTTATATCAAAAGTAATATAAGAAACACAGTCACATAAAGGAATGCGAGTGATAATTCTAAAGGTATCAATATGTAAAAAGTGTATTCAGTTTATTTATGGACTATGGTACTTACTTTTTTCTCTACAGCAACAGAAGAATCGTATTAGAAGTTTGTAACCTGCCATACATATCATTGAGTTGCTAAATGAGTTGGTTGACATGTATAGTATTCAAATAAGTGTAATAGTTTTAATTCATGTAAGGTTTTTAGCATACCTTGATATATGGATGATCCAATATGTTTAAATCCAGAGGAACCTAATATTTTATTGGGTTAATGCAGCTTGACCCTTCACTAAATTTAAAATGCAACCTATCATTATTCGATCTTGATATTACTTAACCCAATAAGCAGAGTCGAAACCATATAAAACCAAACCCGTTACACCTAAATTAACCTTACAAAAATCAGAAAGCTTTAAACAATTAACAAATCTCAAATGAAAATCAATATTGAATAAGAGAATCATACGAAAATATTGATATTATCGACTTCCTCATGTAGATAAGAGGATTTAGATTAACATGTTCCTTGGCTTATCCACATATCCCACGATAATAACCTAATGATTAAAAATCTAAATAGTAGCTAAATAGTTAACATTTATACCTCTTCGTAGGTCTGCGTTAGCAAACTAAAACACACTCGAAGTTGATTGGGTTGTTTCAGATTTGATGGGATTGGGTTGATTCATCTTTGCCCGCTCATCATTTGTAGCCTCCTAAATTGTCGAACCAGTCTTCAATCGCCATCAGCCATCGCGTACCACCATCATGGTTGTTCGGGCATACGAATTTGTAAAAAATTAAAAAAATTAAATATGAGCAACTGAACTCAACTTTTCTTATCTATGCCCAACAAACATGAGTTGTCCAGGCATACAAATTTGTAGCTATTAAATTAGATTGGACGAACATGATTTTGAAATTCAACTCACTGAATCTTTAATAATAGGCTCAACGTTCCCAAAAAGTTGGGCGCAAGGTGGGTTGCAGGTGTAAATTTACCGTTGCCACAAATTATGGAGAAAAATTGAAACTCATCACAGCCGGTGAACCGTATACACATGTACCATAGAGATCATCAGTCAGCTGTAAGCCTTTCCTCGTAAAACACAAATCAGTTTGTGATTCATACCAACAAATGGTTATACTAACAGTTATGGAACCTCATTCATAGTTCAAGAATACCCATTTAATGCTTCAAAAATCTAATTACCAGCTCAATGCTACCATCATAGATAACACATATGATAGAATGAAGATCCCTTTTTTTCATGAATGCTTCAAAAATCTACAATTATTTTTGTAATGTATGGTATATTAATCTCCTAATTTGCGGCTTTCAGTAAACCGGTTGCTCGTTTCAAGACAGCGCAGTTTATCATGCCAAGGTAAAATGTCACCGTTGCCCGATGTGATCAAGATCAAAGTCAAAGTAAACCAACAGAGCTGACAACGAAGAGACAAACATGAGTTGTCTGGGCAGACAGATTTTTATCTGTTGGATCCGAATAGAACATGATTTTGAAACTCATTGCACGTATAGTGGTGTACTATCAAGATAGACAGAATCAATACTCCATATTCATTAGTCGTCCTACTAACATTGAATGTCAGAAAAACAACCTTAGCTTTAGTTGGCATCAGTGAATTCACTTTTGGATGGAAACATCAAGGATCGCATCACAAGATATATAAAAGAAACTGTTGTGATTTTAGAAGATAAAATAATATCATAAACACAACAAAGGGACCATGTAACAAACTCGATAAAGCCAGCACCAACCAAATACATATTGTAAGATTTGAACATAAAGTGATCAAGTTGGACAAAATGGACATAATACACACAAATACACACATCATGGTTCTTAATAAGGTTATTATGGACTATAGATAGTGTTGGATCATAAAAATAATCTATCATGACAAAGATGACACAATAAAGTTTACTAGATTAATAGAAAGTTGTCACTTTTGAAAGATTGAGAAGAAAATGTAACTTTTGGAAGTTAAAGGACTACTTTGGTAACTTTAGTAGTTGAGGGACCTAAAATGTCATGTTTAGAAACTTGAATCTAAAAATATGACTTTGGAAAGCTTGGTGTCAAAAGTGTAAAATGTTGACTTTCCAAGGATTATTGTGTAAATAGTAGCAAATTTACAAATATATATTTTGTACAAAAAGGTATTTTTATAAAACGAAGTTTTATAAAAATATAAACTTCCTAATATGTTGGAAATGTATAAAAACAAGGGTTTTATAAAAATGATAGATAAGTTAAAAACTTGTATAAAAATGGACACTTTTATATATATGGGAATATAAAAGTGTTGGAACATATTTAGGTGTAAGTAACCAAGTCTTTGTAGTAAAAATAAAAACGTTGTTTATAAATTTCCAAGTAAAAATATGTAGAAATTAAAGGATGAATAATTTCAAGAATACATATTGTTGGAAACTTAGAAAAATTTATGTACAAGATTAAGTGAATCGGATATGGACGTGTTACGAAGTGTTAACGGACTAAGACGTAAAAATGGACGAATAAGTATTTGTATTATTCCGTCTAATGGGAAATGAGAACATATATTTTAAGAACTTAAAATATATAATTTGGGTGAAAATACATAACACTTTTCTAAGTGTTGGAAACGTATTCGTGGGAGAAAACAACGTAAATAATCTAACGATTAAACGTTTAAAACGAGCATATGGACTTGACAATGAAAATATATTATCAAATCGACAAGATCCTAGTATATTTATTTAATGTGAAAGTAAATATACGGTAAAGTGAGTCGAATTGAGTAATAAAAATGTTATAGCGAATGGACAAGATCCTAGTATATTTATTTAATGGGAAAATAAATATACGGTAAAGTGAGTCGAGTCGAGTGTTGAAAAATATTATATCGATCGACAAGATCTTAGTATAATTATTTAATGGGAAAATAATTATACGTCAAGTGAGTCGAGAACAATATTATACAAGTTAATTAATATTCATGGAAGTATAAGTGTAACTTGTAATGAAGGTAATCCATCACCAACGGACCTAGGACATATGTTTAATTAAACGGGGAATTACATGTAAATGGTGGTGTTCGGAGTTGGGTGTACAACTTGCCGGAAAAACACACGCTATAGACTTAGTTGACTTACACGCACTAGGATGTTCTTAGGTGCTTGACCACGGACTTGCTATTCTCTACTATTTGATTGTACGCAGTACTTCAAGTGAGTTTCACGACCCCTGTTAACTGTTTTATTTGGGGGAAAGATATGTTTGTCAACTGTTGTCACATGTTGAAATGTTTTCAAAGGTTAAAATGTGATGAGTGGCATGATGAGTACTTGAGTTTTGTTGTGTGTTCGCCACTCGGGGTTGAGTCCTCGCTGCTGTAACCATTAATTCAGGGGCATGAAACCGAAGGAATATTTGGATAGTACTATTGGTGCCTGACAAGGCCCACCCCTAATAGATAGCGTCGATTATGCCTCGCTGTATGCCTGGGGTGCACGTATTCTGAACTGAGTTGTTATTTTCCGAGAAACAACTTATGCTCGCGGGGCATATTTATTAGTCTTGGTTTGGTTATGGGCTCAAGGGCTAGCTACTCCTTACAAAGGCCACAAATTGTGCTGGTTCTGCACATGGTGTAAAAATGTTGTTGTTATGAAACTAAAACCTGTGAACTCACCAATATTTTAAATATTGACGTCTTTTTAAACATATCTTTCAGGTAACTAAGTGCTGAATAGATATGGGGCTAGTGCGGTGGAATACGGGATGTCGGATACTTGTCGGGGTTCCATCTATGGTTACCATCAGGTTGGGACATAAACTGAAACACCCCACATTGAAACTTAATGTTCGTTGTTTTATGTAATGTTAGAAATATGATACTCCGTTCGACATCTTAATAAATTGATCTTTTCTAATTAAATATAGTTTGTGTTATGCTTTCCAGCGTTGCGCCACGTGTTTCCGCCGTTGGCGTGGTGTGACAGCCACATATGCAGCACACTTCCCCAAATGGTTTCTAAGCTCTTTAACCTTGTTCTTTTATTATATACTAGGTGAAATCCCGTGTGAAACACCCGGGAAAACTAAAATCTACTTTAAGGCCAACCAATAGATTGGCTGCACATTATCCAATGTATTCATTAATTATATTCCACTTTCAACAACATATGATTATAATATGCATTATTATATTAACATCACCCCAAACCAATAAATGAATGGCTCACATATGTACAAACAGATGTAAGATATATTAATATTCTAAGCTTTGATGTACTTGAATAGCCCACATATGTACTAACAGATGTAAGATATATTAATATTTTAAGATTTGATGTACTAACAGATGTTAGATATACTAATATTTTAAGCTTTGATGTACTTGAATAGCCCACATATGTATTAACTGATGTAAGATATATTAATATTTTAAGATTTGATGTACTAACACACGGGAAGAATAAATCTCAACTTAAGGTCAACCAATAGATTGGCTACACATTATCCAATGTATCCATTAATTATATTCCACTTTCAACAACTAATGATTATAATATACATTATTATATTAAGATCAACCCAAACCAATAAATGAATCTCCCACATATGTACTAACAGATGTAAGATACATTAATATTTTAAGCTTTGATGTATTAACAGATGCTAAATATATTAATATTTTAAGCTTTGATGTACTAACATCTGTTGTTTTAAACAGACTTTACTAATCAGACCTTATTAAACAGACCTTACTAATTCATGTTCAAGTGAATTATCTATATGTTTTATACAGACCTTACTAAACAGACCTATTAAACAGACCCACTACTCTGAAACAGACCTTACTAAACAGACCCACTCATGAATCATAACAAACCAAAACATAACAAAAACGTACAACAAAATAAAACGTAAAAATTAGTTTTATACAAATTCATAGAAATCTCAGAATACTTGAAACAAACTATGAAACGACACAGCTTCAAGCGGCGGCTCGATCTCCTCCATTCCTGTTGCTTTGAATATTTAGAGATGTTGTTTTGTTTTTAATTTCAATTCTTTTATAAATAAGCAAAACAAATCAATTCTGATCAGTCCACCGGACCGTCCACCGATCAGTTCCTCAACTGTCCACTGGAAATGACCAGTGGATTGATCAGTCCACTTATCACTAATCAGCTGATGAAGAAGTTAGCCACTGATTGAGTCATCAGCAGTTTGCTTCATCTTAACAGCTGATGATTTTTTCAATTAAGTAAAAATGATATATAGTAACTCGAATAATTGAACACCAAAGGTTTTCATCCATTGCTTTGAGTACAGAGCTTGGTCATCACCATGTGAGTAAAGTAGACACTAACCTTAAGAATATCAACTGTTGTGAGCTCTGAGTCGATAAGTTGACCGTTGAGGATATCAAACTTTTCTGGAGTCAGCTTGTTCGGACCGAGTCCTAACTTAAGGCCTGTTTAGTGAAACCAACATTAAGAAGCCAATCGTCTGCTCCGAAGAAGACCTGTTTAGAAACGTCTGTTAATTTCTTAAAAAAAACATAAACAGACCAACTGTTATGGTCTGTAACCTACTTAAAGGCCAACCAATAGATTGGCTGCACATTATCCAATGTATCCATCAATTATATTCAACTTTCAACAACTGATGATTATAATATACATTATTATATTAACGTCACCCCAAACCAATAAATGAATGGTCCACGTATGTACTAACAAATGTAAGATATAATAATATTTTAAGCTTTGATGTACTTGAATGCCCTACATATGTACTATTAGATGTAAGATATATTAATATTTTAAGCTTTGTTGTACTAACAGATGTTAAATATATTAATATTTTAAGCTTTGATATAATAACAGATGTTAAATTAAATATATTAATGAATGGCCCACATATTTTCTTGAATATTTTAAGGCCTACCAATAGATTGGCTGCACATTATTCAATGTATCCATCAATTATATTACACTTTCAACAACTGATGATTATAATATAAATTATTATATTAACATTACCCCAAACCAATAAATGAATGGCCCACATATGTACTAACAGATGTAAGATATATTAATATTTTAAGATTTGATGTACTTGAATGGCCCACATATGTACTAACAGATGTAAGATATAGGGGCTGTTTGGTTCACCTCTTAATGATTCATTAAGAGGCAACCTCTTAATCGGAGAGAGGTATTGTTGTTTGGCAAGAAAAAATCCAACCTCTTAATGACTCTCATTCAGACTTAACCATCCAGACATTACTCAATGCTGAAAGAAAAAAAAGACCTCCAAGCCTTTTCCTCACGTCTGATTCCTTTCTTCCCCAAACCAAACCCCTAGATCTTTACCTTCTTCTCCACTTCACCTCTCCTCCTCCTCCCTCTCTTCACCGCCGCCCCAACCCTCCTCCTCCCTCTCTTCACCGGCGCCCCAACCCTTCTCCTCCCTCTCTTCACCGCAGCCCCAACCCTCCTCCTCCCTCAGCTTCACCGCCGCCCCACCTCTACTCCTCCTCCCTTAGCTTCAACGACGCAGCACCCCTCCACCTCCTCCCTTCAGTCTCGCAGCACCCTTCTCTTTCCTCCCTCCAGTCTCGCATCACAGGTTAGTTTCTTTCTTGGTTTTTTTTTCTATTAAACATATATTATTTCTTTTACTTTATTTTATAATTATTTATAAGTTTTGGTTCTATTAGGTTTTTTTTCCTGAATTTGTTTCTATTTTCATAATTATGTTCTGTTAGTTTTTTTTTTAATTTTTTTTCCTGAATTTGGTTATTTGTCTAAAATTTGTTATTGATTATGATATTAGTTATTTGAATTGGTTTGTGCTTTTAGAAATGGGTTGTTCTATGTTGGATAATTGGTATGAAAAAAGATACATGTTTTGGCTATGTTATAGGTTGATTGTTATTAATCGATCTATGTTGTTTATTGATAAATATTACGGGTTGTCTAATGTTGGATAATTGTTATGAAAAAATATACATGTTTTGGCTATGTTGTATGTTGATTGTTAATAGTCGATATATGTTGTTTATTGAAACATATTACGGGTTGTTCTATGTTGGATAATTGGCTATGTTGTATGTTGATTGTTATTAGTCGATATATGTTGTTTATTGATACATATTACGAGTTGTTCTATGTTGGATAATTGGCTATGTTCTATGTTGATTGTTATTAGTTGTTATATTTGAAATATTGGATAATTGGTATGATTGAGGTGGTTTAAATGATTTATGTGTAATTTGGATTTTCGTATGTTTCCAAGGATGTTAAAGGATTTATGATCGAGTTGTTCTGTGTTATTTTGTATTTGGATTTTCGTATGTTTCCATGGATGTTAAAGGATTTATGTGTAATTTGGATTTTCTATGACGTGTTGTATTTTCCTTTTACAATTTTTCATCAATCTGTACACTATTCAGAACTCTGGCCAAATAGATACATTCATTCAGCACATAATAGTTCAGAGGGGTAAAATAGTCATTCTGCACAGTCATTCAGAGATACAGCCAAACAACTCTTAATGGTTCAGCACTTACTGGTTCAGAGCCTCTTACTCATTCAGACCTCTTACTGATTCAGCACTTACTGGTTCAGCACTTGCCAAACAGCCCCATATTAATATTTTAAGCTTTGATGTACTAACAGATGTTAGATACATTAATATTTTAAGTTTTGATGTACTATGTTAGATATATTAATATTTTAAGCTTTGATATACTAACAGATGTTAGTTTTATTAATATTTTAAGCTTTGATATACTAACAAATGATAGTCAAACCCAACTATTTCCCGGACTCAAAACTACTGGTTCTTTAAGAAAGATAAGATCACAATATACATATACATAGTGTTTACAATGTAAGAAATCCACTGTCTTTATTTGTTTGACAACAAAAGTAGACCTACACCTTGTAGTTTATCCTATATAGTCATTCAGTGATCAACTCGATAATGCATGATTCCCTGAACATATTAATTTTGTGTATGTTGCAACTCAATGATGCATACTTTTCACACTTTGTAAGCACATCCATGGCTAACAGATTGAAATCGCGAACAACTCTGCAGACTTATGCACTGTCAGAAACTCTTACTACAAGCCAGCACTCATGCAGCCCAAAATGAGAGACTACTGCTTCGGTTCATAGTACAAGTTCTCTTTTTTCGAGCAGCAACGGCTTCGCATATCTGCAACCACCATGCAGTATAATAAGCAAATAAGTCATAATCAATGACTTAAGTCAAAAGCTCAAACATGCAGTATAATAAACGTGAGTTGTAACACAAAGTAGTCAAACATGTTATAAAAAGACAGAAGTCAAATTGAATGATGCTGAACACAGGTCAGAACAGATGTAGAAACCACTGTACAGAGCTGAACACAAGTGAACAGATGCACCGAGGGTCTGTTGGTCAGAACAGACGTAGAAACACTGTACAGAGAAAGTCAACACATGCACCGAGGGTCTGTTGGACAGAACAGACGTAGACACCACTGTACAGTGCAAGCAGTGGCGAAGCTTGGATTTCCAAACGGTGGGGGCCGAACTCAATTTTTTTCGATCGATAGTGGCAAATCGGTGGGGGCCGGACTCAACCCGAACTCAATTTACCTACGAAAATCGCAAAATTCTATCACTGCGCCAAAAATCGGTGGGGGCCAGGGCACCCCCTGGCCCTCACTATCATTCGCCCCTGAGTGCAAGTCAACAGATGCATCGAGGGTCTGTTGGACATAACATATGTTTAAAAGTGGTCTATGGTAAATATTATTGATGATCAAGAAAGATACAATGCAATCCCATTATATAGGGAATAGACCAAAGAGATAACTATGGAAACTCTATCTATACAAATCAAATCATTTAAATACAAATTATGTCTATCTATAATACTATCGCTGAGATCCCCCCGCAGTTTGATCGGGCGCAGAGCAGACGGTTAAACTGGATCTGAAAGACTGGAATAACTCTCGAGATAATCCCTTTGTGAATATGTCGGCATACTGAGAGGAAGACGGTACGTGCAGAAACCGAATGTGGCCGACCCGAACCTTCTCACGCACAAAATGTATATCAATTTCAACATGTTTGGTGCGTTGATGTTGCACTGGATTATTGGAGAGATAAACAGCAGAGACATTGTCACAATAGACCACAGTAGCCCGTTGCAAGGGGACACGAAGTTCAAGAAGCAAATTTCGTAACCATGTAGCCTCAGCAACGGCATTAGCGACCCCGCGATATTCAGCTTCAGCACTCGAACGAGAGACAATCGGCTGGCGCTTAGAAGACCACGAAAGAAGATTATCCCCTAAAAACACACAGTATCCACTAGTGGAACGGCGGGAGTCAGGACACCCGCCCCAGTCTGCATCAGAGTAAGCCACCAAAGAATGAACAGCAGATTTCACAATCCGAATGCCATACGAAAGTGTTCCCTGTAGATACCGTAGAATGCGCTTCATAAAGTTAAAATGAGGATCACGAGGCTCGTGCATAAAAAGACAGACTTGTTGGACAGCATAGGAGATATCTGGCCTAGTGAAGGTGAGATACTGAAGGCCCCTGCGAGACTTCTGTACAGAGTAGGGTCGTGAAAAAGAGCACCGTCTGTAGCACTAAGCTTACAAGATAAATCAACAGGAGTAACACAAGGTTTGCAAGAGGACATCTTAGCCCGGTCAATGATATCCTTTGCATACTGTGACTGAGAGAGAAACAAACCATTAGGCTGATGTGTAACTGTGATACCCAAAAAATGATGCAAACGGCCCAAATCAGTCATAGCGAACTCTCGTGAGAGTGACTGAATAATCTCCTGTAAGAAAGCATCCGTGGATGCAGTGAGGATAATATCATCAACGTATAAAAGTAAATATGCCACGTGTGGGCCCTTGTTATAAATGAACAAGGATGTATCACATGCACTGCTACGAAAACCCTGTGATAAAATATAAGTAGCGAATCGAGTATACAAAGCTCGAGGTGCCTGCTTTAAGCCATATAAAGACTTCTTCAGACGACACACAAAATTAGGACATCTTTTGTCCACAAACCCAGGCGGCTGATGCATGTAAACTGTCTCCTGTAAATGCCCGTGTAGAAAGGCGTTCTTGACGTCCAACTGATGAATAGGCCAAGAACGCGACACGGCCAAAGATAACACAGTGCGTATAGTAGCCGGTTTAACAACCGGACTAAATGTCTCCTCACAATCAATGCCTACCGTCTGGGATTTACCATTAACAACCAGACGTGCCTTGTAGCGTTCCAGAGAGCCGCCCGACTTAAATTTATGACGAAATAACCACATACAACGAATAATAGGACTATCAGTCGGACGGGGAACCAAATCCCATGTTTCATTTTCCTGCAATGCATTAAATTCAGCCTGCATGGCATTGGTCCAATTAGTATCTGAAAAAGCTTTGGCATAGGTGGTGGGCACGGGAGAGATAGGAGCGGTGTGGAGGTTAAGGGGTGTGTGAGGTTTTAGAGAGCCGGTTTTGGATCTTGTGGACATAGGATGTGTGTTGGTTTGGGCCGGGGCAGGTGGAATAATAGGCTGAAGAGGAGGGAATCCAGGTGGGGCCGAAGTGGATGGGCCTGGATTGGGCCTGGTGGGTGAGGCAGTAGGCTGTGGTGCAGGTGGTATGGGTTTGGGCCGTCTGGTGTATGTGATGGGCGGCCTGTTTGGTATAGGAGGTGGTCTGGATGTAGGTGGGGGTGGGGACGGATGGGTAGCCTGTTGGGCCGGTTGTGAATAGGGTGGGTTTTGGTGCTGGGGGCCCGGTGTAGGACGGGGAGGTGACGGGTTAGGGGCAAAGGTAAAGGCCGGTGGGAGTTGGTCATCAAGAAAGGTGTATGAAGCCGGTGAGGAAGGAATAGAGTACGGGAAAGAGGTTTCGTCAAAAGTGACGTGACGGGATATATGAACTTTTCCCGTGGTGGGGTCGAAGCATCGGTATCCTCGGAAATCCGGGGGATAACCGAGAAAGATGCACCGAAGGGCTCGAGGATGTAATTTATGAGGTTGAGTTGCGGAGGTGTTTGGGTAACACGCACACCCGAACACTCGTAAGTGATCATATGTAGGGTGGCGAAGGTAGAGGGCAGAGGTAGGGGTGAAGTAGTTAAGGCGTTTGGTGGGTAAAATATTGTGTAGGTAAGCGGCTGTGTGAAGAGCTTCCACCCAAAATGACGGGGGAAGATTGGCATGGATAAGGAGGGCCCGTATGATGTCGTTAAGGCGACGTATCATACGTTCCGCACGGCCATTCTGTGAGGAGGTCTGGGGACAAGAAAAACGGAAGAGTAACCCGTTTTGGTTGGCAAAGGTTTTGAAGGCATTGTTGTCGAATTCACCGCCCAAGTCACATTGAAAAGTTTTAATTAAGCGGTTGAATTGGGTATGAATAAGGCGGTGGAATTTAACAAATGTGGGAAAAGTTTCTGATTTAAATTTTAATGGATACACCCAAACAAAATGTGAAAAATTATCAATGAGTACCATATAATATTTATAGCCTGTTTTGCTTGGGACTGGTGAAGTCCATAAATCACAGTGGACAATATCAAATGGTGCAAAGGTGTAAGTATTAGAAGAATAAAAGGGCAAACGTTTACTATTAGAAAGTTGACAAGAGTCACAAAACTTAGACCGATGGTCTTTATTACAAGGAAAAAGAAAAGTACGAGACAATAAATCTAAAACTTGAGCTCCTGGGTGGCCAAGACGGTCATGCCAGGGGGCCGAAGTGGTAGTCAAAAAACAGGCTTGAGGCGGCAGTAGAGGTGCTGTAAACGGATATAAGTCCCCAGAGCTATTGTGGCGGGATAGAATTCTTCCATTGCGAAGGTCCTTCAAAGAAAAACCAAACGGATCAAATTCTAAAGAAACCCAATTATCACGTGAAAAACGTCTAACGGATATAAGGTTTTTGATAATTTGGGGACTATAAAGGACATTAGGCAGGATATAGGTTCGGTTAGGTAAGGTATAAAAAGCAGTTCCAGATTTAAGAATTGGGACACATTCACCATTACCGACTAATAATTTATTACATGCAGTAGATGAAGAAGGGATTTTAATCATACCTTGGTCTTGGGTAACATGAGCCTCTGCTCCGGTGTCCATGTAAGAGGTCGGGTCTTGAGCTTGCATTTGCATGGCAGAGAAGGCAGCACTCAAGTCCGAAGGACATAAGGCGTTGTACCCGAAGCCGGTAGGTGGAGCCGATGGCTGTGGGCCTGAGTAAGCGGCATACTGGGCTGAAGCAACCTGATCCGAAGCACTGGGCTGAGTTGGGCCGCTGAAAGCCTGATAAGGAGAAGGGCCCGAAGGCTGTTTGTGAGAGGATGGGGCGGGCTGCCATGGTTGTGTGGGGTACGGACATGGTGGTGTGTTCCACCAAGCCCAGGTAGGGTACGGTGGTGGAAACCAACCGTAAGGGTTGCGACCAGAGCCACGTCCTCGGCCACCTCTACCGGACCCGCGTCCCCGTCCCCGTCCCCTACCCCGCGTGAATTGATACGGGTTAGGGTTAGGGCTGGGTTGGCTGGCCGTAGAGGAAGATTGTTGGGTATTCGGGTTCTGAGGATGTTGGGTTACTAAGACGGAGGACGTGGTAGGTTGTCGAGCAGCCATTCGGATAACTTCATCTTGCAACATGAGAGACGCGGTGGTGTCGTATTCCTGTGGAAGACCGCGAACTAACTGGAGAACCAACCTGGATTCGGTAACCGGGTGATCTACGTCTTCAAGCTGATTGGCCAGGTCACTTAGACGTTGACAGTAATCGTCTATGGAGGAGCAATTGGCTAGGGTTAGGTTGCAAAACTGTGTTTCTAAAGCAGCCGCCCTAGCAGCCTTGTTGCTGAGGTAGGACTTTTCCAGCCGAAGCCATGCGGCTCTGGCTGTAGAGACCTGTCCCATCAGACGAGGCAGGTTGGAGTCGGAGACGGTATTGAGGATCCACTGGAGAACCAATGCATCGATTTCAACCCACTGTGGGTACTCGGCAGCGGTATCAGGGGGTGGGTTAGTGCCGTCGATGTGATCGAGCACTTTGTAGGCCACGGCATGGAGCCGGAACATCTTAACCCAGGTCGTATAGGTGATGGTCTTGCCATCGAGAGTACGAACTTTACTGTTGATGTTCGTTACTGAATATGCTGGGTGAAGGGGGTTGGGCTTATCGGCCGAAGCCGGAGTGGAAGGTTCTTCACCAGGTTTAGTCATCGTCGATCAGAAAAAGAAGAAAAGCGATCGGCGATTAGGGTTGAGAGCCGTAGCTCTGATACCATAAAAGTGGTCTATGGTAAATATTATTGATGATCAAGAAAGATACAATGCAATCCCATTATATAGGGAATAGACCAAAGAGATAACTATGGAAACTCTATCTATACAAATCAAATCATTTAAATACAAATTATGTCTATCTATAATACTATCGCTGAGAATGTTGTAGTCAAACAGATTATGGACATTCAAAGCCTGTCATTTTCATAAAAATTTATTACTATAATGCCTCAAATCGTGTGAGAGGATTGTACAAAATTATAAGTTAATCAAATTAAATCAAACATACCATCTCCTGAATGGAGGCCAGATTGGAGTAGCGGTAGGTGTTAGCTGGTAACCACCCGAGGACTCGGTTTTATGGAGAGTTTTCGGTGCTGGCTAAGGCAGTTTGGCTGTTGCACAACATCCATCTCATGCTCATTTGTGTGTATTTAACACTTCCAACAGGATCCTGAATTCAGTAACATGATAAATTCATTATAATAGCAAATTAATTATGAAAAAACAGGTATAGGTCTAGGTTATGTAAAAATATTAAATATCATCAATGTAATTTCAAATACCTTATATTGTACTGAAACAGCATAAGTCCCAAGAGCGCGATTGCTCTCCCGAAGCTCCAAAATGTCGCGTACAAGTTGCCTCGCAGTAGCTTCAACAGACGGGCTGCTGATGCATTCAAATTCATTGTATAGCTCACCAAATTCCATGCCATCAACAATTTTGTCGACCTCTTATTTTTCAGTGACGCGATCAGGATACACTTCTGTTGCTTTAGAGTCATTTGCTACTTATTCAACTCGCTATGTTCAATATTGTTTTACTAATCTACTGACCCATTAATCCTACAACAAACAATAATCACAAAAATGATGCAGAATAAAAAAGACAATTATTACCATAGGAAAAAATGACAACGAAACATGATGCAGGAAATAGATCTGATCATTTGTAGCTACAAAATAATTATACCTTTTCAAAGAGATCTAGAATATCTTGGTTATCAACGAACTCAATGTAGCTCCAGTTGATAGCTTCTTTTTTGTATTCTTCTTGTTCAGCTTTAAAGACGTGCTGAAATTCAAATGACAATACATCAATCCCAGATGGCCCTGTGTAAGCAACCTCCTCAACACTTGATGTAGCCTATGATAACAAGGTCTAGAAAAAGCACAAAGTATAATTAACACAACATCATACTTCGCCTTTGATTATAAAATCTTAAAGTAGAGTTGGGCATTATTATTTGATCGAAACCAGGTCCAAATTCAACTAAATAGTACCTCAAATAAAGTAATTTTCTTGTTGTCAATTCGGCCGGCGCAACCTCGGATCTAAATGACCACATGTGCTGCAAAAAAAAAAAAAAAACACAACCAACACAGTGTAAACAATCAATTCAACATAATAAAATGATTAAGATCTGAATCAAGAATATCCAGATGACAATATTATAAACAACAAACCTGTATATATCTATACAGTATATATATACACACACAGTAATGAATTAGCTCACGTCAATGGTATACCTTACTGTGCGCCTCCAATTCAACTATGTTGACTAATTTTGACCTGCTCTTGACAGAGGTTGACGGGCCCTTGACCGATGTTGACCGAGTCAACTTTGCACCGCCCTGTTTAAAAACCCACTATCGTGCAAATATTTTTATAAAAACACTTTGTGCTACTTTTGTAAATCTTAGTATTAGTATTATAACTTGCAAATGATTACAGTAAATTTTGAAACAAATCTAGATCAGCAGACTATTAACCTGCTGTGTGTTTGAATGAACCAGTCTTTCCTTCACTTCTTTTCCAATCAGACTTCACCCACAGGCTCTGCCACCCATCTATTTGTCCCTAATTACAAAAACAAAATTATTCAATAAAGCTTTCATTTTCAGGCATCTTACTTTGAGAAGCTTCTGTACAAAGAAACATACAAAAACAACAAACCAGAATTAGAAGCTTCGAATTTCATCATTTAATAACTTGCTTTTATACATGTAAAAGCAAGTTAGTTACCAAAATAATATCCCAAAACTGAAACATAAATAGAAACTTCATCACCCACCACCAAAAGCAGACGCGGGCAGACGTTTGGGGCGGGCAGACTGTTTGTTTTTCGGAAGACATTTCACTCCAAAAGCTCTTCCTGACTTCTTCTTGGTGCAGACTTGGACCAAAGTCTTCTAAGGTCTTCAAAGGTCTTCTCCTCTTCTCTTCTCCTCACCCACCACCACCACCACCACCACGGTCCACCACCACCCACCACCGTCCACCACCACTACCACCACCCACCACCGTCCACCACCACGGTCCCCCACCACCACCACCCACCACCGTCCACCACCACTACCACCACCACCACCCACCACCACCACCACCACGGTCCACCCACCACCACTACCACCACCCACCACCGTCCACCACCACCGTCCACCACCACCCACCACCACCACCACCACCGTCCACCGTCACCCACCCACCACCACCACATAGCATCGTCCACCACCACCGTTCACCACCACCACCGTCCATCACCACCACGGTCCACCACCACCCACCACCGTCCACCACCCACCACCACCACCCACCACCACCATCACCCACCACGGTCCACCACCACCCACCACCACCACGGTCCACCACCACCCACCACCGTCCACCACCACTACCACCACCACCCACCACCACCACCACCACCACCACGGTCCACCCACCACCACTACCACCACCCACCACCGTCCACCACCACCGTCCACCACCACCCACCACCACCACCGTCCACCGTCACCCACCCACCACCACCACATAGCATCGTCCACCACCACCGTTCACCACCACCACCGTCCATCACCACCACGGTCCACCACCACCCACCACCGTCCACCACCCACCACCACCACCCACCACCACCATCACCCACCACGGTCCACCACCACGGTCCACCACCACCCACCACCGTCCACCACCACTACCACCACCACCCACCACCACCACCACCACCACCACGGTCCACCCACCACCACTACCACCACCCACCACCGTCCACCACCACCGTCCACCACCACCCACCACCACCACCACCACCGTCCACCGTCACCCACCCACCACCACCACATAGCATCGTCCACCACCACCGTTCACCACCACCACCGTCCATCACCACCACGGTCCACCACCACCCACCACCACCACCCACCACCACCATCACCCACCACGGTCCACCACCACCCACCACCACCACGGTCCACCACCACCCACCACCGTCCACCACCACTACCACCACCACCCACCACCACCACCACCACCACCACGGTCCACCACCACCGTCCACCCACTACCACTACCACCACCGTCCACCACCACCACCACCCACCACCACCACCACCCACCACCACCACGGTCCACCACCACCTACCACCACCACGGTCCACCCACCACCACCACCGTCTACCACCAGACTGCTGTAAAAACTCAGTTTATTTAAATTTAAGTTTATTTCAGCAGCCTACAGACGTTAACAAACAAATAATCTTCTTCTTGCAGACTGCAGACCTTTGGTCCACCTCTTCTCTTGCAGATATCTGCAGATGTGGTGCGCAGACTGCAGACCTTTTCCTGCAGAAAAAATAAACAGCACCTAAATTATTTACTATATTTAGTAAAATTTGAATGTGAGAGGATTCCTACTATTGCGAATTATACAATAGTTTTGTGCCTGTAGTTTTTCCATGTACAAGTCTTTTTAGCTTGCTCTTCAACTTGCCTACTCTTCTACCCTTTTCATAAGCCATGTGTAGTTTTAGACCAGTTTGACTCATATGATCACACATTCACACCTACCCTCCTTCTCTGTATCACTTCTCACTCGTACAGAAATTCACATTATCCATACCCTTCCTTTGTCTACACAAAAATTGCACCCCGTCGACAGTAACATTCGGCTTAGCAACAGTAGCAGAGACTATGAAGTCCAACGACAACATGGTTGGTGACGGAAACAGATCACAGATACCCTCTGACAGTCATAACAGCCGGGCGAGCAGAGATTGATGACAATTTTGAGGATTCGAGGTTGCTGGGGGCGTTCTTTGGTGGTGTCGCTTGACTTCACATGACAAAATGAGGATGGCGATGACGATGAGGCGAGCTAATAAGTTTCCTTCTAGCTTTCTCCTTCTCTATCTCAAAATCAATGTTAACCCTACTTTTACCTTCACTTTTTGTATTCGATGATGAAACATAACCCTTTATTTTATACATGAATTTACTATATTACTTTCGAGTGTACAAATTGATTGTGCCAGTAATTTTTGGTTTGATTAGATAATTGGTACTTGAGATGGTGGATCCAAGATTAAGATTTGCTAACTTGGGGTTGAAGGAGGTTAAAGAATTGGTGGATGAAGTTCTTACTCTCTTAAAGAAAAAAAAGAAAAAGTTTTAGAATAATGAGAAACAAGGCAATTGGGGCAAAAGTCATCATCGAATAAGGTAATTTTATCTGAAATGTTATTTGATTTGGATGAATATAAGATTTTGGATCTTCATGCTCATGTGGGGTTTAGATTGTTTGATAGACTTGCACCTGCATCAGACCTGAAGACTAACAAAAGAGGGAAAGTTATTGGACTGGAGTTTGTGGACTTCTAATGATTTTGATGGGTGTTTTTTTGGTCATATAGAGAATCTTAATGAAAAAATACACTGAGAAAAAAAATATAAAGATGCAGTAAGCAAGAAAAGAAAAGAAAAGAAAAGTGAGAGTTAGTTTCATGGCTGATGTTTCACATTGTTTGGATGAATATAATGTTTATACAATTTAACAGTTGAATGATGGGTGATCATCTAAGGGTTTTTTTATTTAAGGGATGTAATGATAGGATCGATTTAGGTAAGCTTTTGTCATTTTGACAGCTGAATTGGACTTCATAGTGCCATTGGTTGGGGCTTTGGTTCATAAAGACAATCTTTATATACTTCGTCATTAATATGATTTAAGCAGTATTTACAACTACATATTATATTAGAGCTACACTTAGATTCTAAATTGCGCCATACCTGCGTTGTTGATTTGTAAATATAACTTATTTATGTTTATATTTGTTATGTTGTGAATGTAAATACTTGTGTGTATAATATGTAATATGTAGAACAACTATATTAGAAACATTAGTTTAGTTAAGTTAGTATATTAAGAAATGATGCAAATGGGTCAAATCGGATGCTGCACTTCAAAGACATGGCTGGAAACAAGATTAATGTTGCTGCATACTATCATACAATATGGCTGCAACATAAATATGTTACCGGATCAAGAACAGAAGAAAAACAGAAGAATTCAAGGCTGTTTCGAAGACTACATGCAAGCAAAAAGACTAATATGCCCCTACAGTTGAAAACCGTTAATTGGCGCCAAAATAGAAAGTCAACAGGTGGGAAAAACTAGTCACAACGGTTTCTGAAACATCCTACCTATTCGAAACATATATTAACAAGGAACATGGCACTTCATACGGTTATCAAGATTGTCCACACAAACAATCCTCTCATCGAAAACTTTCCGAAATTCTTTGTTCTTGTATCATTTGTATCAAACATTAATCATTCAGTTTCATAGTATCAATCTTTATTATTCGTATTTCATATTGTGTTTATTATATTGTCAAAATTCCGCTGCAAAATCATTGTTTCTGGGCCAACAAACTGGTATCAGAGCAAGGTTGTTCGTGTGTTTAAACATTCAAAATTCCAAAGTCTGTGTCTACTGTTACACCGTACTCGTGTCTGTCTTCTGTTTCATTTTTCTGTTCGAAATTATTTGTTGTTGATTGATTATAAATATCAATTGATAATCTATCTACTCGTGTCTGGTCGTTTGTATACTTCTGATTCAAAAGAATTCTGTTTGTTTAGTAATCATAATTATTCGTATCTGTCTTTGTCTGTGTACACATCAGTATTAGTTATTTCCGTTTTAAAAATTCACAAACACGAGTTATTCATCAAATTTCATTCGTCTATCATATCATAGTCGAATTCTGGAAATCGAAGTCTGTTTGTTTCTGAAAGTTTTTGGGTTGATAGTTACTGTTTAAGTTCTGTCCGATCATCTGTTTGTTATTATTGTTTCTGTTTCATTTGATCATCACATCAGAAAGTTTATTTCCTTCGGTCACACTTTCTTAGTCAGTAAAACAATTAGAAATTCATAATAATAATGTCTGAAACATCCGGGATTTCTTATATGGGATCAAGGCCACAATACATGGCAAATTTCAGACGAAAGAAAGAAAGAAAGGCTGCACTAAGACGAAGGGGAATTGAAACAAGAAAGTGCTACTATTGCAAACAACCGGGTCATCTTATTGGAGTTTGTGGCATCAAAGAAAGAGACGAGGGTGCACAATTGATAAGGGATGCCATAAACACCGGGATATCATATTATCCAGAAAAGTCTTTCGGTTGTGGAGAAGATTACATTCTTAAAGGATCGGACAACGGTTTGTGGAAGGATATGTGGTATGTTAGTCCTAATCTCCAAAATCATATTGCGGGTAATCTAGATTTCTTTCTTAAATTAAAGAAATCTTTTGGGGTTGAGAGTAGGATTAAGAAAGAGTTTGTATTCATTAGAGGGGTTGGAATAGTAAGTATCTCGGTTGAAGATCAACATTTGGTCATACCAAATGTATTCTACTCAACCGATTTAGAAGACAATATTTTAAGTTTACCACAACTTGTTCTACAAGGATTTGTAGTAAAGGTTGTGGGAAACTTTTGTATTGTCGAGAACATGTTCAAAAACAAAAGTATGCAATTCCGTTTCATAGAAAACATTAGTGAGTCAAAGGAAGATATATCAAACATGTTGGAAAATGGTGAAGAGGATCATAATAGGATGAAAGATAACTATTTAAATGGTTATTTTGAGTCCATCTCTGCCGAAGCCGATTCCAACATGAAACAAGTTGATGATGTTATTAATAGTATAAACATAGACTCACTCGAAAAGTGCATTGAGTTATTGGACATCATACATGATATGGAATTCCCTTGGGCACATAGAAACATCCTTAAAGGACCATTCATACAAATGGTTTCTTGGTTTCTAAAGGAATTCTTAGGAATAACCAATAGACCAATCCCTCCAAGGTTTGAAAACGGAAAGTATGTTGAATTGTATGATTTATACATAATGGTACAAAAAGAAGGTGGTCACAAGCGTGTATCAATGTACAACATATGGGTTGTGATCGCAAAAGAGTTAGGATTTGACTATGAGGACAAGGATATGATGCGAATCTTGTATGCTCAATATCTTGATGTATTAGATTGGCAATACCTAGTCCATAAGAATGCTCGAAAAACAGCTGCAAATATGGTAAATGAAAGGCATGAAAATAGTCAAGTTAGAAGAATAAACATAACACCAAACATGTCTATGGATGCATCATCATCAAACAAAGAAGTGAAGCCAAATGAAGAGGACTATGCACTATACATGGGAGGTGATTGGAGGGCTGCAAAAAGATATATGAAGCGCAGAAATGTGGACTTCACTCAAGCCGAAAAAGCTCTCAAAGAAGCCATTGAAACTCTACCTACAAGTCCCATGAGCCCTAGTTATATTTAGGGGCGAGTGTTGATTTGTAAATATAACTTATTTGTGTTTATATTTGTTATGTTGTGAATGTAAATACTTGTGTGTATAATATGTAATATGTAGAACAACTATATTAGAAACATTAGTTTAGTTAAGTTAGTATATTAAGAAATGATGCAAATGGGTCAAATCGGATGCTGCACTTCAAAGACATGGCTGGAAACAAGATTAATGTTGCTGCATACTATCATACAATATGGCTGCAACATAAATATGTTACCGGATCAAGAACAGAAGAAAAACAGAAGAATTCAAGGCTGTTTCGAAGACTACATGCAAGCAAAAAGACTAATATGCCCCTACAGTTGAAAACCGTTAATTGGCGCCAAAATAGAAAGTCAACAGGTGGGAAAAACTAGTCACAACGGTTCTGAAACAACAGACACAACGGTTTCTGAAACATCCTACCTATTCGAAACATATATTAACAAGGAACATGGCACTTCATACGGTTATCAAGATTGTCCACACAAACAATCCTCTCATCGAAAACTTTCAGAAATTCTTTGTTCTTGTATCATTTGTATCAAACATTAATCATTCAGTTTCATAGTATCAATCTTTATTATTCGTATTTCATATTGTGTTTATTATATTGTCAAAATTCCGCTGCAAAATCATTGTTTCTGGGCCAACATGCGTGATTCAATGGTGATTGTGTTTATCTAATATCATGATCGCATCTCCATTAGTTATGTGCATATTGACAATACCGTGATTGTTTCAAGGATATACACTTTTTATCATTACTTTAAGGTGCAGACCTTGATAGTGGTAGGCTGGTACCTTAAACTAAATGTTCTGAAATGTAGGGGTGGTATGATGGGATAGGGCTGGAAAAACAAGAGATAAGTGGACTGCTAATTAGTTTCGTTAGCTTTGGGATCTTTTGTGCTAATTAGTTTCGTTAGCTTTGGGACTGATTTTGGTAAATATATATGAGCCACAACTTTGTCTCTCTCTACATATACTAAGTCAATGTCCTTCTGTTATTTTCACATTTTGTAACTAAGCATTTTATGGTTATGTAATTATAAGCGCACTGCAAATGTCTTTTGGTATTGTAATTAAAAGGGTACCGCAGCGTAGCGCGGGTTACATTTTCTAGTTGTTATTAAAAAAACAACTAGAGTAAACCGTTATTTTATTCCATGTAGTTTTATCATATTTGTCACTTTCATCTAATTGTTTCTCATATTTGGGTCTATGTGGTTTTAAAATGGGGAAATGATAATGTACAAACACACGTTATATCTTATAGATACTCATGTTAAACAACATAATGGCGCATGTTATACCTGATAATTAGGGACGTTGTATCTTATAATTACACACGTTATAAACCCAGCAAAAAATATTATTATTTTTTAAACCATATATGCAAATTAAAGAGTATAAAATATTTATTTTTGTGTTTTATTTATTTTTAAATAATGTAGTATGAAAACAGTTATGGATGTTTAAAAACTGGGGGTGGAACTTGAGAAAAGTCAACAATTCATGTCTATACCTATTTTAATTTTTACCATTCCCCATTTCCTTCTTTCAAAATTTCATGCAATTTCACCCAGATTTTATCTTACAATCTCCTCCATTGATTCCTTAGATCAAAGCTCCAAAATCATTCCTACCCTTTCCATGTTAAAAATACTTTGTACCTAATACTTGATATTTTCATACATTTCATTAACTCTATCCAAAATTTCTATTTATTTTTTATCTATAATATATTATAAAGCATTTTGGATGGCAGGATTGTTATTTTGCTATGCGTACAAATTATATGCTATCGAATGAAAATGTACTACATTTGACTCGATTTGTTTATGGACAAAATTTATGTCAAAACATAGCCCAACTCAAAACATACATAAAAAGAAATCATATTAAAACCAACCCGACCCGACTCGTTTCCGGACAAAAATTACGTTAAAGCATAGATGAACTAGAATTTATACCGACATGTGCATAGAAATAAAAACGTAAGAAATTAGTTTTATGGTAAAGCCCAAAAATTTAGAATCTTAGGGGTGTCAATGTGACATTTTCAAAGTAGAGCATTTTGGGATAGAATTGGTTTAATGTCAAAAGTTTGAGTGTTAAAGAGAAGTTAGAAAATATGGGGGCCCTTTTTTATGAAGTTAGAAATTATAGGGTAGAATACGTAATAAAACAAATCAATTATTGTCAAGCTAGAAAGTATGGGGGCTTATGTGTCAACTTAGAAAGTCCAAGGGGCTGACTTGTCAAATTAGAAAATTTGTCTGTGGCATAGCCACCGACCTTTCAAATTAAGATTATATATAATGATCATACATACTTAGACCAACCTGTCCGGAAGTGAGGTATGGAATCCGGACAAGGAAAGTGGATTTCATTACCGATGGAGGGAATCATCCGGGTTGTTTTGGTCGGCTTTACCGGATTAGTACGAAGGGGTGATGGTGGGGCCCGAACTCTCCAATGGACCTCTTAAAAAATATTAATAAATTTAAAAAATATTAAATATTACAAAAACCTAATTAAAAATATTACACAAACTTACATTACATTTCCGCTTACGATTGTGTGCATACAACGTATATGTGTGGCCCGGGGGCAAAAGTAAAGTTGCACTAATTTTAACGTTATTTTACCAATTTTGTAAAAATAACTTAAAAATGACGGACGGTTAATCATGCATTAGTGGTAGCGTTGTTAGCCAAAAGACAAGGGGGTACATGCACCGATTGCTAAGTGTTATGTGTCTTATGTCCAAGGCTTGATACAAAACCGCTATCAAGCCGGGGGGTCTCACTGGGAGCAGCTTCTCTATTCTCACTTGGTAGAGATAAGGTCGTCTACATCTTACCCTTCTCAGGACCATATGTTAGCTTTTGCTATTGGTGGGATTAACTTAGTATGATGATAATGGCACAAACTTACATTAAATATTACATACTAAACTAAATTAAATAGTTAGTTGTTTGTCACCACCAATCTCAACTTCAAATATCACTCCTGACAGTCTCACCTTTTAACTCCCACATTTTAACTTATTTTCCACCGGCGGTCCCATACTAACTAAAAGTTAACCCAGTTATTTTTTTCTGACATAGAGCGATTAAAGGTAACAAAATTAAACCCTACTCACTACCCATTCATTTCACGCATTTCCCGTTTCCATTCTTCTTCCTTGATTATCAATTTCTTACTTTTTTTAATCTCACTTAGGGTTATAGTGTTTATTTTGGTCAATCGCAATTAGGGTTATTGTTTAGTCAAAAGGCCAATTGAATTGTAATCCAGGTTCAATTCTGTTTCATTTATCCAAGTTCAAATGTGTATCGTCTTTACCAATTTCTCACTTTTTGAATTTTGCAATTAGGTTTACAATTCCTTTTTTATTCAATGCGAAAGAATATGAGTACTTTAATGAAAAACCAATTCTTTATAATTAATGATCATAATTTGACAATGACAATTAGAATTGTAAACGAATCAAACATTTAACGAACAATTCACGAATTGTTCGGCGGGAAGTTCGTTTGTATTCTTTTGTTTAATAAATGAACAAACACAAACAAGAAATTTTCGCTCGTTTAAACAAACGAACATGAACAGAGACCGTGTTCGTTGAGTTGTGTTTCTGAACGTTCGGTAATGTGTTCAATTGTGTTTATTTGTGCTCGATAGTTCATTAGGGTTTTTAACTTTTTTATTTTGAGTACTTCAAAATTCCAAGCAATGGATCTTACTAAATGTTACTTCGGTGGGTGGCGGTGGTCAGTGGCGGTGGTCGGTGGCAGTGGTCGATGGTAAGATTATTTAAATCCAATACTCCTTGTAACAATAACTTAATGTGTTAGTGAAAAAACATGAAAAATTTATACATGGAAAGCATGTTATGGAATTAGTCCATGGTCGACTTATTATGTCTATATATAATTACAAGTTTGTTTAAAATTACTCACATTTAAAATGTATGATCAAGTTATCCTACATAGTGTAAATAATTGACAAGGGTGAAAATGATACAAAAAACACAATGGATCATGAAACATAACACAATAGGTCACAAAATATAGCACAATGCGGGGAAAAAAGACACAATGAGTCGTAAAAATGACATAATGAAGAAATAAAAAAAGTTACAATGCCAAATAAAAAGACACAATAATATGACATAACTTCTAAAAACTACAAGCTAACAATATTGATTATATCTTTAAACATGGGTCAAGACTTAGAACCTAATCATGTTTATTCAATAAATATAAATGTCAAATGAGAAATACTTACATGTGGGAATGGTAAACTTAGCGGATGGTGGTGCAGCCATGATTTCGTTATGATGTTCTTGGTTCCACTTTATGGTGTCTCTTTTTGATGGATTATTTAGAGTGTGTGAGAGTGTTCTTGTATATGGTGTTTTATAAGTCTCTCATGACACTTATTATGGACACCAAAAGGGCAACCCCTACATATTCTAACTTATGCCATTATTCCCATCAAATAATGACTTATAATTAACATAATAATGACTTATAATTAATGTAGGGATAGTAACATCATATTGGTTAATTAAATAATAAATGATCAATTAGGCCATAATTATGTAAAAGTCTAACATTCTCCCACTTGGCCGATTTTGATCATTTTATGATGAATGTTTAAGTAAGTTTGGCCAAGTCAAAACACTCATCAAGTTTCATGTTGGAACTATAGCAGATAGTTACAATCATTCGAATTGAAGACAATTCGAGACCCCCAACAGTCATGCTAAAGTCTCAATACAAAACACTTAATCATAAAACCAAAATGACTAAAATAAAACCCTTGCATAAGTTTTGTCCATAAGTGATAAGGTGCGCACAAACATTAGCATAGACAAAACAAAGCATTTGAGGAAATTATAATCGTTCATACACGCTATATGCTATTACACTAGGTCTTTATTAAAACCCATTCTCATTATAAGTTCTTGAAAAGTCTTGGGTGGTAGACCTTTAGTCATCGGATCCGCTAGCATATCTTTTGTGCTTATGTACTCGATACAAAGATTATTTTCCTCTACCCGTTCTTGTACGAACAAAAACTTTGTATCAAGATATAAACCAGCTCCGCTCGAACTGTTACTGTTCGAGAAACTAACAGCAGCTGAGTTGTCACAGTAAATCTTCAAAGGTCGTGATATGGAGTTAACAACTTTGAGTCCAGTGATGAGATTTCTTAACAACATCCCATGACACGTTGCATTGTACACTGCAACATATTCTGCCATCATTGTTGAGGTGGTTGTTAACTGTTGCTTATGACTCCTCCATGAAATTGGTCCGCCTGCAAGCGTAAAGATGTACCCCGAAGTTGATTTCTTATCATCTTTGCATTTAGCAAAGTCAGAATCAGAATAGCCCACTACTTCCAAGTTATCAGTTCTTCTGTATGTCAATTTATAGTCTTTCGTTCCTTGTAGATATCGCAACACTTTCTTTGCTGCTTTCCAATGATCTAGGCCGGGATTAGATTGATAGCGGCCTAGCATTCCAGCAATATATGCAATATCTGGACGAGTACAGACTTGAGCATACATTATGCTTCCAACTACAGAAGCATACGGTATCAATCTCATTTGCTCTTTTTCTACCTCTGTTTTTGGACATTGAAAAGACCCAAAAACATCTCCCTTAACTACTGGAGCTATTGATGGAGAGCAATGTTGCATGTTATATCGTGCAAGAACACGATCGATGTAAGCCTTCTGGGATAAACCTAATATCCCATTAGTACGATCTCGGTGTATTTCGATGCCTATCACATAAGAGGCTTCCCCAAGATCCTTCATGTCAAATGTTTGCGAAAGTAATCGCTTTGACTCATGCAACAAATCTAAACTATCACTTGCCAAAAGGATATCATCCACATAAAGGACAAGTATAGCAAAATTTCTCCCACTCATTTTGAGGTAGGTGCATTGATCCACTTGATTTTTGACAAAACCTTGTTTTTTCATAATTTCATCAAATTTTAAGTACCACTGTCGTGATGCCTGTTTTAACCCATATATAGATTTCCTTAACTTACAGACTAAGTGTTCCTGACCTTCAGGTTTAAAGCCTTCAGGTTGAGTCATGAACACGTCCTCATGTAAGTCACCATTAAGGAAAGCGGTTTTGACATCCATCTGATGCAACTCCAAATCAAAATGAGCTACTAATGCCATAACGATCCTCAGAGAATCCTTCCGTGATACAGGTGAGAAGGTTTCTTGATAATCAATTCCCTCTTTTTGAGTATAGCCTTTAGCAACCAATCGTGCCTTATAACGTTCAACATTTCCATTTGGGTCTAATTTGGTTTTGAAGACCCATTTACATCCTACGGGTTTCACACCCTTGGGTAATTCAACCAATTCCCAAACACCATTCTTTTTCATGGACTCAAGCTCATCAATCATAGCTATATTCCATTCAGAAGATTTGTCACTATTAATGGCTTCATTATAAGAGGTTGGATCATTATACTTTCCTAAATCTAAATCAGCTTCATTAAGGTATGTTACATAATCATCAAAGTTAGTGGGCCTTCTTGGCCTTGATGACCTCCTAAGCTGATTTTCGGGTTCAACAGGTTCATTAACTGGTTCAGGGATTTGGTTATGCTCTTGTGAGTTTGATGTGCCTTCATTATTAGGAATGTCAAGAGCATTACTTTCTGAGGAAACATAAGGTGGTGCAGTGCTATGTACAAGAGGTGTAATAGGAGATAAACCCGTCCCCCCCTCCTCTTGCACTTCTTGGAAATCAAATACTTCAGTTTCACTGCTCCCACTGACCATAGAGTCCTCTAGAAAATCAGCAATTCGAGCTTCTACTATGCGAGTAACATGTGAAGGGCAGTAAAATCTATACCCCTATGATCGTTCGGGATATCCTATAAAGTAGCAACTGACGGTCCTCATGTCAAGTTTCTTTTTCACAGGATCATAAAGTTTAGCCTCGGCAGGACAACCCCATACTTTCATATACTCTAAGTTTGGCTTCCTACCTGTCCAAATCTCAAAAGGAGTTTTAGGGACAGATTTTGAAGGAACCCGATTTAGTATATGAACAGCTGTCTTTAAGGCCTCAGTCCATAAAAAATTTGGCAAATTCGAGTTCGCCAACATACTCCGTACCATATCTTGAAGGGTCCTATTTCTTCTCTCAGCGACACCATTCTGCTGAGGAGTACCCGGCATGGTAAATTGGTTCACTATCCCATGTTCCTTACAAAAATTAACGAAAGGACCAGGAGCTTGACCAATGTCTGTATGTCAACCATAATACTCGCCTCCTCTATCTGATCTCACGACTTTTATCTTACGGTTAAGTTGATTTTCAACTTCAGCCTTAAAGATTTTAAACATATCGAGTGATTCAGATTTTTCTTTAATCAAATACAAGTACATGTACCGAGAATAATCATCTATGAAAGTAATATAAGACGTATGACCAGTTATGCCAGGTGAAAAAGGTCCACAAATATCAGTGTGTATGAGTTCTAATAATCCAGAACTTCTTGTGGCACCCTTTTTATTCTTATCTGTCTTTTTGCCTTTAATACATTTAACACATGTTCCAAAATCACTAAAATCAAGATTTGGTAGTTCACCATCCTTCACGAGCCTTGACATTCTGTCTCGTGAGATGTGGCCTAAACGTTCATGCCACAACATGGATGATGTTTCCAAATCATGCTTTCGTTTTCGTTTTCGATTTTGTTTATTGATGTTTTCATTTACGTTATATGACAACAATGATTTTGAAAAGCTATCATCTAGTTCTAACTTATAGAGACTTCCATCCAGATGACCAAAACCAAGAACTTGGGAATTTAAACTAATAGTGACCTTTCCATGCCCATGTAAAACTTCATAACCATCATTGTCTAACTTTGGTACTGATACTAAATTCCGAGTAATTTTCGGTACATATAATGTATCATAAAGTTTAATACAATGACCAGTTTTCATAATAAGTTGCATGGTTCCTACGGCCTCAACTTCAAGTTCTTCCACTCCTCCCGTTCTAAGTGTTCTTTGGTTTCTTTCCAGCCTCCGGATTGTAAGGAATCCCTGTATGGAATTGGTTACATGAACCATTGAACCAGAATCAACCCACCATGTGTTAATAGGTACATTAATATTAAAGGATTCAATTATCATAAATGCATTGGTACCTTTCTTAGTCAGCCATTCCTTGAACTTCGGGCAATCTCGTTGCATGTGCCCTTTCTTATGGCAGAATTTGCAATGAGACTGACCCTTGGAGATATTAGGGCTGGACACAGTACTTGTATTAACCTTTTGGACTTTAGAACTTTCTCCTTTAAAATTTCCCTTCCTTTTCGTTGACTTAGTGGTAGTAACGTAAGCAACCTCTGGTTGTTCTAGTTTCAGACGTTCTTCTTCTTGCACACACATTGCTATCAACTCACTCATTGACCATTTATCCTTTTGAGTGTTATAGTTGATCTTAAAAGCATTAAAACGTGCAGGAAGAGAAGTCATAATGAAGTGCACTAGAAAACCATCACTTATTTCCATGTCTAATCCCTTTAACTTATGGGCCATGTCACTCATCATCATTATGTGCTCACGCACACCACTAGTCCCTTCATACTTTGAGGTGAGCATCTTTAGAATCAAAGAACTCGCATGTGCTTTAGAAGATCCCTTAAATTGCTCCTCAACTGAATTTAGATACTCTTTGGCATTCTCCGAATCAGGTATAGCTCCCCTGATGGCACTTGAGATGGAATTCTTGATAACCATGAGAGACATTCTGTTTGACCTCTCCCACTTTTCATGCGCTAGTTTTTGATCTGCAGTGGTTTCAGCAGTAAGAGCAGCGGGAGCGTCATGTCTCAGGGCATAATCAAGATCCACCATCCCAAGAGTAAGTCTAACCGTATCCTTCCATGTGGCAAAGTTTGCCCCAGTCAGTAGTTCAATTCCAAGAGTAGGACTAAAAGTGGATGCTAGATCAATACAAATAAAACAATTGAAGTAAGCTTATTAGGGGTAATCAAGTAAAGTAGACGAAATAAGTACATTGAAGATAAAGTCTATTATAACACCGAAAAAATAGACTAACTTAATGTTCTACCTAAGATTTTGGCTTCGCTTTGGCTCTGACCAAAATTTAGGCATTATGAACGTAAATAAAATAATATATTGTCTTGATGTTCTACATTAACTTTGGCTTCGCTTTGGCTTTGACCAAAATTTATGTATTATGAACATTTATAATAGACCGACCTTATGTTCTACCTGAATTGTGGCTTCGCTTTGGCTTTGACCAAAATTCAGATATTATGAACGTATGTAAATAGTAAGCCAACGTAATGTCTTGTCAAAACTTTGGCTTCGCTTTGGCTTTGACCAAAATTTTGACATTATAAACATACATAAATTATGAAACGGCTTAATGTTCTACCTAAATTTTGGCTTCGACCAAAATTCAGATATTATGAACATACATAACTAATAAAGTAGCACATAAATATGACATAACACCTTTGGGCAAGATATGAAATATCTATGTAAATCATGCTAATAATTCACTATGTGTATCATCAAACCAGTAACATTTGATTTTAATATACTAACAAGTTAGAAAATTATACTTGTTTCAGTAATTATTTTGAGGCATTAGTTCTAGTTAAGTATGCCAATAATTTGACACAGGCAATATAATGGCAAAGTAATAATACATGAATAATTAGTAAAACAAAACCAATACAGCGGAAGATTAATATGTATAAAATATTAGCACTAGATCAACTAATGTGCCAAGACCATTATGCCTCTTCAGTTTCTTTTTAATAAGATCTTAAATGGTATCATTTCCCAACTTTAGTCAATATTCAAAAGACATATTATTTGACAAAAAATCAAATCACTGGTAATAAGTTATATCCCATAATGTGGTAAAATCCATTTATTCAATCAAAACCAACTTTTGCTTACCAATAAATAGAGTATAATTTTACACTAGCAACTAAAGCGTAAAACATCAATATGCATCAAAATAAAATAAAGTCAATGTGGTTTAAAATTTTAAACGGATATATCACATGATTGAACGGAATTTCTAATTAACAATTTTCTAGAAAATCGAACCTCAATAAACAAATCAATTTTGATTTCAAATTCCATAAGTCCGATTAACTATTTGTTAAACAACTATTTCATGATTGAATCGATATAATCAACATACGCTCTGATACCACATGTTGATTATATCTTTAAACATGGGTCAAGACTTAGAACCTAATCATGTTTATTCAATAAATATAAATGTCAAATGAGAAATACTTACATGTGGGAATGGTAAACTTAGCGGATGGTGGTGCAGCCATGATTTCGTTATGATGTTCTTGGTTCCACTTTATGGTGTCTCTTTTTGATGGATTATTTAGAGTGTGTGAGAGTGTTCTTGTATATGGTGTTTTATAAGTCTCTCATGACACTTATTATGGACACCAAAAGGGCAACCCCTACATATTCTAACTTATGCCATTATTCCCATCAAATAATGACTTATAATTAACATAATAATGACTTATAATTAATGTAGGGATAGTAACATCATATTGGTTAATTAAATAATAAATGATCAATTAGGCCATAATTATGTAAAAGTCTAACAAACAATCCAAAAAAGCGAAAACCTAAAAAAACTAAGTTCGTGAGACGGTTCCAATGCCACTTGAATGAGTTCAATCGGAGTCCTTTGATACTCTTCCTATGACTTCCTATTTTTTTCACTGTGTATTTGATCCTAACCCTTAGAACGTAATACTTGCCTCTTTGTAATGCGTATTGAACATCTTGGATCCCTGCCGCATACGCTGGTAGGAATAACACTTTCTATATTAAAATCAAAGGGTTTTTTTTTTACTAAAATTGAAATCCATATGTTTAATAACCAAACTTAAAATAAAAAGAAATTTCAAATTAATTCTTTTGTTTTAAAAGCATATAATTTTTTTTACAGAGCATAGATGAGAAGAAGAAATTACTAGTATTATTTTTTTATTTTCATTTCTGATTCTTGTTACCGTGCCATATTGTACTGAACTGAACATCATTAGTACTAGTACGTGTAATAGTTATGGTTTTGGGTTTTGATATAGTTTCATTTATAAAACTCTATCTATCATGACGAACCAAACCGATACCATCCGAACAATATCGGTACAGATAATCGGTTTTATAGTTTTCGATTGATATAATATACGTTTTGATTGATATACCGAGTGCATGTATCGTGCATGTATGAGAACAACCAAACCGATATCAACTGAAAGCGAGCCGCAATGCACGAAAAAACACACTAGTTATTATTTATTAATAAGAACATAGAAAAGTAAATGTCACTTTAGAATGACTTTTGTTGGTAGAGATATCTATTAATCAAATTGTTAATATCTAATATTATAAAATTTTAAATATGATTAGGCCAACAGTGCATTAGAATTATCCCAACCCATTGATTGCAGGTTATTATGAGAAGAAACAAATCATACGAGAAATATTATCAACTTAATTTAAAAAAAAATAAACCCTATTTTTACACTATATAAACTCACAGAAAATTATAACTTTTTCAAAATTAAATTTTTCTGCACATCTCTTCTCCTACTCTACTACAACATTTACATTTCTTTAAAAAAAAAACAAAAACAAAAAACATATAACAAATGGGGGATTCAAGCGAAAAAGGGTCGACTAGAAATAAAAAAACCCTTGTAGACCGAACGTTCGTGCTTGCCAAATGCCAAGGTGAACCAAATACATTTTATTTTAAGGATGAACAATACTGAACCCAACCATTCCCAATACAATATCCACAATATTGCACCCCACCCAATATGCCAACCCAAATCACAGCAGGTCATTTCGCTTTGCCACCAGAAGAACCATTGACCATTATGTGTATAAAATCCAAATGATGATCATTAAAACAAAATACGAAAATTACATCCCAATAGAAGGTAGACGGGCAACAAGCTGCGCCGCCACCCCTTATGTGTATCGTAAACCAAACCACCCACTAGCAAAACCTACCATACTGTGACCCACCTGTAATTTAGCTTCCGACATAGATGACTAACAAGACGAAGAGCGAGAACAAGAATTTGAAGAGGAAGAAGCATAGCAAGAACAAGAAGTTTAACCAGCACAGAGATACTCGAATAGGGTGCCTCGAAAAAATTGGTTAGATGAGGAGGAAGTAGCCTTATGCAAGAATTGGTTACATATTTTTGAAGACAAAAAGATCGAAAATCAACAAAAGCCTAATTCGTTTTGGTGTCGGATTCTCGAGCATTTTAACAAGCTACTTGGTAGAACCAACCAAACCGTTCATTAACTCACTTCGAAGTAGGGGTGTACAAAATGCTCGCGGCTCGCAGATCGCTCAAAAATGCTCGAAAAAATCGACTCAAAAAAGCTCGTTTTGTTATCAAGCCAAGCCGAGCCGGCTCGATTTGTAATCGAGCGCTAGGGGTCTTGGCTCGATGGCGCAGTTTGTTAGCTCGACTCGTGGCTCGATAAATATATGTTTTATATACTTATTAATAATACTTAATAATAATAATAATAATAATAATAATAATAATAATAATAATATATGGTATATATATGTTTAAAATTTTGACTCACAGGACATGTTTTTTTTTTTTTTGAAAATTGAAAATAGTCTTTCCATATTATTATACTCTTGTGTTTAAAATCAAGTAACCGACCACCGACGTTCCATATTCCATAATTAATAATAATAATAATAATATATTAAGGGAAGATGATATTTTCTTGTTCTTAAAACAATATGTTTAAAAAATCGAGCTGGATCGTCGAGCCTTGAGCGGGCTCGATTTTTTTCGAGTCGAGCTCGAGCTAAAATATTGGCTCGTTTTACATTTTTGAGCCAAGCCGAGCTGGCTCGATTGCTTTCGAGCTCAAGCTCGAGCCCACCTTGACTCGGCTCAGCTCGTTTACACCCCTACTTCGAAGGTTGATGTGTTTAAATATAAAATGAGCAAGTTCAACGCGTACTATATTGAAAAGTTATTGTTTTTATTTATATTTTAAGTGGGTACATTTTTATTGGAATTTAAATTCCTAATTGTTTAATTTAAATTATATAGTCTTGCAATTGGTTAAGTAGAGCTGAAGAAACTACTATTATCAAGGCAACCCTAAAAGAATGCATAAAAACATTCAAGGCAAAATCCCGTTTACATCTCATTCCATATGGGTGTTTCGTTGATTGTTGAAGATCTTGAAGGCTGAATGGGAAGCTGTTTCCAAAAAGAACAACCACCGAATCAACAAATTACACTAACTCAACAGCATTCTTGACATTAAATTAAATGACGACCTCTACAAAGACACAATACTGACAAGGCCGCAATGAAAAATATGTCAATGATACATTCAAATAGTGACTTTGTGCACAATTAACTTTGACAAAATAAACTTTGTCTGACCAAGTTATACTTAATGTGCCAAAATTGCCATAGATTGAGTATCAAGTCGCCAACCAAAGGGAAGAATTGTTTGGTGGATATCGTCATCAATTACAAGACGACAAAAAGGATGAAAAAGATGAAAACAAAGTGATTTTGAAGGCAGTTACCAAATGAAAAATTCAAAGAGATTAGATGTCCATGAACCACTAGCGGAATTAACCTTAAATTGAACACTCTTTTCCCCCTTAATGATATAGTGACATTGAAAATTTTGAATCAAACTAAAACGTGCATAATAGATCGAAAGTAAGACACTTAGAGAATAAAAAATTAAGAAAACATAAAAACTTATAAGTCAATTAATTCAATAATATTAAAACACAATATTTATCTACTCGATTTAATTAGAAATGATTAATGCCCAGGGTGAAATTTAAATCTTTACTCAATTTAATTAGTTGTTATGAGTAATAACTAATATTAAATATTTAGGGTTAGTATCAAATACACAGTAAAAAAAAATAGGAAGTCGTAGAAAGGGTATCAAACGAATTCCGATTGAACTCATTCAAACGACATTGGAACCGTCTTATCGAACCATACGACGTTAGTTTTTAGGTCTTCTTTTTTTTGAGGTTTTAGTTTGTAGTTTTTAGAATAGGCGTTATATCATTGTGTCTTTTATGTACCATTATGTCTTTTTCTTATTTGCATAATTGTGTCATTTTTTCAATTCATTGTGTCTTTTTTCTTCAACATTGCGTTATATTTTGACACTGTGTTATATTTTGTGGCTCATTGTGTTTTTTGTATCCTTCTCACCCTTCTCATTTTTGTTACACTGTGTAGAGTAAGTTGACCCAAGTATTTAACTCTAGGGGTTTTTTAAATTAAATCGTTTGTTTTTTATAACATCAATTAAACTATTAAAACTAGGTTTTTAGCCGCTGCGCGTTGCGGCGACCTATACAACGTATTGACTATAATAGACCAGTCTCGGGAAAAAAAGGAAAAAAAAACCGCTTAAAATGGAAAGAAAATGGCAGTAGGATTGGAAAGCAAGACCTTTGACATACAAAACAATACATACACCATGAAACCACCAAAGCCCTCTATTTATAGACTCAAATAGAAATGTATGTATCTACGAAATCAATTAAAAGAGAAAGAAAAAAAAGGCGCTAAAAGAAACTTCAGAGTCTCGAACCTGAGATATAAATATAATAACCAAAGCAGCCTACCACCAAGCCTAAATCTTCAAATAAGAAAAAAAATAAGTGGCAATCGAAAGACTAAATCTTCAAAAAAGAAAAAAAAACCTAAGTATGTTACCACGTGGCATTGTGGCGTTGGCCCAAATAGGTGGCACCTGTTTTTAAGTTTATGTATAATTTGCTTTAACATTGAAATCAACAAAGATCGCCGGAAACATATACAACTTCCGGAAAAGAAACTTAGAGCATTCACAATAGCCTCTCCATCTCCGTCTATATAATTTAATAAAAAACCACATTTATCTTTAAATTTTGATAATCTTTTAAAAACCTCCCACATCTCATTCTCCATCTATTTCTCCATATTATTTTTTTATTATTTCTTATTATTTTTTTATTATTTCTTTCTCTTTCTTCCCTTTACATTTTTAACTAATTACTATTTTGTCTTATTATCAAGAGGAATATCATAGTCGGTGTACCCAAGCTGTTGCTCCATTTCCCAGCTCAACGTTGAAGTAACTCTTTCATGGCAAGGCACATACTCCTGTCATTGATCAATTAAACAAGCTTAAACAAGTTGACTTTCTTATTTTTTGACCTCAAAAGTCAAAGGTGTTATTGAGGTCAAAGGTGTTAGGAACTTAATTACCTCCGGTTTCTTGACCAACTCATTAGATGTCGGTGCTAAACACAATGATGTCGCGAGCATTTGGGCTGATGAATCCTTCCTCAACCGCTTTATCAATGAACGATAGTAACAAGTTGTAGTATCCATCCACATTCAACAAACCAACCTGCAATAGTGCAAAATTCATATTAAAAATATATAATTCCTTTCCAACTTAATTTTACTAAATTTCCTCTTGCAAAATTCATATTAAAAAATTTGTATCAAGTACAAAATCTCAAGTCTCCAGGGAGTGAACTTTACTAAATTTGGTCAATATCAAGGTAACAATTACAATCACTATCATAGAGCTGCTTGTTTTTTATCAGTTCCTTGAACGGCATCAAGACTACAATTTAGCCATGCAGAGACAAGTAACTTGTCTTCTTCATGGCTAAAGTTCACACCCCTAATTGACTTCTTCTAGTCGATTGGATTGTTAGGGGTCAAGGATGGAGAGTCATCAAAGGTCAACGGAGAGGTTCCGCTTTGCTCACCAAAAGTGGGAGCGAGTTGAGGATCTTGGCTAAGAAGGTTGGTGAAGTACATATCTTGATTTTGTGAATCCATCCGGAACGAAATTAAAATTTTCTACAAGCAAAGGCAACCACAAAGAATATTATATATGATAAAAACTGTTAACCCAGTAACATCGGTGCAAAAGAAAAACCAAATGATACATTCGATAATAACATAAATTTACACAATCTCTCATTGTCCCATGTCCATTTACTTTAAAACACCAACACCCTTTCAAATAAACAAAACAGTTTCACCTATAGACTCAACATAGCAGTGATTAAGATCCCAATTACCATATGGAGGCATTATTCATCCAGGAGAATATATATAAATCTAAAGAGGCACTACAAAGTATAAAATATTCCTACCAAAATCACATCAATTAAAGTTCAATTCTTTTCTTGTAAGACAGATGTAGTAAAATTAGTAACACTGGATTCAGATGACTCAAAAAAACCTAAGTTACATTCCATGTGCTATGAAATGCCTTAGCAACAAACGTTCAATTATTTTCTTGAAACAGATGTAATAGCATACACAAACCGTAAACCCAAATTAAGCATCAAATTGAACTCCAATTCTATTATATCTAATAAAACCCTATAATCAAGAAATCAACAATTTATCCATTCAATCAATTTAACTCAATGCTTCCCTTATTTAACCCAATATACACACTTACCAAGCTCAAATATACACAGAAAATGAAAACACACCTGATGAAGAATTGTAGAACAATATCAGAGTCGCCTCCTCGTAAGCCCTTGATCAATCAGGTTGAAAAAACTAGGCCTAAAAGCCCTAATCTTGATGTGTAGCTGTTCTCGTTTTTGTCTTCATCATTTTTGTCTTTGATTTAGAAACTATGAGGGAAGAATAGAATGTATATAAAGGGAAAAAAGAAGCAAAATAAAAGGGGCGGGAGATTACAAGAGGGAAAAGAAGAGCCAGAAAAGAAGCGGGAGATTAAAAGGGGGGAAAAGAAGCGCCAGAGGAGGAGGAGGTTGGGAAGAATGAGATGGAGGGAGGAACAGTAGGTTTTAAGTTTGGAGGAGCACTGTTGCTTTTATAAATTTTTTCTCTATTTTAGAGAATCTGATGTAGGTGTGTTTTGATTGATTTCTTTAAATTTTCTCTAAAATTTGAGATAAAAAAAGATATGGAGGGGCAATTGTGAATGCTCTTAGATGGATTTAAAAAAAAACCATTTAGGATAACAATTTATTCTTTAGGTTTGCCAATCATGGAAAGGGGACTTTTTGGATATTTGGGAATTGTCATCATGGATCCCACCCCCCACTAGTACTACTAGTAGAGCCTTCAATCAGCCTCTTCACACACCACCAATTGTAGTGAAGTGCAAACTTGCACTGGATACACTTCAACGTCATATCATCCGATTTCAATTGACAATGACAGGCCACGCATTTGCCATCATATTCAATCGCTTGTAGAAAGGTGAGAGGGTGTGGGTGATTTTTTATCTCATGCCTTCCTCCAAACTTCACATTTAGAAACCTGAAGAGAGGACCCCATCTGGAAGACCGCTCACATTGAAGCTTTACGGGGGCACAAGCAGTGTGCATAGACGAGGCACACACCGCAATGATAGATTCATTGTTCCAGGTTAAGTTCAACCTCACAGATGTCACAAAAGTATTCCTCACTGTGGTTCTCAGCCGGATGATATCTCAGACTCAGCGGATGTTTATCGTACTTGTGCCTAATCGTTCTAGGTAATAACAATGCACAACGTACATCCAGATAGAAATCACAAGTGAGACAATGATAGAACCACTCCTCTTCCCAAATACCACTTTTACATGCCTTACAGCGCCTCACATAAGATAAAGCGTTAAATCTTAGGAGGAGGAGATGGTTAGGGTGTGCTTCATGTGTGATTACATTAGGTATTAACCCACAATTGATATCCACATAATAATCTTCACATTCCTTGCATCCATATGCGAAACCATTGCAAGGTAACTCACAGATCTTACACTCAAACACACCCAACCTAAAGGCTTCCAATCAAATTGGGTATGGGTCAAAATGGCCTTTTGAAAAAAGTGGTTATTTTCGTTTGGGTCAAAATGTGCCAGACCGCCATATGGGGTAATAAATTGTATCGGGTTTAGGGTTATAGGGCTTCCAACCAAACTGAGTACTGGCATTATGGAAATCCTACAATCCATGTTTGTTAGGAAAATATAAGGAATTGTAATTTGTTATTTTTTTTCTATTTTGTTGTTCTTTATTGCATCTATCTCTAAATGCAGCATCAACGGACTGCAAATAGTGCACATATTTTTGCACTTTTGCCAAAAAAATAGCCAGTTGAGTTTCCGACCACATCCATCCACTGATCCACCCTATATTCGCACATGGCTAGGTCTACGTGGTTGCATCGTGTGCAATGTCCGATGCTAACACATGGTTTTATTTGAACAATAGTGTGGAAAGTGTAACAATAAACTAACAAAGAATGTTGTTTCTTGAAAACTTTTTTATAATTTGTATTTTAACCGGAAGAGATGATATAGTTTGACAGTTGTATCTTATTTTTTTTATATTTAATATTGTCGTTTTTTAATACGGATGCAAACAAAAAGAAAAAAAAAGTTTTTTATGCACTTTTTGTATAATTACATTGGGCTACCCGTACTGGGACGGGTATAAAACTAGTTCCTTTTACTGTATACACATTTTGTTACATCATATGACTTAAAATTAAATCGTTTAATGTATATAACTTAAAATGAACTATTAAATTTGCTTAAACATTGAAATAAAGTTCCTTGTATCACTTGCACCAACAAAATAGCCAGAAGCTTACATGGATTAAAAAGAAAAAAACATTTAGAATATTTGGGAATTGCTATCATGGATCTCGCCCCCCACTACTACTAGCAGAGCCTTCAATCAGCCTCCCCGCACACCTCCAATCGTAGTGAACTGCAAACTTGCACTCGATACACCTCAACAGCATATGAAGTGATTGGAATTGATGCTTGCAGCCCACGCATTTGCCATCATCTTGAATCGCTTGTAGAAAGGTGAGAGGGTGTGGGTGATTTTTTATCTCATGCCTTCCTCCAAACTTCACATTTAGAAACCTAAAGATAGGAAAACCCCATCTGGTATATGTAGACCGCTCACATTGAAGCTTTACGAGGGCACAACCAGTGTGCATAGACCAGGCACACTCGCTGCAATGATAGAACCATCGTTCTGGGTTAAGTTCTTCCTCACATATCTCACAAAAGTATTCCTCACTGTGGTTCTCAGCCGGATGATATCTCAGACTCAGCGGATGTTTATCGTACTTGTGCCTAATCGTTCTAGGTAATAACAATGCACAACGTACATCCAGATAGAAATCACAAGTGGGACAATGATAGAACCACCCCTCTTCCCAACCACCAGTGTTACATGACTTACAGTGCCCCACATATGATGAAGCGTTAAATCTTAGGAGGAGGAGATGGTTAGGGTGTGCTTCATGTGTGATTACATCAGGTATTAACCCACAATGGATATCCACATAATAAACACATTCCTTGCATCCATATGTGAAACCATTGCAAGGTAACTCACAGATCTTACACACAAACACACCCAACCTATATATAGGGGCCTTTGGCAGGAGAACAAGCTTATGCTCTGGATGGCAGGGGTGGTGTTGTATTTCAGAGGGTAGCCTAGTGCACCACTCATGAAGAACAAAACCACAATCCTGCTGGCAACACTTGTAAAAGGGTACACTCGTGATTGGTCTCACACATCCGTCACACAATAGTTCAACTTTTTTCATGGGATCATGAAGAGAGACTGACCCGTTAAGGAGCGTATCAACAAGAATTAGCGGGTGTGGATGGCTAAACATTTCACCAGCAATCTTTTCTTTCATAGCTAATTCACCTTTGTTGATAAAAAGGTGCATCAGAAGGTTGACACTTTCATCAGGAAACGGATAGCGAATCAGGTTAGGATGATCTTCATCTTTGAAATTTTTGTATGTTTTGCCCACGCCTAATCAATGAATGATGCATTTAAAGTTATAAGTTAAATTGACAAGCACAATATCCAGCAATAAAAAGAAAAGAATAATTTATATATTGCTCACCAGCAGGCATCAAGATAGAAGACATAAACGCCTCCTTCCTTGAAGTCGCACAATCAAGATGGACGTAGTATCGACACTTATCGCATCTGTAATGCCAAATGTTGGTAGTAAAAAGCAAAAACTTTTTATTACAAACTCTGCAGCTGGGAAGGAATTTAGCCTTCTGCTCAATAAAAGGAAAAGAATAGACAAGGTTAAGAAAATGAGAATGACTGAAATTCTCATTCGTAGACTGTTGAATAAGTAACTTGGCTGGAAGTAAAGCGCAGTCCAAGTGGATCTTGAACCAAGAACAAGAGGTACAATGGTAGAAGGTGCCGCTATGTTCATTTCCACAAGCATTACAATGAGACGTCATCCGACCGAAACAACGTTGTAGTTGGTGAGGGTGACTTGGGTGGACCATCTTCTGCTCATGCATAGTAGAACAAACTATGTCGATGAAGACGCCCAATTCGCAGGTGGAACAATCATACATGTAGAGGAACCTACCTTGTGCAATTCTGCAATAACTACAGTTTCGAGTCTCGGAAGAGAACGGATTTCTTTTAGTCAAAGTAAGGTTGTGGCCGGGATGTAATGGGTGGTTTTGTTGGATTTTAGGCAGTTCTGCACAGAATTTGTGTAGGTTGTAATCACAATCCTTACAAGAGTAGTAGCATAGCTGAAATGAGTAAATCTCTTCCTTGCACATATTGCATTCGCCAACGCGGACCTCTTCCACCACAATATCATCTTTATCTTCATTTTCATCTTCCTCGTCTGAGTTTACATTGTCGTGCTCAGGCTGCAACCAGACAAGGTTGAGCAAATGCTCATGACTAAAGTGCTTAAGCTGCTGCTCCATTGCAACTGCATTCAATAATATGTTACAAACTTCATGTTACCACAAATATTCATATGTGATAATAAGATTTTAAAAGACGTCACAAATGTAGCCCATGTTGGTGTCAACCCGAGAAGACTGATGTCATGTCGGGTATAGTTTTTTCGTTATAAAGATATAACTTTAGAGTAGAATATGTAGAAAGTTTAAGCTATTCGGGTCAAACGGGCCATGTTGGTGTCAACCCGAGAAGACTGATGTCATGTCGGGTTCAACCCGCCAACCCATTTTATTTTCATACTCCCTTGTTTGCTTCTTTGAAAAACATTAAGACATTAGAAGGAAAACAAAAACTACATCTGAAGATGTTTTTATTTTTCACCCTAAAATCTCATTAAATTTAAGATTATCATTGCAGGTTGGTGATTGATTTTTCAGTTTGTCAAACCAAAGTGTACAGGTGCTTCAAGCGCTTGGTACAAGTAGGTTAAGCATGAGTTAAATAAATTTACATATTGCCCCCTCAAAAATAATATTAGAACAACCGACGGTATTTTGTGCTTCTGTTTGCAAATTGTGAAATTATTAATGAAACATCAAATGTACATTATTAGTAATCTGTATCGTCTTAGCCCTAAAAATGTCTAATTAACTTGTGGTCATATGTTCAGTGTTCCAATATTAAGTATGTTTATAATGTAAAACAGAACACTATATATTTCTTAAATGTAGAGATGTTTATTATGTTTAAATCATGACAGGACTAGGAAAATAGAAGTAATGAAAGCATTATCTTATTGGCACTTTGAGTTTATTTAACATTGGAAGAAAAAAACCTCTAGCTAAAAAAATATATACTCATTTTGTAATAACCTATAGCATGATTTTTAAAACAGATAATGAGAATCACTAATTAACATGGCCTTCACATGGTGTATGTAACAATACATATTTCTTATTTGTGCTTTGTATCAATCATTTGTTGTGCATTCTGCTTTCCTTTTATCTTATATTTCTTTTATTTCCAAACTAATCCTTGCCTTTATATTAATTATCTAAACAAAAGAAACTTTAAAAATGGAAGAACAAGAGACATGTATACCTGTAGTCATGTAGTGTAGTGGTGTAGATAAAGCTTCTTTCCTTAATCAGCAAATTATATAAAAAAGATGTGATTGATGTTTAGGCAATGAAGATGAGAAGGGGAAGCATGAATAAATAGGGATGAATAAGAACATCTTTGGTTACAAGAAAGGAATTTCCTGAAAAAGAAAGAGTAAAGCATTTAGATTAATTGAAGGGGAAGCAACTTAAATTCTTTATTTAGCTTTATGACAAAAATGTCTACAAGTTTGAGTTTTTATTTTTTATTATTCTCTAACATCTTCCAAATTACAAAATAGTTAACTATAGTTTAAAAGACATAATAAATAGTTTTGATATTAGGCGATCAAGAGCAAATTATGGATTTAACATGTTTGTGCAAAAACGGGAAATAAAATAAAATCTAAAAATATCAATTTTTTTAAGGTTAAAGAAACTAGTGTCATTTGCCGCATCAACTTGTTTTGTCAAAGGCTTTTTACTCTATATGTGATATGGTGCGCTGTAGGGGTGTTTATGCTTCTATTTTACACTTGTCTTTTATCTAAATTTCGGTCTATTGGTTTTGCATACTTAAACCGTAGCGAACAGTTTAATTTACGGTTTATACTAAAACCAACTTTATAAAGCCAAGCCAGACCAGACCGTAAGTAATTATTATTCTAAAATATTTCATATTATATATACATGTATGTATAATATTACATATACATGTATGTTTAAACTGACATAAATAAAATATTATTGTTTTCCAAATTAATGTTAGTTTTGAGCATAGTAAGTTGGCCCCATCTATTAGTTTCTCAAATTGCAATTTTTCAAACCATTTAAAACTAATCAAACATTCATGCTTCAAAACCAAATCTTTTTATAACCTAGCCGCTGCATTTCAGCACATTACGAACAGGCTCACTTATTATATTAACACATTTTTAGAACAGATTTAATACGTTATTTTGGACATATTGGATAAAGGCCCAATGAGCCAAACTGTGAAACCAAACTGTTAGTTATGGTTTGATTTGTTTGGTTCAGTTTAAGAGTTACATTGTTTGGTTTTGGTTTACAAAAATCAAAATTTATTACTAACGGTTTGGTTCACGGTTTAAACTAAAAACCGTGAAAATCGGACTATGAATACCCCTAGTGTGTTGAATAAAGAAATTATTTTAAGTAGAGATACAAGAGAACTACTTTCTACCACTCAGATTTTTTTCGTTGTGATTTCTTTTTTTATTACTTTCATTGGTATTTTGAAAATCACACAATCATGGTCATGGGTCTAGTGTATGTAGGGAAAATGACAATTACTAGATTAATTATTTGTGTGAGTTATGTTTAAGATATATTTGATGTGATCTTCTTGTGTAGTTCTTGTTTATGGTATGAGAAAACTAGGAATGGATGCTTTTGGTTTCTAAATGAAGTACTTAATTTATTTTATTCTTGGAGTGAAGGAATGGAAAGCAACACAAATTGCTTGGCAGCTTTATTCTTTTGTTTTTGTGAACAATACTTTTGCTTGCAATAAAAAAGAGAGAGTTTCTTCAGTGTATTTAATAGAGAGAATAAAACAATTTATGAATTTGCAAATGAAATACAAAAATGATTACAAGTTCATACTTTTATAATTCTTAAACATAACCGGTTAAGATATCAACCGATTTAGAGAAATCATAGTTTAAACACATTTAAAATAGACACGGAATCAACATAAAAAATAAAAGAAATCAATATGAGAATATCTACATAAATTTAAACTAGGAAGTTTAAAAAACTTGTATCATTGGTCACGACGCATTTTTTATCAAATGCTTTCTACTTGCAATTATTAGTATATATACACATGTGTGTTGGGACGTGTTGTAGCATCCTATGTTTTTTAAATACAAATAAAGAGCTTGTTGGTTTATAAAATTTATGTTTCGAGGTGGTTAAAACGGATGTTATGCTTATGTATAAAAGGGCTTAAGCAATTTAAAGAGTCGTTAATAGGTGGAGGGTTAAATCAACTAAGATCAGGGGTTAAAAATGATAATATGCCAAACTTTTACATACAACCATATGACAAATTCCGTACGAGACGTATAATCACAACCACAACCAATTTCCTCCAAAAAAAAAAATACTCACAAATAAGCTCCAAAACCTATCTAATACTTTGTGTGAGTTTTTGGAGAATTAAGGCAAACAAGGAAAGTGTTTGGCAACGGTAACCGGTTAGATCGTGGCAATGATCACAAATGGTGTTTACAGCTGACATAAGGAGGTAATGGTGATCAAATAGTGTTGGTTAGTGATAATGATGTTCTTCGGTTACGAAGAATTAACATGTGGATTTCTTGTATTCGATTCACTGATACCGGGAGCTAAAATAGCTTAATACGTAGATAATAGGGCATGTTAATTTGTTATAGAAACTGATATGGAATTGATTTGGTATGTTGTGTAATACGAGAATGAAGTAAATTCAAACATTTTTAAGTTCTGCTTGTCTTTATCCGAATCGTATAAGACATCTTATAGGGACTAGATCATTATACGGGGCGGTTTTAGATATGCGAGCAGTATAAAGTTAGCATATACAAGTGATAGAGAATATTAATACAGGTCGCATAAGTTGTTTGACAGAATTTTATTTTTTTTAGAAGAATTATAATGGTGTTAAGAAAAAAACGTAGTTTAAAATAACTACTAAACTTATATGATCGAAACTTCACATATTAGGTAGCCAAGACCATAACTGGATTGTTGAAAGTTCTAGACACCCACATGAGTTCGTACAACTTCCCAGAAATTTAATTATGTATATTGTTAAAAAGTCCCTTCGGGGATATCCGATAAAATTAGAACGATACAGAGAAGATTAACATGGCCCTTGCGTAAAGATGACACTCCCAAATCAGGAAATGGTCCAAATTTTTAGCCTCACCCCTTGTGGTGTGGTGGTAAAGGTGTTGGAGTTTCAAAGGGGTGGTTGGGAGTTCAAGCCTCATACGTGTGACACCCGGCATGTTCAATTTAACATTTTACAAACTTATAAGTCTACCTTAGCGAAAAACATTTATTAACATACTTAACTGGGTCAGTTGAGTTGGTATTACTGTACGTATTGTCGAGGGTTCAATAATTTGGAGGATCATTGGGGCTAATTTATGTACACACTAGTCTAAAGTCCCGTTGTTGGTGAATCACATGAATTGAATTAAGTGTTATACATAGATTGATCCATATATGTTTTCTAATATGCAAATACAAGTTTTAACGGTGTTTACATGATATTACATGACTCTATATGCTTAACATATTTTAGGATTGCATGTTCATGTGTTGATGTGTTGCAAAACACATCTCTTTTCCTATGTATTTTGTATATTATTTGGTCAAGTTTTTATTTGTTTCGTGTCATTTGCATTATGTATTTATTATTTTTGTTATTTTATAGGTGTTCGTGAAGAATGAGCTCGAAACGAAAAAATTTTAATCGAGACACGAACAGTTGAGAGCAGGCGTTCTTAAATGTTGGAGCATAAACGATGAACTTTGGTCAAGCCTAAAACACCCGAGTCGGAAATCCTACTACTATTACTAATAATATAATATTAAAAAAAATAAAAAAGAGTAAACATGACTTGGGCTCGTGGCCCAAGTCCAAAGGTGCAACAAAATGGACGGCACTTTATCGAAGGAAGAATATATTATTTTTGGGGAGAGCATCATAATAATCAAACAACATCTAGCAGCCGTCAAAAAGAAGCGATCATCTTGACAGCAGCTGGTGCAGATTTTTAGAGGTTAATTGAAGGCCAGGAAGACTCGGGTTCAAGAGTGAAGCTACGGGTTTGATCACTAAAAGTCTTAGTTTTTATATTTATTTACTTTGTGTCTATAAATATTGTTAGCATGACTTTATGCGATTTTGAAGCTATGTTTATATCGTTTTCCATTACTATGTGTAGCTAAATCTTGAACCACTACCTAGGTTGTATAATGACTGCATGCAAGGCCGGCTCTAGCATAAGTGAAATGAAGCATGTGCTTTAGGCCTCACATTTTGAAGGGCCTCCAATTTTAGAGAGCTAACATCATCTATTCTTATAGGTGAATATATCCATGAGATACAATATATATATTTCTAAGGATATATGAGAAGAAAACTTGAAACAAACAGTTGCTCTGTGATTTTCTCTTTTCATTGAGAAAGGTTGTTGTTGCAGGTTATGGAAAAGGAAGGAGATGAACATTGAAAACCTGGATATATGTGAATATTAAAATTTAGTTTTAAAGAAATTATGCGTGTGATATAATTATGAAAAGAAAGTCTATGTACGCTTGTCCTTTTTGTCTTTGATTTTAAAATATTAAGTTTTTTCTTTTTAAATTTTAATATATAATAATTATATTTATATAAACTCATTTTTTTATTTACGTGAAGTTGTATCTAGTGTAATATTCATATATAATGTTTTCAATATACTGTTTCTAAGAAAATTTCAAATATTAATCATAATATAGTTTATTTTATGATAATATATATATATACACACACATACATACACACACATATATATATATATATATATAAAAGATGAAACAAATATTATGTATAAAGTAATATTCAACTTACAAATAACAAGCATTGAATATAAAAACAATATAAAATAAAACATTTTTCTTGGTGTTGGTATGTTATTTAAGTAGAAAAAAAGTTCTTTTTCTAATCTATTAGACTTTAAAATTTTACTTAACGTCAAGCGTCGAACTTAACTAGTAGAAAAGGCCCCAATTTTATCATCTGCTTTAGGCCCCTAAAAGCATTGAGCCGGCCCTGACTGCATGTTAATTTATAACTTTCGGTTTATGGATTATTTTTGAATGGTTAATGTTTTGGTAACGATTTGGTTGATGTTTATTATGATGTGTGTGCGCACTTAAGTCTAATTTATTATTTTTGAGAGTTCCATAAACGTCTTAGTGAATGTCTTTCATGTTTGTATGTTTATTAGGGTTACCTGCTTAGTGCTTGTAGCTTATTTTATGGTTTTGTGCACGAAAGCCATAGGAACTTGATTAGAGAATTTAGAGGACTTAAGTGTTCTTCCATTCTTGAGACCGGGAGGTGGTGGAATGTTGGGTTGTCTAGAGCTTTAGGTGTTAGGTTTTGGGAGAGACCGGGAGGTGATCCTATCCTAATTGTCTTTAGTTTCTTGCAATTCCAAGTCATAGTTAACCCAATTAAGTTACTCCTTTACATCTTCGGGTGTATTGTGATTAGAGAGACCGGGAGGTGATCGAGTCATTTGAGTACCTTTACATTCTTAGTAAGGTGAGACCGGGAGGTGATCCGAGCTAGATAGCCAGTATTTTATTCCTTAGGATTCTTTTGGGTGTGTTGGTGAGACCGGGAGGAGATCTAGCACGTCTTAAGGTTTCTTGAGTTATTTTTAGATTCTGGTAGCCATTCAGTTTTCCATTACCGAGAGTTGTGAGTTACATGTAGGATTCTTGACCTAGGTAGTTGCCTTCCTATCCTGATATTTTCCTCGGTTATCTTTGCTGTCTATTTATCTTTATTTACTTTATTTATTTTATTTTAATTAATTATACATACATACAAATAGCAACTTAACGGTAAGTTAACGGCCGTTTTTACTTCTGTGTTCACATGGTTACGGTTTCTCTGTTTCTGGCTTTCCACATCTCCATGGTCAACCGTTTTCTAAATTTTTCCATTTTCAACCGTTCTCTCCTTTTCTTTATCAACGCATGAATCAAACACAAAACCATGGCAAACATTCTTTCCTTCCTGAATTATTTAATCGATTTCGGTGATGTACTGTCCGAATCAAAATTGAATTCCCAGAATCACAAGCATCAAACATTCAACACATATTATTCCCAAAGCACCATGGAGTTATCGTTTCAAAACTTGAAGCATAAAAATTCAAAAAACATATATAGTGAAACGATTACACGAGGGACTACCAGATATGATATCGAAACAAACTTCGAATCGAAAAATGATTACACTAAGGATTGCCAGAAATGGAAACATGAGACAGAAACAACGACGAAAGAAAAAGATCGATGATCAATCAAAGTGTAAATGGAGTCAATCGGATCTATCAAAGAAATGAAATAGCCATCACCGAATTTTTATGTGCAATCAACCATATATAATCGATATAGATAAGTGGAAGACCCAACGATCGGATCCGAATATTTGCATCCGATGGAAAGGGAGATAGAGGAAGACAAAGAAGTCATTCAAATAAAGCTTTACTTCAAAAACGAGAAGCATCCAGAATGAACTTTTCATTTTTAGTTTTTATCTTTTACTCTAAACAATTTTAACTAATACATTATCATTTTATTAATTAGTTTTTTATTTCATGTTTAATAAAATACTTATCACATGCGGTAAGGTTTACCTCCTTAGAGGGTTTATGCTCGGGTTTGGTCTCAGGTTCAAATCTCACGCTCCACCAAAAAAATAACCGCTTGGGTTTGAAAGGAGAAACCCGTTTGGTGCTATGGGATTCGATCATGGGCAGTGGTCGCTTTGCAACACATGATTTACCGCTGAAACACTACTCTAAAAAAAAACAATCAACGGTTCGATCAATGGACCCGTAAGAAGTCTGGTTCACTGTCCAATAAAGAAAATTTCCAAAAGTTGAAAGTTTTTAATTTAAGTCACAGACTTGCAGTACCGTCTTTGGGCCAAACCGGGAAGTCCACGCGGCTCGGGCCCATAAAAATTAATAGCCCAAAAGGCCCCAAAACATTTAAAAGTTATTACCCCATAGGGTCAATACCAATTTATAAGCCTATTACGGTATGTAATTTCACTTATCTTAATACTATGATTTTGCTAATTGCTATTTTTATTAGTATAACTTTGGTTGTCGTACATAAAAATTAGTTTAAATTATTTAATTCATTAAGGTTTAATACATATTTTTACGGTTAGGATGAGGTACTTGAATACTCAAGGAGCCAGTGCAAACTTGGTTATATTATTCCAAATCATCATTTTGATTAAAAATAAAATGTTTAGTCAAAGACGAAGCCAAAGTGATTTCAATGACTTTTATAATCAATATCGCGCTGTAACGCGCGGGTGACGTATAACATATATGTATAAAATTAGCAACTTGGGTTACCTCTAATCATCACCACCTTTCTATTGTCCAATACCCACCTTTTCACAATTTAACATGAATCTCCTTCAATAGTCACGACCCTTTACCCATCCATTGGCACCATTTCACAAGCTATACAATTTGCAACTTGGGTTACTTCTAATCATCACCACCTTTATGTTGTCCAATACCCACCTTTTCACAATTTAACATGAATCTCCTTCAATAGTCACGACCCTTTACCCATCCATTGGCACCGTTTCACAAACTGTATATTATCTATCCATAAAAAAACAAGTTTACTTACGATTTATTACGTTTAATTAATTTTAACCCATTTCTTTAAGATTTAAAAACGAAGAACACATCAATTAAAATTCCCCCCTATTTTGCTCATCAAAATTATGAAGCATATTAAATCCAAAATCAACATCCATAAAAAGGTCCAATAAACCGTTTTTAGATTATTTTTGACATTTTTCGTAAGGAAAAAACGTAATTTAAAAATTTTAAATAATAACAAAATATATTAATTTTATTTTTTAAGGAATTTGAATCGGTGTGAAAACTCCGACGATTGGTAACCGCCATCCATTTAGGACTACTTTCTAATCGTCGGTCATCTAAATATCAATTACACGCTCACGGGTTACGTCATGCGATCTACCTTGCTCTTTGTTTCGTTGTTGCAATTGTACACCGAGTTTGGCCGTAGTCACCCATCACTATACATCACCGACAACCACCTCTATTTATCCATCAGGCAAGAATCTATATACTTTTAGGTAATCAAGCGAGGTAATCGTTTTGTTACGTCAATCGTTGCCTTCTCAGTAGCCGATACGACCTCTCACATAACACTGAAACGCCATAGTCGATGATGTAGTCATGAGTCGGTACCATTTTTCTTCTCCAATCTCACCCGCTCCTTCTTTTCCACTCAATTTACCCGTCTATTTATTTCTTATCTTAAAAAAGTTGAATAGTCCGACCCTTTTAACATTTTTAACTTACCCAAAGCCACCTAATTTACATATATGATAACCATTAACAAACTTCGCCAATTGTCTAGCCCCATGCGAACCCCTACCATTCTTGCTCAAATCGCGAATACCAATTAATTCACGAATCGAAAAACAACCAGGTAGATTTTAGAAATCTTTGCATATCATATAACAATACTAAACACATTCATAATCAATGACCCGCTGCAACGCGCGGGATGGCGTAAACTCGTTATCTACAAAAACCAAAAATCCACTTTTAAACCAATTTTGTTAAGTCTTAGTCGAGTCTAGTTTTGTTTTCCATTAGTGTCCTGTGGGTTCGATACTCGGACTTACTTAGTCTGTACTGCATTGATAGGTACACTTGCCTGTCGTGTGGTCTAGTTTAGTTGAGTCTGTTTTATATTACTAGGTGTCTAGGTAGTTTATATTTTTAGGCCATACATAGCACATCAGTTAGGATGTGTTAAAATGCGTTAAAACGACAAAACTTGAAAAACTAAAAACCTGAGACTTGGTTCGACCTTAAGGGGGGTCGAACCAAGTTAAGGAGTTTCATTCGACCCTCCAGTCAACCCATTCGACCCCTGCAAGGGTCAAACCAACAGTCACTATAAATACCATATTTTGCAATTTTTTATCATTTCACAAACCCTAAACGCTCCAAATGAAAAAGTTTTAATTCTGCCACTGAACATAGCATATAGCACACGCCAAACACCTTATGTAGTCACAGTTTATATAGTAATAGCATGTCGACTCACACTTTGACTCTTGTTCATCGCATAAAACACTTTGATTATTTTGATTCATAATTGAGTTACTAAACATCTTTGAGATCTCAATGGGGGAAAAAGGAATGGTCACATTGTTATGCCATTAACTTTTAAGACCACAATTATTTTTAACTAAGTAAATGAAACAAGCGCAAATAGAAAAGGTTCATCCGACCACAGTCGCCCTCAAGAAGCATTGAAAAAAATGGGAATAAGGGGTGAGTAACAAGGCCCAATTAGGCCAACATAAATGATTTTAAACTTAAATAATCTGTATTATCTATCTATCTATCTATATATATATATATACTTATATACTATCTATAAAGCATATAGGAAGGATATCAACAAAATTTAAGTAAGTACTATCATTTATGCTCATGGTACAATGAGTTAATGAAGTTAATAAAAGGGTACAATGGTCTTTCTATATGAGTAATAAGTTCATAAAATAACTAATAAATATAATTAATCAATTAATAAATTACAATATGAATTCATAAATTGATATAGTAATTTCAAATTAAGTTTTATTATGTACATTATTAATGGTATACGGAAATGTTTGTTTATAAACTTTTTTTTTGAACGGTGAACTTCATTAGAAAACGCCAAACTTCAAGACGGAGCAGCAAAAACAACTACACAAGCTTACATAAAAGAAAAATTACACCACTCATCCCACGACAAAGAGGAGAGCTTTAATCTATGTTTAGCCTAAAAGAACGTAAACGACTTTAACTCCCCAATAATCCTTTACATTCTCACCGTTTTGTTTTTGAAAATAAGCTTGTTCCGGGCGTTCCAAATGCACCAGCAACCGGTGATGATAATCCCATGGAGGAGGTCCTTCTTAATACCCGTAAACCCCGAATAATTGTGAAACTCAAGCAAATCTCGAAAGGAGAACGCGTATAACCCTTGAACCTTACACCACGCACTGACATGTTGCCAAAGCGTCGCTGCGAAAATACAAGAGATAAAAAGGTGTCCTACCGATTCTTCTTCGCTGCTGCATAACGGACAGAAGCCGTCCCCAACCTGAATGTTGCGACGCCGAAGCGCCAAGGAAGTAGGAATCCTCTCCATTTCAGCCCTCCACGCGAAAACATTACACTTCTTCGGGATCCAATTCGACCATTTCATGACATAAAAACTGCTAAAATCCATATCCTCATAGAACAAAGCCTTAACAGCTTTAACCGAAAACGACGGCGACCCGTTTCCCATCCAGGCCCACGCGTCAGCATTGTCCGAACAGCATACGTCTTCAAACGAAGCATTGAGAAAAGCCAGTTCCTCCAGTTCATCCGGTGAACTAGGATCGGATCGCCAAGACCAAACCCGATCAGCGCCTTTTATAATGTCACACACCCTGCTTTTTTTTGGTCTCCAAAGCGAAAAGATTCGGGCAGACTTCTTTCAGCACGCCAGCACCGAACCAGGGGTCCAGCCAAGACGAAATGGAATCCCCTTTCCCAACCCTGCCCTTGAAAAATCTGCGAAGAGGGGTACCAGAAATGACCACCTTCGACATCGATTTAACAATGCAACTCCACGTACCACTGCTGCCACTCTTTAAAGGGATAAAATCCCAAGACCGCCCTCCCGAATGAAAGGCGTTTATTACTTGTTTCCACAAAGAGTCACCCCCGGCTTTGAATCGCCAGATCCACTTGCTTAAGAGGGCGATATTGACAAACTTGAGCCTCGTGAGACCAAGGCCACCGTACTTTTTTGGGCAGGCAACCCGGTCCCAAGCAACCCAATGAAGCTTCCTGACCTCGTCGGAACCGCCCCACAAGAATCTTCTAATCAACTTCTCAAGGTCCTCAATAACTTTAGCCGGAGCTTTGTAGAGCGAAAAATAATAAAAAGGGAGGCTCTCCAAAACCGCCTTAATGAGAGCGATTCTACCACCTATCGAAAGGCACGCGGCCTTCCAAGAGGATAACCGCGATTCAAACACCTCATAGACCGGCCTCCAATTGTTAACACGGTTCATATTTTCCCCCACCTTAAGGCCCAGATAGGTGAACGGCGGGGCCCCGAACTTACAACCCACCACCGAGGCTAAAGATTCCACTTCAGTCAAAGAGTCCCCTACCCCGAAAAGCATAGACTTATGTAAATTAATCTTAAGCCCCGAACAAATGTAGAAGCATTTGAGAATACTAACCACCTTAGCTAAATTGGACCGGTCCCATTCACCCATAATAATCGCGTCGTCGGCAAAGAAGAGATGAGAGATGGTAGGACCGTTACTCGCGCACTTGATACCATGAAAATACCCCATATCAGTCGCCCTTTGAAACATACACGACAGAGCTTCCATAACAATAAGAAAAAGGAAAGGAGAGCACGGATCTCCCTACCTCATCCCTCAGCCACACTGAAATTCGATGGTGGGAGCTCCTGTTAGGATTAAGTGGCGCAGCGGAATAACCGATTCACAACGAACACGCAATAATAACCGAGAAAATATAAAGCACGACACACGAACACGAGAATTTTACGTGGTTCGGTTCCAGTGGGGAACCTACGTCCACGGGCTACAACTAGGGATTTATTATTAAGCTCTGACAACTATTACAATTACATAAACAGGATATATATAGAGACTAATCTAGGGTTTAGGCTTGGTGAACAAGAAAACCTAAACGGGCTTTCTAAACATCCAATTAAACAAGCCCAATAGCAATAACTAGCCCAAGGACTTCACACCCAACAATCTCCCACTTGAAGGCCTTGCGATAAACACCAAGTCCGCCAACAAGCACAAAGCAATCCATGTCTTCAGTAATCCGTAAAGTTCAAACACACACAGGAACAGAAGTCTTCCAGGTCCAGCTCCTAAGAACAAACCAAACTTCAAACCATGTATCCCCAATCAACCTAGTTACAGCCGGCCAATCATCATCAGTAAACAGAAAGGCCCGTTGAAGCCCCAGATGGCTTCAACCCGGTCTCAAAAGACCCCGTCTTCACATCCTCAATCCCAACTGATTCCCATAGACACAAACCATCAGATACAGGGATTCTCAGAGGAACACTCCCCACTAGCAGAAACTTCTCAGGAGAGATTTCATTCGGAATTCTGGTCTTCTGAACCCAACGTTGATTTCCAGACGGTGTCGGAACACTCACCGTGCTCCCACTGCTACAAAAATCCCGTACATGTTCAAAGCTCCGAATACGCTCAAGCTGATTACCTGAAGTCCCAGAGTCCTTTTCTGCAAACTGGACTCGTTTAACTGTCGAATCGGCGAGCCCGACTTTGGCGTTCGTCTTAACAGGGGCGGTCACTTCCCCAAACGGAACAGGCACCATATACAACGACCCCTTCTTGAAACCGCTAGCAACCACGAGATTACCTTTGACGACCTTCCACTTTCCACCACCAAACTTAACGTCAAAACCTTGTTCGTCCAACTGCCCAACGGAGATCAACTTCGTTTCAAGCCTTGGAATAATCCTGACGTCACACAAAGTCCAAGTAGTGCCCCAAGTAGTAACCAGGTCCAAATCTCCCATGCCAGTCACATCAAGAAATTCACCGTTTCCTAGCCTAACCTTGCCAAAATCGCCCTTTTTAACATTCCGCATGCCATCATTGCTATGGGTAGCATGGAATGATGCACCGGAATCCATGACCAAAGATTCCACACTGCTTTCAACACACAGTATCAAAGCGTCATCCTCAGAATCGTTTACCGCAGCAGTGTTCAATCTACCAGAATTCTTCGATCCTCCATCAGAATTCTTGTTCGGACATTCAATCCTATAATGTCCCTTTTCATTGCAGTCCCAACAACGCACACTTGGACGAGCCCTAGACGAGCTCCTGCCCCGACCCTTGCTGCTCCCATTGTTTCTACTATTTCCCCTTCCCCTGCCAACATGTAACATCTCAGAAGACGACCCTTTAGTATTCCTGCGGCGAACATCCTCACCCAATACCAAATCCCGGATCTTTTCAAATGTTAACCCTTCAGGCCCAACTGAGTTAGTGACAGCTGTCACGGTCCCGGACCAACTATCAGGCAGTGAAGATAGCAAAATCACAGCTTTGGTCTCATCATCGAATCTCATTCCCATAGACGATAATCTGGACAGAAGAGAATTCAAATTATTTATGTGCTCGGTCACTGAGCTTCCCTCTTTCATTCTCATCGTGAACAACTCTCTCATCAAGAACACTTTATTAGCTGCAGACGGTTTTTCATACATATTCGACAGAGCCAACATCATACCACGAGCCGTGGTTTCAGACATGATGTTAAATGCAACGCTCCTCGTCAACGACAATGTAATAACACCCCTAGCTTTCTTGTCCTTGGCATTCCACAGAGCTTCCTCAGCTTTATCCATTTTCTCCGGCTTTTCTTCCAGTACCATATCCAAGTCTTTTTGACCCAACAATGCATCTATCTGCAATTTCCACCAACTAAAATCCGAACCGTCAAACTTTTCAATCACCAATTTTCCGTCTTCGCCCATAATGACAAACGAAAAATAGACCAAAGTTACCCGGCTCCAAAGTTGGTAATAACCTGTCAAAAACTGACAAACAAAACCAAACCCGAACAACCCGACTAATAACCCGAAAACTTGAACACCCAAAACCCGAACAACAACCCAAACAAGCCTAATAAAAAAAAACAAGAACGAGTGAACCTGTCTCTCCTTATCGTGGCTAAAAACGATTGTAAACGGTGTTTCCTAGTGATTTCACAATCGGCAGCGGTGGTTCAATTGGTTTTAGTGGTACACAAAGTTGACGGCGACTCAAGGTTTAAGAAAACCTAATCGCTAAAAGTTTCTTCTTATTCGAAAAATAAACAACTGCTACCAAAATCAAAAAACCCTCGATCGCGTTTACCAAACAAGAAGCAAATGCCTTTTTTTCTTTTTTCTTCAAGTCACGACAAAAATAGTGTAGGCCAAAAATAATTCAACCACAACAGTATATTATAATCTTCCAATATACTCGGCCAATATGGACCTCTCCAAAATCATGCCACAACTTTTTTTTTTTGCTTCTTGAGGGTTTACGAATAGCCTTCTTATAAGATGGAATTACGAAACGTTACGTGAATCCAAAGAGCCAAAGCTCTGATACCACTTGTTAGGATTAAGTGGCGCAGCGGAATAACCGATTCACAACGAACACGCAATAATAACCGAGAAAATATAAAGCACGACACACGAACACGAGAATTTTACATGGTTCGGTTCCAGTGGGGAACCTACGTCCACGGGCTACAACTAGGGATTTATTATTAAGCTCTGACAACTATTACAATTACATAAACAGGATATATATAGAGACTAATCTAGGGTTTAGGCTTGGTGAACAAGAAAACCTAAACGGGCTTTCTAAACATCCAATTAAACAAGCCCAATAGCAATAACTAGCCCAAGGACTTCACACCCAACAGCTCCGTTCACTAAGACGGACGATCTAGCCGAGCTCAAAATCCCTGAAACCCAAGACCGCCACCTATCCGAGAACCCCATTTGGGATAAGATATCCACCACGAAATTCCAATTCACACAATCGTAAGCTTTCTTGAAATCAATCTTGAGGATAAACGCCCGCACCTTATTCCGATTGCCCCAAGAAATGACTTCATTAACAATCAACGGGCCGTCTAAAATGAACTTACCTTTGATGAAAGCTGACTGGTTATTGGAGACGACTTTGTCGATGACCTTGACAAGGCGGTTGGCCAAGATTTTGGATATGGTCTTGCTAATAATCCCGACAAGGTTGATGGGCCGGTACCCATTTAGGTCCGGGTCTTTGGACTTGGGTATGAGGGTGATAAAAGAAGAGCTGCTCCCGATGGAAATGTTGCCACTGTTGAAGAAATTGGTCATCTTCATAACTCTAAAGTAATGTTGGAAAAGTGAAAAGGCAAAACCTAGCACGACTCTTCACGTTCTGACTCCCGTTCAAATCCCATCAACTTCTTCCAAAAACTTGCAATCTCTCTATTATATATAATCACAAATTCACCATCACCCTTCACAGCTCCTGTTTGCAATCACACACACAATAAAGCATCATTACCTACAATTCTACAAACACAAGAAATCAAAATCTCTTCAACCTCTCTAGCTCTTCTGCATACCTATGTTAGTTTCATCATTGTTCTTCGTTAAACGTTTTATTTTCCAACATTCAATCCACTAGCTTTTAACTATTACCTCTTTTTTTTTATCATCGTTTCTTTATGATATCAGTTTGGTTATGCATGTTGATTAATGGGGGCTTTATCCTATCTAATATCGTTTTTTAAAGAAGGAAACACGATAGTGAAACTTGACAAAGATGTGTAGTTTAAACTCACAAATGGGTCCAAAGTCTCACCTTACCAATGTCATTTAAAGTAAATCGGGTCAAACACCTTTACTCACAAATAGGTCTAAATTCTTCAAAAGTGTACTTTTTATGCATATTTTTTTTTTTGAAAGGCAAATTTCACTCCTTATGGGACTTGAACCCATGACCTCCCCCTTGGGTGTTCCTAGAAGCTTTGCTTCTACCATTGGGCCACCATTGGGCCACCTCCCCCTTGGGTACTTTTTATGCATATAACGTGTATCATCTTAGTCAAATAATTAGATGATTATCGAATAACGCAAGTTTTCTAATAATATTTGACACATAGTTATTTAGAAAAAACGTGAATTATGGACCAAAAGTGTACCCATTTTCACCCATATTGCCATCTCTAACTTGGTAAAATAAGATTTTTGGCATGGATTTGTCAGAGAGTATTACCTCTCAATCAGGTTTGTTCAATATTTTTTAATTATTTATTTGTAAAAGCTTGCTATTAAAACAATCTATGTTGAGTTAGGAATTGTTATAGAAGGAAGCACAGTTGTGAAACTTGATAAATTCGGTACGGTTTATTTTATCATTGGGAACACAGAAAGTTCTAATATAGGACATAAGATAATTGTGAATGTGAACAATATTCTCAAGGTTGATATAACCTTTTTTTTTTTGAACGGCAAATTTCTTCTCCTTGTGAGACTTGAACCCATAATCTCCCCCTTAGGTGTTCCTAGAAGCTTTGCTTCTACCATTGGGCCACCAACCCCAATGGCGGTTGATATAACCTTTCTGGGATGGAAAGTGAATTCCTAAATCGGGACCCTTATAGAAAAATATCAATTCTATTTTTGAATGTTTGAATAACACTTACGATCCTACACGTTAGAATATGATGATATTAACCCATATGAATGCGGGATGTTAATGAATAACCAAAGTATGTTTTTATAGCAAGCAACGAAGACACACACAATAAACTTTTGGTGTATGTTGACCTAAATGCAAGAAAAAATACAAGGTTCAAAAATTCTTGTTGAATGTAACATGATACTCTAAACGGCTTTCATCCACGTTGACCATTCTACTCTAGCCAACTTCAAAAACAAAATAGACGTAGCCTTGGACATATACGAAAAAGTTGATATTTAATGACATGAATTTACAAATATATATTTTTATTTATCAGTATCTAATAAATAAATTTTACTATGCATAATGATAAAAGCAGGCTAGCACAAGTTAGGTGTTATAAACACATCATTACACATGTTCATACTAATTCTCTTAAGCAATTTAGAACCTAACAAAAACCGAAACATCATTGTAAATTGTTAACTCCGCCACAAACGCGCGAGTTCCTCACTAGTATTATAATGTATATGAGATGAGATGAGATGAGCATTTTAAGATACCAAAGAGTTAAGAGTGTTTTAGGATTCGATGCACAAAGTATAACTATAAAATGGGGGTAAATTAATGTTTCAAACATGAATTATACTTTAATTCTCTCATCTTAATTACACGTTAATCTCCTTATCTTAATTACACTTTAATTCCCTCAACCTTATTCAACTATTGTTTATTTAAATAATAGTTACACTTTTTCCTTTATATTAGACCGGGTGTAGTGGGGGGCGCTATGCCCCCACTTTTAAAACATCGCGCCCGCTACACCACCACGGTGTGACGCTATAGGCCAAAAAACCGGTTGAGCGTTATAGAAATGGCGCTACCCCCATTTGCTTGCCTCCAATACTCACGTGACACATGGCAGAGAAGACAAAATGCATGGGTTTGACCCTTTGATCGGGGCTTTATAAATAAAGCCCCACCACTACACCCCTTTTTCACTTTATTTCTCCATGCTGACTCAGCAGCCACGTGGACCAATCAGAAAGGGGGGCTTTATATATAAAGCCCCCCACTACGCATGGTCTTAAGCAAACTACCCTCACGGATTACTAATCAGCCATAATTTTTTTCATACGCCAGTATTTAAAATAAATACTTTATAAAAACGAGCATTTTATTCTTTTTAGTTTGAGTACAGTATTGTTGTTTTTTAATTAAAAATAACTTTTTACGTGATTAACAATGATAACTTAATACTAAGTTTAATTATAAAACCCTAAGTAGTGAAAATACATGCTTGACTTTCTATTCCCATTAGTTGTCTGCCATCAATCACCTCCCACTATCAACCTATGCCACAATCCAACATTTATTCTCTTTAGTATGCTTATCACCTCACCGGCCTCAACCTGAGCCTCATTCTCGGACACTCGGACCTCAGACTTAGTGCCATCCTCGACAGTCGAACCTCAGTCATCACTAGGCAGCGAGAACATTAAAGGAAACATCCCAAATTTATGGTTGTCCGATAAACTCGCTGCTCGTCGCTCGCTCAAAAAATTTGCGCTCGAAAAATGCTCGCTTGGTTCCCGGCTCGATTGTGAACGAGCCGATCGGCTCGGTTCGGTTTGTAAATGAGCCAAGTACGAGCAAAGGTTCGCTCGGTTCGGATCGGCTCGACTCGTGAATAGCCCTACTTGTGTCGGCATGGAAAAGCCTTATTTGTTAGATATTGCCTACATGCTTTCCCACTTCCCATGCTTTCAAACATTTTTTTTTTTTGAAAAATAACTTTCATTGAACACATGCGCACCCCCTCAAGCCGAGGAGGCCGCAAAAACTATAACATATACAATGGATAGTCAACCCAATCTTTCCATACAATGGCTTTCTCACTCGCTCTATTTTTAAACCAAAAGAAAGACCTCGACTTGACGCTCTCCACCGCCTCAATGGCATTAGTCTTTTTCCCATTGAATCTTATGTCGTTTCTAGCCCTCCAAGTCACCCAACATGTAACCAAGACAATCCCATGAATAACCTTTTTTCCCCTTTTGTTACCACTAGCGCACTTATAAACGTTCAATAAATCTCTAACATGAAATGCAAAAATGGGATCTACTCTACACCACCTATCAATCCGACTCCATACCTCCGAAGCGAACCAATAAGACGTGAATATATGCAGCGTGCTTTCCGAATCATAATTGCATAAAACACAAACATCGTCCTCAATTATAACACCTCTCCTCTTGAGCGCCATAACTGTAGGAATTCGATCCATCTCCGCTTGCCAGGCTAAAATGTTGCATTTTAATGGAACCCAACCAAGAAAGCCACTTAAAACGTATCTGGTCCTGGTTCTCATTTTCAGCCCTCATCAAATCCTTGACAGACTTCATAGTGAAGTTACCGTCTTTGTCTCCTGCCCATTTCCAATAGTCATCTTTATCACACACCTTAACCGAACCAAGAGCTAAGTTGAGGCGTGTCCATTCTTCCTGAGTCTCTATATCCAAAAACTGATCTGTCCACTGAATCGCCCAACACCCAATATCACCGAGAACAGCCCAGTTATGTGACACCCAACAAGCTTTGGCTGTGGCTAAATGAAACAGTCTCGAGAATTTATACCTCAGCGGTTCTTTACAAAGCCAAGAATCCAACCAAAAACGAATACTATTTCCTCTACGGCTCTACCCAACTCACCTTTAAAAAACCGGTTAAGATGTTTTCCTTGCAGGATCAATTTTTCAATATTTCGCGCTATGGCGCGCCTGCAACCTGCAACTGCTCTGCTGCATGGAATCATTTCCCAATTCCCACTATTACCATGACAAAAATTCACAACCTTTGTCCAGAATTTGCCCTGTTCATTTCTGAATCGCCAAACCTATTTAGCTAACAACGCTTCATTACAATCTTTTAATCTTGAGATACCGAGGCCACCATTCTTCTTCGATAAAATAACCCGATCCCATGCCACCCAATGAATTTTTTTTCCGGTATTAGACCCAGACCACAAGAATTTTTTCATCCTTTGTTCCAACTTATTAACCACGTTTTTGGGAGCTTTGTATAGGGAAAAAATAGTAAACCAACAAGCTCACCATGCCCGATTTAATGAGAGTCACTCGGCCCCCAATCGACGACATCTTTGCTTTCCTAGATGCCAATCTACTATCAAATATATCTATCACTTTTTTGTCCAATTATTACTCTTATTCATATTAGCGCCAATCTTGACCCCCAAGTATTTGAAAGGAATATCACCTACACAATAACCCACTTCATTCGCCAAACAACTGATGTCTTCCTTCGAAACACCAATACCATGAATTGAGGATTTATTAACATTAATCTTCAAGCCTGAACATATGTAGAAACACCTTAATATGCGGGTCAACCTCTTCACATTCAAACCCGACCATTCTCCCACTATCATGGCGTCATCCGCGTAAAATGAATGTGAAATAGTTAAACCTCCCGACTCCAACAAAATGTCATCAAATTCCCCAACACTGCACGCTTTCTTCATGACACGCGAAAGCGATTCCGTAACCAAGAGAAAAAGAAAGTGGGTAATGGATCCCCTTGACGAAGCCCCTTCTCACATTGAAATTCGAACATTGGCGCGCCATTGACTAAGACCGCGGATCTAGCGGACTTAAGAATTCCTTTGATCCATAAACACCATCTCAGAGGAAAACCCATTTGCTCCATAATGGAAATAACGAACTTCCAATTGACATTATCATACGCCTTCTGGAAATCTATCTTCATGAAGAAAGCTTTCTTCTTCTTCCTCTTCCTCTTAAGCCACGTGATTAACTCATTCACCATAATCGGCACGTCAAGAATATACCTATCAGCTAAGAAAGCTGTTTGGGTATCCGAGACCACCAAACCAATCACCTCCTTAAGACGAGCAACCAAGACTTTCAAAATCACTTTGCTAATCATCCCCACAAGAGTAATCGGTCTGAAATCTTTGAACCCAATCGGATTCTTGCTTTTGGGAATAAGAAAAATACAGGCCGAACTACAACCTATGCTGATCACACCTGATACAAAAAAAAAATCGTTAGCACATTATAAAAATCATCTTCTAAGTATTTCCAGAACTTTTTCACAAATTTGAAGTTAAAACCATCCGGCCCCGGAACTTTATCGGACCCGCATTCAAATACCGCTTTCTTCGCTTCCTCCTTAGAAAAAGGAACAATCAAACCGCACGCCTTATCCTCCGGAAACCTGTTAAAGCCTTCGCATAAAAGAAAAGGCCGATTTTTTGTCCTCTCCTTAAACAGGGATCTATAATATCTTAGCACCTCCCGCTTCACAAAATTCGGCTTAGAAATCCACTCAATATCAATCATCAATCCTTGAATAGCATTAGAAGCTTTCCTCCCATTAATGATACTATGAAAAAAAAATTTATTATCGTTCCCGAAAGAGGCCCATTTGATTCTTGACTTTTTTTTAGATCATTCAACATGTGATGTTCGACTTCGTCCACCCCTTTTTTTGCATTCGAACCAAATCCATACTTCGTCCTCCTCTAACTCTCTTTCTTCCATTATTTCTTCCAATCTATCAATCTCCTTTTTCATATCCACTAAACCCTCTTTTTTCTTTTAACAAAGGCGCATCCACCCATTCTTTTAAAACTATTTTTAGTTTTTTGAGCTTCTTCATTAAAACTTCATCCGACTTCCCATCAAAATTATATTTCGTGAGGGTATTGATAATAACCTCCCCGCACCCTTCCCTCTCTAACCATGAATTGAACCATCTAAAAGGTCTCGCCCTAAAATTTTTGCTTACCAATGTTAAGACCAACGGGCAATGATCGGACTTCTCTCTAGGCAAGGCACGAAGACACGCTTCTGGCCATCTATTCAAGAAATCCAAAGAAACCAAAAATCTATCAATATTGCTTAGCTTATTACCCTTACCTCTTCCCGCCAAAAAAGTGAATCTCCAGCCCTTCATGTCATATTCCACGAGCACAATTTCATAAATGAAACGATTAAAGTCTTGAGCATCTCTACTTTTGAATCGAGCATTTCTCCTCTCTTCCTGATAACGAACCGTATTAAAATCCCCAAGCAAGATCCATAACCCTAGTTTCGAGTTAATTAACTGAATCAATCCCTCTCACAGAATCCTTTTATCATCCGGATTTTGTGGCGCATATACATTAAGAATATTTATCACAATCCCATCTTCCATCAACCTACCCGTAATCAACAAGTAATTTTGTTTTTTCGCCGTGTCATCTCTACAAAACAACTTAGTATCTCACATACTAAATAAACCCCCTGAACATCCTCTAGCATCAACATAATCACAATCTAACTCACCGCTTCCCCATAGTCTACCAAAATTAATCTCTCTGCTATCTCTACATTTTGGATTCCTAAACGACTATAAACGAAACCCAATTATCAGCCTTCAACTTCTTAACCCACTCCATTTCCCCCCCACCCCCATTCCCCTCGCATTTAGAGAAAGGAAATTCATTGGTTATCTGGTTGTAAACCTTCTTCCATGATCACTTCCTTGAACAAATCTTCTGTGTTCTGAACCTACATACCCACCTTCAACCCAATTTCATGGTTTCACCTATCTCTTGATTTACATCAGCTTCTGATATTGAAATTGCTTTTGTCGAAGCATCATATCCTTCGACCTCCTCGACATATTCAATACCAGTAGGTACCTATGTATCATTATTTTGTTGACCCATCACTTGACTGTCCGGAGCCTCCCTATTCACCGGATCCTTCGTGTTTTCCATTGAGAAGATATCCTCCATATCTTCACTTGACTTGCTTTGTTCGTCTACTATACCCAACATCCCATTTAGACCAAAAGGATAATCTAATCTTCTTCTATTTTGATTCATGGACCAAAAATCATTGGGCAAGTTTGAACTTCATGAACTTTGGTCAAATTGTTTCCCATGCATGCATTCATATTTTCCTTAAACTTCCCAAAAAAATCCTCGAAATTGAAAACTGATTGCGAACTTCCTTTATTACCGGTAGATACCTTGTTTACCATCGTCACCGTAACCTCCTCGAACTGCCTTCCGATCTACTCTCTGTCATCGTCGCATTTAAGAAATCCGGTTGCCAATCCCCCAATTCCTCCATAATCCATATACGGAATCGCCGACCTCTCCATGCAAGAACAATCTCTTCACCAACCTTTTTCGCATCTGATACTAGAACACCAACATAGTCTAAAGATAAATATCCTTCGACCAGGCTGTGTTGAGCATGATGCACAACTTTTCTGTAGTTAACCGCTATTAAATTCGGAACCTCATTGTTTAACAAATTAAGCGGGACACCCTGGATTTTCAGCTAAGCGGGTCTTTCATAAGGCATTACCTGCCCATCCCTAATTGGATACCTTCAAACACCTGCTTCATCTTCAATGCTTCAGATCGAACTCTCATAGCTTCTTCTTTGGATTGGAACAGTATCAGAAGTGACAATCCGCCCAAGTACTGAATCGTTCCCCCACTAGGATTCATGGAATTCACAATTGAGCCTAGTTTCTTTAAACTTTCTAAGTCTCTCATTCTAGCAATCAACGCGCTTCCTTGTATATCTTTAAAAGCAGAAACCTCCTCTGGAATAGACACAACTTTCTCCTTCTCTGCAGTTGTTTTAATGCCTGTTAATGTCTCCACAAAGGAAGAACTTCCCACATACCCCGACGTCTAGATCTTCTCCTTCGCCATCTCTTTATCCCCGATATCTCCACTACCGGATCTTGCTTCCTGATTCTAGTTTGTCCCTCTTCTAGTAACGAAAACCTAGCCGCATTTATTTGGACCTTGAACTCCCCCATCTTAACTGATCCCATCGAAGACTCTAAAGCCTTACCATCCTTCACATCTTTGAACGATACAAAACCTAATCATCTTCCTTGTTTGTCTCTTTTTCTAGCGATATACACGTTGAAAATGTTCCCATACCGACACAAAGCCTCCCCAGATCCTTTCCGCTACACCCACCCGGGATATTAGAAACAAAGAACTTAATAACTCTTGGCAATGAAACCTGGATTGCTTGATCTGGCATCTTTATCGTCCTGCTTCGGTCTTGATTGCATGTCGCCCATGGGAGAGATCTTCATCCTGTATGAAATTCGATTTCTCGGACGGTAGCCGAAGGGTCAACGGATCACCAAAACTATTGATTTATTTCTTCTTTGTTAATTAACGATTTGAGGTGATTTTGTTAAATTAAAATCAGATCTAACACTATGTTCCAGAGTTTAATAATAGAAGGAAAGGAAAGGAAGCGGAAAGAAAGGGGAACAATTTTGTGTTCCAGAGTTTCATTAAAGGAAATAAGTGGAGAGAAGAGGAAGGAAAATTCCTCCAAATAACAATCCTTCCAAATTGGAAGGAAGCGGAAGGAAGGGAAAGTAAAAAGAATTTAAAGTATATATCATTTACCAATTTACCCTCTCATTTAACCTATAATAAAATCTTACAAGGGTATAATTGTAAAATATACGTTTCTTTTTCTCTTCCTTTCAACTCAGGAACACATAAAATCTTTAGTTTCTTTTCTTTTCCTTTCAACTCGGGAACACGAAATAAAATTATATATTTTCCTTTCTTTTCTCTCCTAATATCCCTTTCTCTTCTTTTCTTTTATTTAGTAAACTCGGGAACACAGCGTAAAGTGGTGGTGAGGAGAAAGTGTTTTTGTTTGAGAGAGAGTGAAAGACATTATATTTGAATTTGTGTTTGAAAGATAGAGAAAGAGGTATGACTTTTAAATCAAACAAAAACAAAACTATGACAATAGGAAAGTGGAGATTTGATGGGTTAGTAAAATGTCGATCATACTCTTAGGATTATAAATCATGTGAGTGATGTGGTTAGATCTAGGCCATTAGATGGGTTTGCTAAGGTTTTCTCAATTTCAAAGGTTTTCTCTCTATCCTTAGCCTATATATATACTAGATTATACCCCGGGAGTATTCTGGGGTTGGAAAATCTTTTATGACATATCAATTTTACAATTACATGCAGGAAAGCTTTGGGTAGCACATACTCTAAAACAATTAACAACGTATCTCCAATGTTAACGTCTAACCTTAAACAATGTATAACTCTAATGTTAACATCTAACCTAAAACAATGTATGACTCTAATATTAATACCTAACCTAAAACAATGTACAACTCCAATGCTAACACCTGTTGAAAATAGATTCCATATTTACTGGTTCGGACATAAATAGTGACTTGCCTATACATGATTAGTGAATTACCTGAACACTTTGTGTTTTTTTCTGTATGAACAAACCCCCACAAAAAAATAGTCGTTTTTTTCTCCATTTTTATATAGCACTATGGTACTCGTTGGAAAGATAATAAAACGCTCGTTAATTTGGTGTAATTTTTTCTTTAAAAAATCTCATATATAAAAGATATTATTCCCTATGTCCCAATTTAAATGTCATTCTTTCCTTTTTTGTTTGTCCCAAATTAAATGTCTATTTCCAAAAATAGAAATGCAATTTCGAGTTTTGCCAATAAAAGACAAAACACAATCACCACTTTTGAGGATATTATTGTCATTTTACCACATACAAACAAAAGATTTCGTAAAATGTGTGTTTTTTAACATGTGACATTTAAATTGGGACGGAGAGAGTAACATTTAAAAATTATAGGATCAAACATGAGAGAGAGAGAGAGAAATTCATTTTGTTTTTAATTTTTCTTTTTCCTAAAATCACTTAATGACACATGGCATGCCATTTTTAGTTTTAATTTTATATCATTAATGGCATGTCATTGCCACATGTCATTATGTCACACTCAATGAAGATAATGCACTCTTTAAGTGTCATGTGGTATTTATTGCTTTCAATTATAATATATATATATATATATAATATATATAGGGAGGGTTATCTTGAGAACGCTAAATATTGTGAGAACCGTGAGAACAAGTAAAAAAATCAATCAAAATCAATTTTTTTTAATACAAACCTCATTATAATCAAAATACAACATTAATAAATGAATTTTCTTTCCAAATAATTCATCTTTTCTTGCAAAAACAGTTTCAAATTAACGGTTTACACATGTGTAAATGAAACAGTTTACACATGTATAAACAACAAATTTACACATGTGTAAAAACAATTTATTTCCGTGTGCGTTTGAATTTTTACGCGTAAATTGTGTTTTTGAGATTGTATTTTAGTAATAAAGACGAGTATAAAATAATTTTTTGAATTTGAATGGTTTTAGATAGCGTTCTCGCGGTTCGTACGAAATATAGGTGTTCTCAAATTAACTTTTCCCTATATATATATATATATATATATATTCAAATGTTTAAACAAGTGTTTTTAATATTACCAAGAAGAGAAAAAATGATAGCGGATGGGAGTTTTTCTCTAAATAAGGAATACCCGTTGGTTCGACTTTTGGGAATCGCGCACGGACGGTAACCCGATCATAGGTAATGACTTTGTGTGTTTACACACATATACATATAGTGGTGGATAAGATAATATCAAAACTGTTGATATTTGTTTAATGGACATTAAAGTTATATAGTTTTCACAATTTATAAATTATGCCTTCTAAAATTAGGGTTGTTTTTGCCATGTTTAAAATTAAAGGTATACATTAAGAGGTTTTGGTTGACACTGAAGCTATGTAATTTTCATAGTTTATAAAGTTATGCCTTTTAAAATTAGGTTTGTTTTTGGCATGTTTATTGTTTAGCTAACTGTCTAGTATGAAAAAAGCACCCGCGGATTCATGTTTGTCGTTAAAATATAGAATTTGACTTGGTTCTAAAACAAAATTCTAAATTATATGGTCCAAAGACCAAGTAAACTCAGAAAGTCAAACATGAGGTAAATATAGGATGTGGAAAAAATAAAAATGGAAGGATACGGGAGCCCGATGTTAATGAATAGATCTGCCCCTGTATACATATATTTGTGAATATAGTATGAATTGTTGAATATTTTTAGAACTTTACTTAGATATTGAGTTTATAGGTTATACAAGAGTTCATGGTAGATTATTTAAAAATGTGAACTATGATGATAGAGGGTCGGTAACAGTGGTTGACACGAGCACAAATTTTTGTGGCTTTAATGATGGTTCTGGTGAAAGGATCATTGACTATCCACCTATCAAGGTAATATATTTGTAGATTGCTAAATAAAAATGGTACATGTGTGTGTATATCAAAAGTGTTGTATGGTTTTGTAGAGCATGACCTAATGTTTGTTGCTACTGAATGTGGCTGACTCGCAAGTGGAGGTGGCTACCGGTATGGCATGGCCTACCTTAGAGACAGTCATACATCAGAGGCCAATAATGGAGGGTTGCATAAAGGTAAATGTGGATGAGATTGTTGAAATTTACGAGAACTTACCTGTTCATCGTGTGACAATGACGGATGAAGTTCAAAAGGTCAAAGATATGTTTCATGTTGTCGTGCAGTGGCCCGGATTTGCTCTAAGGTATACTTTTATTTTTATATTAAAACATATTTTAGTATATCAATATTTACTCTAATATTTTTTTTGTTATATTGTAGCTTGTAGACAGAGACGCCAAGCAAGTCAACTGGTGCAATGAGAATGACTTCGAGTGGTGGATCACCGAGTTGTACAGACTTTTCTTTACAATTTCAAACTCCAGATGTCATGATGCAACCAGTTCAGGGATCTTTAATGAACATGGTAACTTATCAAAAGTTAATCCCATAACAATCCTCACACACACATTTGTGTATATATGTATATGTGTATATATGTATATTTGTATTTTATCTAAGTACTAATGTTTTTTATAATTGCGTCTAGATATTAAATTTTAGTAACCTACAACCTGGTTTCCAAAATCAATTTGAGTTGCCTACTCTCAATTCCGAGCCCAATCCCATTCCCGAGTCTGATCCTGGTCTTGAGCCCCAAGCAAGTTCCGAGTCTGAGGGTGAGGATGCCTCTGTGGCTGGGGTCGAATTTGAATATCATGATTTACCTCTAGGCTTGGAGTCAATAAAGAGTAGACCTCAACCGGTTCAAGATTTAGTTCGTGAGTTAACAGATCTAATTGGTCATAGCTACGCCGTTAACGCTAATTCACCTAATGATATGTATCCTGAATCGATTCTTGAGGCCGTTCCATATTCAAAGTTGTTACAAATCTTCTTGAGCGAGTGGCTTGATGTCTCATTACTACATTGGTTTGCTATGTAAGTTACTATTAGTGTTTTTATGTACAATAACATTTTCATATACAATTAAATTTATTAACTTTTTCATAATTATTTTGTTCTTGATTTTAGGCATTTCTTTAGAAACCTAAAATAACCCATATATTGTTTGACTCAAATGTTTTATAGAACTCTGTTATATAACTTTTAGAGTCTGAAAAATCATTTGAGTGTATTTATTCTATGACTTTTATTTTGTAGCAGACATTGGTCGTTGGTAATTCTTCAACCTACTTACCAACGTGGGTATATTGTTGAATCCATGGGAAACAAAAAGAAGCTGGAGAGTTACATGTTTGTGTCTATAATTGACAAAGTTTTTGGGAAGCAACATATTAAGTGGGAAATGGTAAAGGTATGTGATTAACAGTTGACAGTAGAGGTGGCAAAATGGGCGGGTTGGGTTGGGTTTGGTTGGTTGCTAGGTAAGGATGGGTTTGGGATTAGGAAAAGATTGAATTTGAATTTGGGTAGCTTGGATATAAATTACCTATTCAGGTTGTAGAAAAACACCCATTAAGACCCAAAATTTGATGGTTTGGGTTCGCTTTGCTATGTATAGTTCATAGTAATTAAAAATAATTTAGTGAATATAATTCATTGTGAACGTAATGCAATGCAAGCAACAAGAAGGCACTTGGGAGTGTGGGTATATGGTGATCAAACATATGAAAGAGTTTGTCGGCCATATTCAATATGATATTTTTAAAGAAGTAAGCTTTTTTGTGTGTGTATATATACACACACTTTGTTTATTGCGCTAAATTATATTCATTGACAGTCTAAGCTTTTTATTTGTTTGTTTTTAGTTATGGAAAGAAGATGGGAAATTTCCACAATCAAAAATTGAAGAACTAGTCTTAAGATTGATGCCGGAATTGATTCACAAGGCGTTTAATGTTCCAGAATGAAAGCGTCAAAATTGTCTCAAGGTTAGCCCAAATTTACACTCTAATAGTTGATTTATCTCTAATATGGGTCAAATAAAAACTCGTTTATTAGTATATTGGATTGTGGGGTATCTAGAAGAATTATACAATTCAGTCCAAAATAGGGTAGGACCTTAGTAGAGGCTGTTTTTTGTTGTCAAACATAAGTCCCATCTAAGGTTTGTAGTCATTGTGGCATTACCACAGTGGCTGCTGATGTTATGGCTTAGAAATTGGCGGTTTTTGTAAAGTTAGCGCAATTCCTAGAGTGCGCAGCTCGCCTAACTTATGCAGCCTTGGTACTAGTTTTAGACCAACAATGGGAACCCAAATGTTGTGCAAGATGTTACATTGCATATGTTTTGATGATGGTAACCGTAGATTAGTATCATGTGTAGGCATCATAATTTATATAGTTACATGTGTCTTTAAGAAGTCGATAGTATTTTTAAGCTTCATTTTGTTAATTGTAACATTATTTTTTGTTAGGCAGTTTCTACGGATTGGGTTACAAGGTTTGAAGAGTTTGATTTGGGTTGCAAAATGTATCAAGTGGAGGGGTCAACATTTTGAGTTGTAAACTTTTTTTGCGTTTCATTATAAAAACACGTATGTTTTTTTTGAAAACTTAATTAATATTAGTTTGCTTTTTTTGGTATATTATTTATAAATTTTGCATATATATATATATAGGGTAGGGATCATACGAGAACCAATTTTAGGGAGAGAACCAAAGAACCAGTGTGAACAGAGGGCATTATTGTAAATATGAAAACAAATAAATACACTACATCCTTCCTCCCTTCCCCCCAATTGTTCCTCCCAACCTTCTCCTCCACATCCCTCCTCCCTGCATCCTCTCATTCCTCCCAACCTTCTCCTCTACGTTCTCATGACAGACCAAGGGATATGGAACATCGCGAAGATAAGCACCATCCGGACCATGATCGAAAGTCGAACCGGGACAGATAACGTAGTGGTCGTGACCCTGATAGAATCGGGATAGGGTGTTGTTGAACATATTACAACAAGTTATGAAATCTGTTGTTGCATTCAACAATTTTAATGTTCTGCTTTTAGCTTTGCCTTCCACAGATCTCCCCTGTTCTTCATCCAGGTGACCTAATTTACTAATAGTTTGTGTTGTTCATGATCCTATAGAACTAATTATGTTAATGAGAGAAAATGATTATGTTAATGTGTAACCATGAAAAAAAACGTAAGAAAGCTTGTTGACTAGTCAACTGACCTGCTTCAGTGGAGTTGGAAGCGACATTTGGCGGTTAAAAGACTAACAGAGCTTGTGGGACATCTACGGATGATTATGTTAATGTGAATCCAATTGTTTTTGACTTATCTATGTTTATATATTCAAATAAATCAACCATTATCTTGTTGCATTTATTGTATGCTACTGTTGGTAGGGGTGGTGTTAAAGCTTGGAGATGTGTATGTGTAGATTGATGTTGAAATAGACTCCATGTTTGTGATAAGATATTATAGGGTGTTGTTGAAGTTGTAGGTGTTTTGGTTATAAAGGAGCGTCGAGGATATGTCATAATTAAAGAAACCAAAAACCAAAATATATGTGAAAATGAGCATGTATTTGTATTCAATTTTTGTGGGTTATGCAGATAAATTGGTTAGATTGTTGTTTGTTTTTACCGTATGGGTATGTGTATTTATTGCATTACCTACCATTAAGGTCATTTATATTGATGCACATGTGCATAATTTAAATGGTAATGATAAAAATAATGATAACGCACATATGCATTAAGATCTAATTCTTATTATCATTAAGGTCATTCATTATAACCCACATGTACATATGTTATGTGGTAATGAAAAAAATAACGTTAATGCACATGTGCATTAAGATTGAAATTGTGTTTTTCTTATGTGTTGTTTACTATTTTTAGTTAAAAATGAGATAAAAGTCGAAGAAGGTAACTTTTGTGTTATAATCAAGGGAGAAAAGGTTAAAAAAAACTACATGATGCGATTGAGGATGATGACATAATCGTTAAGTGTTAGTTGAATGAGATATCTGTTGATGGCTTAGAACTAGTCTTGGCAAAATGGGTCGATTGGGCGGGTTGAGTATACGGGTCAAAATGGGGTGATGGTCAAAATAGGTTAAGTGTTAGTTGAATGTCGAAACAGGTTGCGTCGGGCTGGTCCTACAAACTAATAGTTGTTGGTAGGTTTTGGTGAGAAAAGAGTCTGTTAGCTTATGTGTTGAGGGTCAAAATAGGTTAAGTGTTAATTGAATGTCGAAACAGGTGCATTAAGATTGTTAATGCACATGTGCAAAACGTAATTTATAATGTTTAAATTAATGTTATATAACATATTTGTTGTAATTAACAAAGTAATGGTGTTGCACATGTGCATTCAAATCGAAATATCGGTTTTATTATGCGTTTTTATTGATTGTAGCTAATATATGGGGAAAAATCAAAGAAAGTAACATTTGTATTACAATCAAGGGAGAAAGGAACAAAAAGGTTATCAGAAGCAATTGAAGATAGTGACACGATTATTGATCAGAAATTTGAATCAGGTTGGTATTATTTGTTTAGCCCGGATGTACTTGGTAGTTACTTTATTCCGTTTATTAGTTATGTTAATTATTGTATAGCAGAAACTAATCGAACTCCATTTGATCTCCTAGAATCGGAAGCTGATAATGTAATGGATGTTTATCAAGAAGTTGAATCAGGTTGTTATTATGTATTAAGTACATTTATATAGAAAATGCACATGTGCATATGTGTAGTTTTATCTTTTGAAATATTAAATGTTTGATGTTTACTCACACAAAATATCTTATGTGCAGATTTGAAATTAAAAAATAAGGTTCAAAGAGGTCAAACAAGCGGAAACATATTGAAAGGGCGAATAATGATGGTATGTTGATTTACGCAATATTTAACATATATATTGTTGATTATGCACATGTGCATAGTATAAGGATGAACGTGACATATTGTGTTTTATAACAAATGTGTGTGCAGATGCAAATACAATAAAGAAAAAAACATCAAAGCGTGTTAAAACGGTGGTAATGAAGTCAACTCAAAAGAAGGTTATGAAAAAAGCAAATTGGCGTTTGAAACAAATACGTGTTACACCACATCAACTTTGGTTGAGGATAAGGAAATTGTCAAACAAACAAAGAAGTTTGTATAACATTTTGTGTAATGTATGTTTGGTTTAACATTTTGTTATGTTGGTGAACGTGAGATTGTGAGATAATTAGCAGTTTGTATGTAGGTGGTTAACATAGTTGGTTTGTAATATGGATATTTTTTTTGTTATCGTTTGTTTTATTGAGTTAATATGTTTGGTAAAGACTACATATAGTTGTATGATAAAAACAAATTGGTATAAAAGCTTTGTTATTTGAAGGATGATGTATGCATATATGTATGCCCGAAAGTTAAACCACTAAAAAAATCTAACAATGTTAGTGTAATGCACATGTGCTTGCAGTACACGTTTCTTATTTTATAGGTATTATATAAATGTGTTTTAAGTTTATTCATGTTTGTTGTCATACACGTGTTTTATTTTCAATTTATGTTATAATATGCATGAATAAACACTTGACGAGTTCGAGTGTATTTTATATCTCACTTTGCGTCCATTTAATGATTATTGGATAGAATTTGTGACCCCTTATATATCTGTATCGCGTCCATTTTATAATCATTTAAGTATGGTAATTGACAATTCATTCAAAAGTGCGATTTAAGAGTGAAATGCACATGTGCATACGGTGTATTTCTGTATATATAACAACGAAATGCACATGTGCATCAGGATGACGTCATATGACGTCACAAGCCATTTTTTTTATTTTATTTTATTTTTTTTATTTTTTTTTCGAATTAATAATGCAAAATAATCATTTTGGTGTTTTTACTTTTTTTATTTTTTTATTTATTTAGGTTATATAATTTTTTTTTATTTTTTTTTATTTTTTGATGGAGGGTTTTTGTAGACACCTTCATATTTACAAAAATGCCACATGTTCACACTGGTTCTTTGGTTCTCTCCCTAAATGGTGGTTCTCAAATGATCCAAATCCTATATATATATATATATAATATTTGTGTGTTTTGGTGGTAAACTGGAAATGCAGATAAACGTATTGGTGGTAAATTGGAAAGAATTCATAGGAATTTTAAATTAAAAATATTTTCTTATAGTTATGTGGTGATGCGGTTTAGGGGGTTAGTGGTGATTCATTTGTTGGTGCAGTCCTAAGGTGTTAGTGCAGGCCAAAGATTTATTTGTTAATGCAGTCCTAGGATTTTTTGGGATGGTTCAAGTGAGCCGCGTCATCAAAATTCAATTTTGTTAATGTTGTATGTATTGATGGTGTTCAAACACTACAGCAGCTTTTAACCAATTATGTACTAGTGTTTAACAAAAAAAACATGGTCCTATATTTTTTTTTCTATACTCTAATCCTCCTCTGACGAACCCATTTTCTGCCTCCACTTACAACAAAAATCCTAGATCCGACATTATTGTTAACAATGACATTTGGAAAATGGTTCGGGTACCACTTCGTCTTTGCCCTAAAATGGTTGCTTCATCCATAAATGCGTTGGAGATATTTCAGGCAGGGTGTACTGGTATCTTTTTATGGACAGAACAAAGTGAAATCACCTGAAGTGCCAAAAATAGATACCAGTTCCCAATACAAAAAAGCCAGCATAGTTACATGAGGAGAAATGTAATATTCTAAGCATAAGTAATGGTGTCAAATTTAGTTTGTCAAACATAGCTGTTGTGGTGTTGGAGGCATGAGTTGCGATGTGATACAAGTGAGCTTCACAACTCAAGCCCACAAAAAGGTGGAGAGTTGGGGGGCTTGGGTTTAGAGCATGAGTTGGCACATGAAATTATTCTTTGAAAAAATATAAATGAATTAAATTTATAAGAAAGGAAATTTATATTTTATTAAATTTAAAAAATAAAATGACAATTCTACTAAAAAATACATCAAATAAAAATAATAAAAAAATACATCAAATAAAAATAAAACTACTACATCACATATTTTTTTATTAGCATCATCGTTATCGTCATCGTCATCGGCGTTAGATCTCGGTACCTTCCAAATATTTTCAACCAAATCCGCAAGAAGGTTGTGATGCATTTGGTTATTCTTGATTTCGTATGTGTTTAATGTTCTCGCTTCATCAGTAATGCCTTCGTTATTTGATTGCGTCTCCTCACCAAAGTACTCGCATATCGCACGTCTTTCTTCTTTTAAAACCATGTTGTGTAAAATAATGCATGCGTACATCACATTTCTTATTTTTTAATTTTTCCTGCAATTGACATGGCATGGCCAAAATGCGTCATCTTTTTTGCAAAACACCAAAAGCTCGCCCGATGTCTTTTCGTGCCACAATTTAAGCTTTGTTAAACTTTGATCTCTTTTCTTCTAACGTAGTATTCCGTGTAAAAGATTTTACAAACACATTATACTCAGGGTAAATTCCATCCATTAGATGATACCCATACTTGTATCGACCCCGTTTACAAAAAAAAAATCGTTTTGGTGCAACACCATTTATAAGATCGTTGAAAGTTGGTGATTGATTAGGAATATTTAAATCGTTCAACGAACCTTTTCGTTTTACTAGGAATAACTTAGGTTGTTAAAAAAATTCGCGGCTCGCTCTAAATTCGCCCCAAACAAACTCGAAAAAAGCTCAACTGTAAACGAGCTCGACTCAGCTCAGCTTGGTTTGTAAACGAGCCGTGCTCGAACTAAGGTAACTTTGACTCGTGGCTCGCTCGTTTGGCTCTTTTTAATTAAGGCCTAAATTACAATTTATAAAATTGTAACAAAAAAAATATAACATATCACCTAACTAAAAATATACTATGAGTAAAATATCTAAACAGCTCATTTTTATATGACTATTTTTTTTCAATGGAGAAATAAGTAGAAGATATAAAAAATGGTTATAGTTCATGAATATTTATTTCTTATTATTGGTAAAAATGACTATTTTTTTTTTCAATGGAGAAATAAGTAAAAGATATAAAAAATGGTTATAGTTCATGAATATTTATTTCTTATTATTGGTCAAGTGATTTAATATAAACACACAAAATATGAAATATTAATTTCCGCTCAACTCGGTTTTAAATGAGCCGAGCCCGAGCCCAACATTTAAGCTCGGTAATTTAAATAGGCTCGGCTCGATTTGTGAATGAGCCGAGCCCGAACCCACCCTAGTTCGGTTCAACTCGTTTACAACGTTTTATAAGACTCATGATATACAATTTCAATTTGATAAAAATTTTATTTGAACAGATGACTATAGTTGATCTTTTATCATCAGAACGAATGTCGACCAACATACATCAGTACATGTCTCGTATTAATTTTTATATTTTTCTCAATATTGTGGTACAAAATTATTCGCAAAAGCGTAATTTTTTATCACAAGGTATACCGAGTGACGGTACCGTACCAATACCGTGGCGCACCGAACCGATACCGAACGACAACGCTGGAACTGGTACCAGTATTTGCTTTTGTGGTTTCAAAACATATGTCGATTGCTATACCGATTATCTGGTATCTTAGTGTTATTATAATGAACCGAATCGATATCGACCGCCTTAAAACTCGGGAAAATTCCACTAGTGAATTGTCAAGAATGGATATTTGTAAACTCATCGACATGGCCCATGGGATTGTTGACTTATGGGTTGTCTAATTTCTAGTTCCTACATGGGCTTTTTTTTAAAGGTTACATGGGCTTTTAGTTGTTTCATGTTGGGCTCTTCACATACGGTGACGTTGACTTCAAAGCTTAAACAAATAAGCAACTTTTTTTTTTTTTTTTTTTTTTGAACGGCAAATATTTATACCACCTTATTTTCACCTAACCTTGCATTTACAAGGATTTGAACCCACAACCTCACATTTGTAAGGGGGGACACCATACCATTAGACCAAGAAGTCATGGGTTAAACAAATAAGCAACTATTTGTCTATTTACATTGTTATACATAAATATATGCATTATTTACAAAACTTAAAATTCTGTAATATATAGACACTTAAGATCGTTTTTTTAATATTCTAAAGTTTTAAAATTATGGCATCTGATTAATAAAACCACGGGTAGGTTCAGTTTTAAATATCCACAGTTAAGCTTTTGTTTTTGGAAAATTGGATTGTAATAATCCTACCCTTGTGTTGTTGGCCAATAATAAACCCACCTAAGTTTATTCTTTCCACCAGTCCCACCTTTTAATTTATTTTTTCTCATTGCACCCGCCGTTAAGTCACACTAACGCCGTTAGCTGAAACTCACAATTCTAAGCGATTGTTCACCGGATCTGAAAGAGGGAATCGAGACGATCATATTGGTATGTTCAATTGCAGAAACGAGCATGGTTTGATGGGTTTCAGGTTGATGTTCTTGTCGGAGGGGATGACCGGAACCGACAATTAAACCATCAAACCATGCTCATTCGGCAATTGAACATACCAATATCATCGTCTCGATTCCCTCTTTCAAGTCCGGTGAACAATCGCCTAGAATTGTGAGTTTTAGCTAACAGCGTTAGTGTAACTTAACGACGGGTGCAATGAGAAAAAATAAATTAAAAGGTGGGACTGGTGGGAAGAATAATCTTATGTGGGATTATTATTGGCCAACAACACAAAGGTGGGATTATTACAATCCAATTTTCCTTTGTTTTTTATAACAAAAACAGTCAACAAAACTTTGGTTTTCGACTAGTCTAACACTACACTACTCAAAAAAATATATGAGTCGTGTTAGAATTAAAAAATTTTAACCCCCTAACCTAACAATACTCAAAAAAATATCAGTCATGTCAAAATTAAAGAGTTTTAAACCACTAACTTAATAAGATTGACACCATCTTGATCATGTGGCCTAGTGGTAAAAGGGTCGGTTCTCTCGTTGGGGGAGTCAGGTTCGATTCTCACAGGAGGCATGTGATGGATACCCCCACCCTTGTGGTGGGGTAGATGGCTGGGAAGTGATGGAGAGACCCTTGACCCTTGTGGTCATGGGTTCGACTCCTGATCCCTCCAGGTTTTACCGGTTCACTACCGTCGTGCCTTCGGGCGGGTTTGTGGGCCGGGTTTTCCCTGAAACAGGAGACGGGTGGGCCGAAGGACTCTGTCCGTACGGACTAGAGGCCGTTTGGGGCCCCTTTCGGCCATTGGGGGCCGCGTACAGAGTACCCGGCAATACTTTAGTTGATCGTTCAAAAAAAAAAAAAAAGATTGACACCCTTACTTGAAATAGACATCCATGGAATCACAATATAAAGTGGGTACGTGAATTTCATGTCTTCATATATAAAAATATTTTTATATGGTTAAATAATAAGTAATTTTGTCTTTCTTTTCCAACCACATCTACTACCCATAGAATCCCAATTTTTTAAACATTCATTTAAATAATCATTTTGGACCATACGCTATTTATTTCCCGTGAAAAAAAAAATCAACTCAAAATCAAAATAAATATAAATAAATATATACACTTTCCCACGGGCTTCACTCCCTACTTGTCCACCTCACATACACAAAAAGGCTCCACATTCAATCAAGAGAGAGAGAGTGTGTGTTTGCTCGATCACATACTACAATTTAAACACAAACACACACACACACACACGAACACATAACATAACCTCTACCGACCACATTCCATTTCTCGTCGCTAATGGCGAACCTTAGCAAACGAACCACCGTCAACCGCCCCATCACTAACGGTGACGGATGGGGAATGGGTTTCTTACTAGTCTTCTTCCCACAAAACCACGAATCCATCAACTCATCACAACCGTTAAAACCCTCCACCGTTAACGCCGTCATTAAACGGTCAAGTTCAACCAACCTCGTCGCTAAAGCTCAGTCAACCATCTCTATCTGTGCTCTCGTCGTTGTATTCACACTCCTTCTGTTCACACTCTCCACCTTCGAACCCAACAATACGATGTCGTCTCATCACTACCGCCGACACCTCACCCAATCCTTAAAAAACACACAAATGTTTTCTCCAGCTTTGCAACGGTTAGGTGTTTTGTATTCACGTGGGACTAAAGCCATGAACGACGTCGTGTTGTGTCACGTGCCGGAGTCCGTGACTTCTTTGGAACTTAAAATGTTTCTACGTGCGTTTCATGTCTCTGGTTTGTTGTCAAAATCCGATATTATTTTCATCTTCCCGTTCATGACGTCACCCGAGGTTTATAATAATATTATTCGCGACGAAATTAAATTATTTCTGTCACTAATTCGTCGGTATAAATCGGAATTAAGTAATGGGACCCACGGGTCAAATTTTCAGGCGAGTTTTGAACCGGGTCAGTTTGTAAGACCCGGGAAGGCGTCGGATAAAGAGGCGATATGGGGTCGGAAAAATAAAAGTGGTGTGAGTTCAAATTCTAGTAATGAAGGTGAGACTGAGTTGACTCGGACGAGTTACGGGTCGGTGGTGGGTTTTGGTGTCGGTGAGCTTGACCCGGAAAACGCGTTATCCGGGTTTATGGACCACGTTCCTATTGGTCTAAGAAGGTGGGCGACATACCCGATGCTATTGGGCCGGGTTCGTAGGAATTTCAAGCACGTGATGTTAGTTGACGTGAAGGAGGTTTTAGTAGTGGGTGATCCACTCGGGCGAGTTAGACTCGGTAGTCCCGAGTCGGTTTTTTTGTCAGCGACGCCTGGAAAGCACCACCGTAAAGGTACTGAGAGAGCGGTTAATCCGTCGGTGATTTACGGTGGTGCTCGAGGCGTGCGGCGGTTGTCCGCCGCAATGCTGACAGAGATTGTCAGAGCAACGACTCATAACAAGAGGAAGAGTCCTGTTACCGAGTCGGCTCTACTGAGCCGACTCGTGACGAATGAAGTGATCAACAAGAATATTAACTTTGTTGCCTTGGGTGAGTTGATACCGGAAGCGAGTTCACTGAGTTCACTCGGTGGAGTGGTAATAGGGAATAATACGGTTGTAAGGCGTGGAAATAGCAATATAGATATTGAATTAACGAAGCATATTTGTTCGTTTACTATAGAGGCTTCGGTTTACACGGAGTGTAGAAAGGTACAACCTTTTTAGCGTATAGTATTTACTTTTATTTATTTTATAGATTTTATTTTACAAGGTTGTACCTCAGTTCATACCATTTTTGTAATTAATTGTTTTTATATAATAAAACTGTGTTTGGAATTTTCCCTAGCTGAATTTCTCCAGCTAACTATGTCGTTTCACTCGTTTTGCCATTAATTGGTGTCAGTCTAAATGAAATCTCTCTGCCCCCTTCACTGACATTTATAGATTGAGGTAATAATCAACAAGTGTAACTCATATGGTTACTAGCCTTAAAAAAAAAAAAAAAAAATTAAAACAACCCTCGTATGGTTAAAATTATATACAGTACAATGTTAAATACACATTTGATTTTAACAAAAAAATTACTTTTGATTAAAAAACACGTGAACCACGTACTTATTTGTACATTTCGTTTGAACTATAGTATATAAATTGATTATGTAACCGTAACCACATAAGGATTGTGTTTTATCTTATGATCACTTTGTATAAGTTTGCATACATAATTCTTGTGGTTCCGACTTAGTACTAGTTCTGGGTCGAGCACAATATATATATGATTTTTATTAATTGTAGCCAATTAATAAGTTAAATACTAAAAGTGTTTTAACCTTTTTAAAAGAATAACTTTAACATGTGTGTTGTAATATCGGATCAAATATATTATTCCTTTCTTTTTTGAAACTTTTTGAGTTCGATCCTATAATAATTTCTTATGAGAATTATATTTTGAGTGGATTATATGATAGTTTTAATAAAATACAGTCAGTTAAAAAAGATTTAATACTTTTTTTTTTTTGACAAGCAAAACGTGCACTTTATTAACCACCAAAACAACAGAACAGTTCGACATACAAAAATCGGAATAGCAAGAGACTACCCTACCCAAGACACACAGCCAACAACAGACACATAAAACTAAATATACAACCTGAAAATGACTTAACTTTTATCTTAGAACTCGAGACCAACAAAAGACCACCATTTCGTCGTGTCGACAGCCACCATCTTCGATCGTTTCTTCATCCACCAAAACGTATTTTCTTTGATTTCTTCCACTATTCTTGTAATTGCCATGTTCTCGTTCTTGAAAATCTTTGCGTTTCTTGCAAGCCAAATTTGCCAAATCGTCATAAGGATTATCGCATACGTTGTTTCGCTCCATTTCTTTGTTCCCTGCAGATTGTTTCCCCATACCAAAAGTTCCTTTAACGAACCGATATTAGATGGAGGATTCACTCTAATCCACCTACATATATGCCACCAAGTTAATTTGGCCCAAAAACAACCCACCAGAGCATGGTCAATTGTCTCGGCTTCGACATCGCATCTTTTGCATATTCCATTGCCGAAGTTGAGGCCTTTGTACGCTAGCAGATCAGCCGTTGGAATGCCTTCGAGAGCAGCCCTCCACACAAAACAATTCACCTTTGGCGTAGCAATTTTACTCCATTTGAAGACGCTTGAATTCTGCAGCCTTTGCAATACTTACATGATCACTTATATTATCCCTATGACATTGCCTAAATAATTGCTTTATCTTTATAAAACTATTATTGGTTTGAAATTAGTAACTTTAAATTCAACAAATGAGCTTTCAGTGCATTGTCCATGTTTAAAAACAATTAAAACGTATGGTTAACGATAAAAGCGTTTTGCTAAGTTATATAATTATAAGAAGGGTCAATCAAATGCGATATTTAAATAAAATAATTATATTATTAATTAATAAAAGATGAGTAAGATCCAAAAGGTGTGCACTAATTGGTATGACGTAGCATAATATATGAATTATTAGATGAGGACATGAGGTTAATAACTTGTTGATGGAATGTTAATGGCAATCATTGTGGTCCATTTTGTGGCTGCTAAAGGGTGTTATATTACAATTATTAAAATTATGTTTTCATGTATTTCTCATAGTGATCATGATATTTATAATTTATAATTATTATTCTCATTCATAGAGGAAGAAATTTGAGTTCATTGTTTGCATATTTTCTAATTTTAAACAAAGACTACCTATAGGCTGGCTATTGATCTAATAAAAAACAAATATAACGAAAGAATACGGTTTATTACTTATTATTTTCTAATATATATACTTTAAAGTTGTACACAAAGTCACAAAGTAAACAATGGTATTTTAGCTTTTAAAAATATTAAAGCTTTCTTTTAAAAGACAGACACACAAAGACAGTTGACACACCAATTCTACAATGTCCTATATAATTAGATATAAACCAACAACCTCTTTCTCGTTTGACCATCTCAATTCTGCTAGGCTAAAACCCTATTGATGATACTTGATGACTAATAAACCAATTTGATAGTGGATTGACTTATGAAAAAGTTGACTTGTTTTCAACCACCGACACATCCTTTTGTGGTCTTACTTGTTGTGTGCAATCATCTATTTTTTTTATTTATTTTTTTAACGGCCAATTGGAATCACTCATGGATAACTGAAGTATCATCGTGTCATCAGTGTTACCACGCGATCATATTCCGCCACCAAGTCATCAATTCAGGAGGAAACTCATAATTATGAGAAAAACCCCTTGTGAGATTCGAACCCAGGACCTTATAGTTCTTAAGTCTTATTCCACCACCAAGATGACGCTGGGCTATAATGCCTTTGATTGTGCAACCATCTATTGCATCAAACGTTTTTTATCATCATTTATTTGCTTTATAATTAGTTTATCTAGGCTACAATTGTTGGTACGGTGACTATTCTAAATCACAATCACGTTTTCTTCTTTTTAGGGTTGTTGTCATACAACCTTTTTGTTGTCACTACGTGTTTCTTGCGGTTCGGCTTTCTCCTTGACATAGAAAGGGTAAAATGCATTTAAGTAATTACTTATTTATGTCACCAAATGTATGCATAATCTGATGTTTTTTGTTGTTTAATGATGTTGTATACAAAATGTATGCATAGTATGCGTGTTGATGATGTTGTCATCTGATGTGGTCTGCACATTTATACGGTGGTTGAGGTTTTCATATGGTTTGCACATTCGTTTTGAATGTAGATAGGGAAACAAAGAAGAGGTAAAGTAAGAAACAACAAACCACAAAGATGCATACCGAAAAGAATTAGGGGTAAAATTGTCTTTTTACAAAATATCTAACAGAAACTGAATGTGCGTTAGTAGGATGGACACAACAACGATGACACAATAGACCTAAATTGAGAAACAGAGACTCAACATGCAGATTTGATATAATCGAATGGACTCAAGTTGTCTTTAACTCTAAGTCTCTAACTAATATTAATAAATATAATATATATAAGTATATACATTTTTTTAAGAGGATCAATCAACAATACTCACAATTTATATAGCAAGCATCTAAATAATGTAATCCATACACATGGGGATTGCAGTTAGTGTAAGTGACACACACGCCAAGTTATACAAAAGAACAAACCCAGCTAATAAAATTGAACAAGTAATAAAATAATACTCCCATCCTTGAACGCCAAAACAAATCTTTTGATTTTTTAACATCTCCCGAAAGTGGGGCAGTGAAAGTGAACATGTGTTGAATGAATTTGGTTTGTTTTTGTTGTAATAATAATAACTATTAATTTGAAATATATATATATATAGGATTTGGTTCAAATGAGAACCTTTCCCCAAATTGAGAACTGAGAGAACCATTCTGGGCCACACATTTCTCTAAGGCAAAAAAAAAAAAAAAAAAAAAAATTTTTTTTTTTTTTTTTTGCAAAAATCGCTGCTTTATATGTAAGAAATTTTTTTTTTATTTTTTTTGTATTTTTTTTTTCAGTATACACATGTGTATAATTGCATTATACACATATGTATAATGCAATATACACATATGTATAACTGAAATATACACATATGTATAGCTGAAAAATGCTATATACACATATGTATAATTGCTATATACACATATGTATAATTGACATATACACATATGTATAAATGAAAAAAAAATTCAAAAAAAATAAAAATGTGCGATTAAAGCAAAAAAAAAAAAAAAAAAATTTTTTTTTGCCTTTATATGAAATATGAAATGTGTGGCCCAGAATGGTTCTCTCAGTTCTCAAATAGGGGTTGGTTCTCTTAGGATCCCTACCCTATATATATATATACATACAGTATATAATATAGACCCATTTAGTGATACTAGAAATGAATATCAATAACTTAAATGGATGTTAGAATTATTAAGGTACCCGCATCAAATTAAAAGTATTATTATCAAAATGAAATAAAAATGTATAGTTAATAAAACAAGAAAAAAAATATAATTTTGAAAATTATCAAAAAAAATGTGGCATTATATATTATTACAAAATTGAACGATTGAGTGACAATTACACAATAACACATTTTATAATGATGGGTTAGGATCAAATACACAAGACACTTTTTCTAGGAAGGGTAAGAAGGATTGTGATCCATTGATCATATATTTGAAGGGTTGAGATTAGTTTGTTTGAAAAAAATAAATAATAAATTAGAGAAAGGGCATAAAAGGAAAACCACATTTGTTGACTTTCTCTCTCCACATGCAATGCACATGTCAATTCCCCCATCATTTTAAAACGTCTATAACTTTTTCATACGACATTTTTTTTTCAAAAAAATTTCACCATATTAACGAGCGTTTTTTTATCTTTAATATGAGTACCACATTGCTACATTAAAATTGAAAAAAAAATCATGCTAAATGGGTTTTTTTTTTCTCCGTTGTGTCTTCTGCATGTTCATTGTGTTATAGTATGCATGTGTGCTTTATAAATATGTTATTTATGTTTTTTAGTCTACACATGATTTAACTTTGTCCATTGTGTTTTTAGTATGCTTTTAATTGTGTTTTACGCAAATGAGTTTTGTATTTAGGCGTACATTGTGTTTTATTATGTTGTTCATTGTGTTTAAGTCTATTATTCATTGTTTTTTAGTATTCTGTTCATTGTGTCTTTTATATGTCGTCAATTGTGTTTTATTAGACTGTTCATTGTGTTTTATACCATATTGTTCATTGCATATTTAATTGGTACTCATTGTGTTTTACGTTATCTCCATTGTGTCTTACGCAACTGGGTTTTCAACTTTTTTTCCAAAAGTATTCATTGTGTTTTAATCTTCTGTTCATTGTGTCTTTATTATGTCGTCCATTGTGTTTTACACAATTGGGTTTTTAACTTTTTTTTTCAAAAGTATTCATTGTTTTTTAGTCTTTTGTTCATTGTGTCTTTCGTATGTCATCCATTGTGTCTTACGTAACTGGGTTTTCAACTTTTTTTTTTCAAAAGTATTCATTGTGTTTTAGTCTTCTATTCATTGTGTCTTAGTATGTCGTCCATTGTGTTTTACTAAACTCTTGATTATGTTTTATACCCTATATTTAATTGGTGTTCATTGTGTTTTACATTCCATTGTATCTTATGCAAGTGGGTTTTGAATTTTTTTTTCAAAAGTATAGCAATATGGTACTCATATTAAAGATAAAACGACGCTCAATTTTATGGTATAATTTTTTTTAAAAACGGATGACGTATAAAAAAGTTACGGACATTTAAAAATGAAGGTGGAAATGGCATGTGACTTGCATGTGCATATGTTTTTGACAAAATTACCCCTCCCACTTGTTAATCCTTTGGACACATGTCATTTTTTAGTGGCTTCTCACCCTTCTCATTTTTTGTAGCCTTTGTAGAATAACCCAACCCTTATAATGATATACTTAACATTATTAGAATAATACCATCACTAGGTATTTCGAAATGAATTTGAATTGAAGCACAAATCCCTATAAAAATTTGAATAATTATATATTATTATTTCAAAATTTTGAATAAATATAAATAAGGGTTATTCTAAATACACCCTATCTAGTTTTCATTTACACTCACTCTATAGTATTAATTAGGTTTGAATATAACAAACCAATAAGAATTCACCTCCACTTATTAAAGTTTGACTAGAAATAGAGTCTACATTAGAGCATTCACACTAGCTTCTCCATATTTTCTCCATAATTACTCTAAAAACACTACTTTTTCTCACTTCTTTCTATTTAATAATATTTATTCTATACTTTTATCATTACCTTTTCTCTCTCCTCTACTCACAATCACTTTCAAAAATATTAAACAATTATGGAGGATGAACAGTTCCATATCAAATTTGCTGATGAACAGTAACTTCTCTATATATTCTCCATTTCCTCTACTCACAAACACTTATACACACTGTATCTAATATGGAGGCCCCTCTCACAAAATTATGGAGGCTCTACTGTGAATGCTCTTAGTCTCCTTAATTACACTCTAAATTTGGTATAATATTATCTCCTTCTCCGTTAAAAAAAAAAATTACACTCTAAATTTAATTATTAATATTAGGGATTTAAATTGATTATAAATCTTTATCTATTTATTTTAAATTTACTGATAGTATGAAAAAAAACTCATTAAATTAGATTATTAGTTATGTAGGAATTTTAAAGTTTAAATATTCAAGCTACAAACAAAGAGTAGATTTTTGCAACATTACGTTTTAAAAATTGATAAAAAAATGTCCTAGATGTTTTCATTGCAAAATTATTTTATAAACCAATCTCCTTTAAGTTTGATTATATAAAATACGGTTCTGTTCAAGGTGAACAACTTAACTTCCAGAAAAAAAGCGTTCGGTAAACTATAGTTAAATAAACACATTTTCTGAAAAATATTTGTTAATTAAAAAGTTCATTCACTTGGTGAAGAAAAAAAATACTAAAAGAAATAAAGGTAATAAAACTACAAAACAGGTTATATTAAAACAAAAATTAACGTAATAAAATAAAATTTAAGTGCATTTGGTTTTTTAGTTTTACGTGAAACCATTTAAGAGATGTTTTTAACTTTTTAGTAATAATAAATAAATGTTTATTAAAGTTTTTAATAAACATTCAAGAGACGAAACTCACACAAGGTACGTGGTTTAATTTTGGGGTCTTTTGGGGGCGGTCATCCTTTGAATTCGATCAGGTCTATTCGGAGGGGAGGTCGGGTGGTATTGTTAGCATATGGAATCCTGCTGTGTTCCAGAAGGTCAATTCGTTTAAACATAGGTCCTTTCTTATGGTGTCGGGGAAGCTAATACACTCTGGGGAGGCAATTAATCTTGTTAATGTTTATGCGTCGAATGACGTGGATGAAAGGAGGCAATTGTGGGCAGATCTGAGACGGCTTAGGTGGTCAGTTGGTGGTCTGTGGGTTTTTATGGGTGACTTCAATGACGTAAGAAGTGACGGTGAGAGAAGGAATTCAGAGTTCGTGGCGGCAAACACGAGAAGGTTTAATGAGTTTATTGAAGGTTCGGAATTGGAAGAGTATAATGCAGGGGGTCTTAAGTTTACGTATATATCGGATGACGGGTGTAAATTAAGCAAATTGGATCGGTTTCTTGTGTGTAGGAATTTCTTGAACCTGTGGCCATCAGCTTCGGTTACTAATTTGTCACGCTATATTTCGGATCATTGTCCAATCGTCTTGTCAATTGTGGCAAGTGATTATGGACATGTGCCTTTTAAATTTTATAATTTGTGGCTGTCAATGGATGGATTCACTAGTTACGTGAATGGGGTATGTGATGAATTTGAGTTCTATGGGCCGGCCGACCTATCATTCACTGTAAAACTCAAGTTCATCAAAAATCGGATCAAGAACTGGGTTAATAGCGAGAAGGCAAGATTGGGTAGAGTTTACGAGGAGAACAAGAATAAGGTTGAGGTGTTGGAGAGGAGAGCCGAGTTGGTGGATTTGTCGGATGAGGAACATAGATTGAGAGAACAATGTAGAGTAACGATGATGGAGGCGGATCGGCTGAAGGTGCTTGATTTGAGGCAAAAATCGCGGGTGAAGTGGGCTTTAGAAGGCGACGAGAATTCATCATATTTTCACCAAGTCATTAATGCTAATACGTCAAATAATCGGTTAAATGGCTTGGTGATTAATGGTGAATGGGTGACTAACCCATTAGTTATAAAAGATCATGTGTTTAATTTTTTTGCAGATAGATTTAAAGAACCGCTCGAATCTAGGCCATCTATCGAGTGTCCATTTCTTAACCGATTGGATCCACAACAGGTGGATGGTCTGATTCAGCCCTTTACGGTAGAGGAAATAAAGGCGGCAGTGTGGTCATGTGACAGTGATCGGGCACCGGGGCCGGACGGGTTTAATTTCAAGTTTCTAAAGACGTTTTGGCCGAAGATGCAAGGTGATTTTGTTCGGATCTTCGAGGAATTCTTTACGGAAGAGAGGATTAGCATGGGGTGTTCATCATCTTTTGTGGCCTTGATTCCGAAAGTTAAAGACCCGGTGAATGTGGGGGATTTTAGACCGATTAGCTTGATCGGGTGCTTGAATAAGGTAATCTCAAAGGTGCTTGTCGAGAGACTTAAGAAGGTGATAAGTAGTTTAGTAAGTGAAGAGCAAACGGCTTTTATTAGTGGGCGGAATATAATTGATGGGCCGTTAATTTTAAATGAGGTGGTAGGGTGGTTAAGGAGGAATAAACGACAAGGTATGATCCTCAAAGTTGATATCAATAAAGCCTATGACTCGGTTAGTTGGAGTTTTCTGATGAGTATCTTGGAGCAAATGAATTTCCCGGTCAAATGGCGTAGATGGGTGTGGGCGATTGTCTCCTCGGCCAAGGCCTCGGTGCTTGTGAACGGTTCACCAACCATAGAGTTCCAATGCTACCGAGGACTTAGGCAAGGCGACCCGATTTCACCATTCTTATTCGTGTTGGCGATGGAGGCTTTGACGGGCATTATGAAAAAAGCGTGCTCGGTTGGTTTATTCCATGGGATTAAGTGTGGCGATTCGGGCCCGGTTTTGTCGCATCTTTTGTATGCGGATGATGTAACCTTTTTGGGTGAATGGTCGACTTTTAATGTGGTTAATCTAAGAAGATTGCTGAGGTGTTTCCATCTTGTATCGGGCCTAAGTGTCAATATGAATAAGTGTGCGCTTTTTGGTGTATCGGTTGAGGAGCACGAGGTGTCAATGGTGGCGGATGCGATTGGGTGTAAGGTTGGGAAGCTCCCATTTGTACACCTTGGGCTCCAAATTGGCGCAAACATGAATCGAAGGGCTGCATGGGAAGGGGTTATCAACACGTTTAGAAGAAGGTTGGCATTATGGAAGGCTAAATCGATTTCCTTTGGAGGTCGAATTACTTTAATAAAGTCGGTTTTGAACGCCCTTCCATCGTACTACTTCTCACTGTATCGTGCGCCCGAAGGAGTTATTGACGCCTTGGATAGAATTAGAAGGGTGTTCTTTTGGGGTGGCTCGGATGATAAGGCAAAGATGTGTTGGGTTAAGTGGCAAAAGGTGATCGCACCAATGGAATACGGGGGCATTGGTTTCGGGTCTCTCCGGGACACGAACTTAGCAATGTTGGCTAAGTGGTGGTGGCGGTTCAAAGTGGAAGAGAAGGCGTTGTGGAGGAAAGTTGTTTGGTGCATCCACCACAATTCGCAGCAGTGGAACTTCATTCCTATCAAGCTTTCGGTTCCGGGTCCATGGAAGCTCATTAACAAGGCTGTGAAGGATATTAAGGATATGGGTTTTGATGTGGAAGGCGCTATCTCTGGGGTGGTGGGTCGGGGTTCGGGTATTCTTTTTTGGATCGATCATTGGGTGGGTGGGGCGCCTTTACGGGTTGTGTTTCCAAGTCTTTTTGCCTTGGAGACCAACAAGTGGGCATCGGTTTGGGATAAGTTGGGGACCAATTGTAATCGGGTTGGGTGGAAATGGAAATGAGGGCTTAATCATGGGGAAACTATTGATCTTCAGCAACTGTGGAACATGGTGGGGGGGGGGGGGGGGATAACATTAACCGGGGTTGGGGACTCATGGGTATGGCATAAAGAGGGGTTGGGTGGTTTCAACATCAGCAGCATCAAGGAGGTTCTGTGTGATTTCCGGTTCGCTGTGGGTCATGCGGTTCATGTTTGGAATAGATGGGTTCCAAAGAAGGTGGCTATTGTTTCGTGGCGCGCAGCTATGGATCGATTACCAACAAGAGCGGCTTTGCAAAGGAGAGGCATTCAGGTTTCGTCAGTTATGTGTCCGATTTGTGGCGACTTCAACGAGTCCGTGGAGCATCTTTTTACTACATGTTCGCTGGCACAAGCGGTTTGGCAACTGATTTCCCAGTGGTGCAGAATTAATACTTTCTACGCGTTCAGCTTTGAGGATGTAATTAACTTTCATAAACACGTGGGTGGATCGGCAAGCTACAAGATGGCGGTACAAGCGATTTGGTTAACGACTACATGGTGCATATGGAACTACCGAAACCGGGTTGTTTTCGAGCAAAAATGGGGTACAATGCAGGCGCTAATTGGAGAAATAAAATCCAAGAGTTTTCTGTGGGTCAAAGCAAGATCAAAATGCGTGGACTTGGATTGGGATACTTGGCGAGGTCATAGATTGTACAAAGTAGGATGGTAACTTATATTATGTCCTAGAGTGATAGTTTTTTTTCTTATGTGCTTCTTTTCTTTCGTTGTATGTTGTATGTACTTTGGTGGTTGGTGGCACGTTAGCTACCCGCTAACCTTTGGTGAAATAAAATGATATTTGTTGGCCGTTCAAAAAAAAAAAAATTAAAGTTTTTAATTTTCTAGGTAACAATTAATGATTTATATAGAGTATAGTGTAATAGAGTAGGGTGTAAATTAATACTTATGTAGTAATTAGTGCATTTATTGAGAGGTAATTTATAGAGTATGGTGTACTAGAGTGGGTGTAAATAGCAACACCCTATAAATAAATAGGCCTGTATAGTTTGGATGTAATAAAAATTGATTGTGTTTAATGCAAGTAGTACGATAAACATTATTAAGTCACAGGAAAATAAACATCAATTACCGCATGGAATTATTAATTAGTATAACTATTAATGCGCAAATCACTATTAGATTTGGACGATCTGATGCTAATTAGCAAGCACCTCGGAAAATCTAAGAGCATTCACAATAGATGCTCCATATTAGTGTGAGGGGAGCCTCTATATTATATAGAGTAAGTATAAGTGGTTGTGAGTAGAGGAGAGAGAAAATATATATAGGAGACACTGTTCATCAGTAAATTTGGAGGGGACACTGTTCACCCTCTATAATTTTTTAATATTTTTAAAAGTGGTTGTGAGTAGAGGAGAGAGAAAAGGTAATGATAAAAGTATAGAATAAATATTATTAAATAAAAAGGAGAGAGAAATGTAGTGATTTTTAGTGTAATTATTGAGATAGAGATAGAGTATTTAGTGTGAATGCTCTAAGGGAATAAAGAGCGACTAAAAAATACAAAAATAATACTTTGGTCGTTTTACTTATTTTTGGGTATTATTTTATAAAATAATCCCGTTTCATTGAATCCATCCAGTAACAATTTAGTTTTTTTATTTTACTACAGTGCTACCCACATGATTCTGCAGAAAACATAACACTTAGGTTAGTGATTTTAACGGTGTGTGCATAGCAATCCAATTTGGTTTTGAGCCATAACCAAAATGAAATTTTTTTATGAAATTTTTTGGTTTTGAACCAGCTTATGAACTAAGAAAAAACATTAAAACAAAATAGGCTAAAGGGTCTATCAACGTAGCTAAACAAAGGCAACAAGGAACTTTATTGAGTTACTCATCTCTATTTATTAGCGTTTTCTTTGGCAATGTTAATTCATGCAAGTAATTCACCGATGTGTGATAAAATGTGTTTGAGAGTTTCAGCTTTATAAACTCTAATATAGGTTAAGTAGAAGGAGACCCTTATTTTAAACCACCAAACTCTCTTAAGTGTTTTAAAATCGTGGTAAAATTATTCTCTTTTACCAAAGGAGTTGTATTTTAAGATAGAATAGATACTTATCTCTATTAATTATGTTTTTTTTTTGTAATGTTTCTTTAGACAAATGATGCAGAACAAAATGTGTTTGATAGTGACAACTTTGTAAACCCTCATTTATAAGTTAATTAGAAGGACGACTAGGAAATTTCACCAAATTTTAAGACACTAAACTTCATTTATTGTCTTAAAATTATGGTAAAATTACCATCGTCTCTCAAAGAATTTTATTTTAAGATAGTATAGGTAAATAAATAGAAGGTAAATTAAACTTCTAATCTATAATACATTATTTCTATACTACATTATAAAGGAGGAGACATGAGTAAATATGTCTAAGTTGTTCAAAGTTAAGATGGTATACCAAGGGTTTCTTTACAAATTTACCACTTTTCTTCCTTAAATGCCCATGTGGTAACTTTATTTCATTAAATTATCAAAATTCACAATCAAGTTATCCTTCATTATTTTTGTATCTACATTGAATTATTACATCTTCCTATGGGTAACTTTATTTCATTAAATTATCAAAAATTCACAATCAAGTTATCCTTCATTATTTGTGTATCTACCTTTTGTGATACACCATTGTTTATACTCCCAACCCACTTGAAAAATGCTTAGTTAATAATTATTGTATGTACATGTCTTAGGATCAATTATATGTAAATTAATTAGAAGCACACGGAATTTGTATGATGCTATACAGAAGTCCGGTTGAGTTCACATAACATCCCACTGCGACGTGCGAGTTACCTACTAATTTAATTAAATATCTCGCACACCCTCGATTTCGAGAAACCAAAGGAGCCTTTTGTGATATGAAACAACTAATAATGATACGAACTTTATTGAAAATGAGTTCGTTTTATTTTTATATAAATCGGTTTTTCTCTATAAAGTGATTTAAATGTATAAAAAATATTATTTAATTAAAATCAGAGAGAAAATATAGTGTTTTAAATTTAACACTAAGATCATGTGTAGTCGGGCGCTATTTGAAGCGTGAAAAGCATCATAGCGCCCCCAACACATTACATGGGGGTGCTATGGGTTAAAAATCAGCCAAAGCGTTATGTTTATAACACCGGACACCATGTTTCAAAACCAATCAAATGTAGCCACGTGTACAATTCAAACGTAAATATTATCAAATGGTCAAAATAGGGGCGTTATGTTTTTCCCACCACCACTGCATCCCATTTTGAATTCAAGCCTCATGCTGACTCAACTGTCATGTGGATTAATCGGAAACAGGGGCCTTATGTTTTTCAAGCCCCACTATATATGGTCTAAAAAAACGGAGAATGTCTTTAGATACACCACTATATGCGGTTCAAACTTACCACTATAGTCAAAACTACATCATGGTATATTTTTGCTCAAGAAATAAATATATATAAATTATCGAGTTACAAAAACCCGAACTTCTTTTAACCATTTATAACTTTTTACTATTCACAATATTGTTATCGTCTCAATGTTATCACAGAAATAGTTAAAGCAAAGACACAAGCCACTTGCCCACTTTGTACACTTCTTACAAGAATTTTACTTTGTATTTAATCAGAACATAAGCATCGATACATGGTGTTTGTAATGAAAATATTATACCAAATTGAACTAGAAGTTGATTTAAAATAATAAGTTGATAACTAATATAACAAGACTATTGTATGAGAAAAAAATTATTTCTAACCACAGTCATCTTATATATGTAAATATATATTAAAAGTTTAATCATAGCTATAAAATTTCGGATAGAGTTAATTGCCAAAATGGCCCCTAAGGTTTGGCCCAAAATGCTTGTTTGGTCACTTTTTTGAATTTTCTGCCAAAAGCACCCCTCACAGATCGAAAATTGCCTAATTGACCCATATTTAACTGAGTTTTTGACGAGGAAGAAAAACTCAGTTAAGTCTGAGAGGTAATTTCGTCCTTTCATGTTCTAACGTTTTAAAACCTCATTTTAAACCCATCTTCTTCATCTTCTTAATCAGAACTTCTTCTTCTTCCTCTCATAACAAACCTAATTCCCAAATCATACATACCCTAATTCCCAAATCATACAAACCCTAATTCCCAAATCATACAAACCCAATAATCGATTAACTAACCTAGACGATGGTATTCTGCAAATGTGGAGCTCCTACTATCATACGTGTGTCTTCCACCTCTGCAAACCCTGGTAGACGGTTTTTCTGCTGCAACAAGAAGGGGAGGACCTGTTGTTTCGTTTGTTGGGCCGAACTATCCTTGGGTCAGATTCCTAGTACTAGCAATGATAGTGAAGAGAATGAAGAACTAAGACTCAACAATACAGCATTGCAGACATTGGTTGGGACACTCAAATCCGAGAACAAGAAGCTGAAAACTTATCTATGGATGACTTGGTTTGGAATCATCATGTATTATATCATGTTTTAGTTCAATGTAGGTCGTTTTGTAATGATAAAAACTCAATGTATGTTGTTTCTTATTGTAATGATCATCCTTTGTTGAAGTTGTAATGTATGTTTGCAAATGTTCAATTTAGGTTGTTTTGTAGTGATAAATAAAGGTTTGTAATGATTAAGAACAATGCTTATGACCAAACAGAAACATACTAAAGCATTAGTACATAACCAAACAGAAACATACAAAACAAGGTTCATACTTAAAGTAGTCTAGTGCATACATGAAATAGATAAGCCTAAGTCAGGAAACATAACCTACAAGAACCAACAAGCCTACTTCCAACGACAATCATCATCCGAACAGTAGTCCGAATCTATTCCATGCTCTCCTTCATAGGGATCATGGTACCAATCATCCTCATCTGGGCTGTCATAATTCCAGGCGTTCTTTACCACCTCTGGGTCATAGTCTCTACATGGGTCAAGCTCCTCTTCTTCAACCGGTTCTTGAACTGCCTTCCCTTTAGCCTTTTCATCAACCTTAGTAAGCTGTTTAAAATTATCTTCAACCAACTCTTGAACCACCTTTTCATCATCCTTTTTATCAGACTCTTGATCAACAACTTCAGGCTTTTCAACCGGTTCTTGAACTGCAGGTAGTGCAAGAACAACTTGCCTAAACATTATAGTATTTTAGAGATGAAATATGAAGTTGAATTGCATGAATGTTTTGCAATATTGGGTCTTTTAAATTAGCTGAACAATTAACTCATCCATCTACTTCAAATCTACCCACTGACCCCATAAATGAATTTCATTGAATGCAACTACCACACAAGTGTTATACTGTCAGAATGGTACATAAAATGCTACATTAGACTGCCAAAATGATACATTATGTTTGGTCCAAACTGCCAAAATGGTACATAAAATGCTAGATTAGACTGCCAAAATGATACATTAGACTACCAAAATGGTACATAAAATACTACATTAGACTGCCAAAATGGTCATAAAACTATACTAAAGTTAACCAATACAAACCAAAAGAAACCCCAAAATGCTACATTAAACTGCCAAGTTGGTCATACCACCATACTAAAAGCAGACAAAAGTTACCAGTCATAATACATACCAAAAGACCATATGATAGCTGTCAAATACATACCATAACCCATACCATATCAGTCAAACTAGAAAAACACCAAAATGACCAGTTTTAATACATAAAGTGGCATAACTAAACTGAAACTGAAAACTACATAACTTGTGAACCCCCAACTTGTGAACCAGCAGCTTGTGAACCCCCAGCTTGTGAGCCCCTAACAGCTTTTGAGCAGGTCCTTTTGTTATGTCCTGTTTGCTTGCAAATCTTACATTTGATCGGATTACCTTTCCTTGGCAATTTGGTACCCTTTTCAATAGCTTTTGACAACTTTGCAACCTCATCCTTTTCAAAAGCAGACTTTCTCCTCTTCTTTTTAGGTCTTCCAACAGGCTTGTGGTATTTAGGAGCTATCAGGGTGGTGGGACAGTTAAAAGGTTCCCACATGTCAGTTCCATTTAGTGGTTCAATGGTATGGTCATACACCTTCTTCCATGTATCAAGCCAGTAAGCTTTGTGAACATATTTCTCAGGAACTCCATCATCCAATCCATGCAGTGCCATATTCCATATACAAGCTACAACATGCCTACATGGCATTCCAGTCAACTGCCACCTCCTACAAGCACAACTCCTTTCTTTCATGTTAACAGCCCTAACCTCATTCTTTGGACCACTCACCTCATAAACACATTGTATCATATTAACACATAGACATCCATATTCCATAAACATAACATTCTCTACTTACTTGATACTTTCCATGGCCACACCAAATGACAGAATACTGGCTAGCATCATTTTTTATCTTCTCAAACAGGTCTGTGGCTCTTGGTGTTAAAGAGCCTGATGATTTTGAAATCATCACCCGAACAATCATCAACCTCTTCATATAGTACTCCCTTACAAATTCTAGACAGGTGATAATGGGTTTATCCTTGCCTAGGATCAACTGCCTGTTGAACACCTCACATAGGTTGTTCAACAGGATATCACTTTTTGGCCTCTCTGAAACATAAACAAGCATTGTTACCATTAAAAAAAGCTCTGCACGGCTGGAATACCCTTCAAGTAATCATACATTGCCTTGTCTTCTTTCAGGATTGCATCCATCATCCTTTCATGCTTAATAGGTGTTGTTGCACTAGCTGCATTCCACAACAAGTTTTTGTAGATATCACCCCTCCACCTAGGCTTCTTATTTTCATATATATGTCGCAGACAAAATCTATGCTCAGCACTAGGATACACCTTTTCAACTGCAGGAATGAGACCCTGCAATTACATACAGAAAACTTAGCATACAGAAATTACATACAACTTATGCTACATTACATACCTTTTGTCGATCACTGATTAATGTGAAGTTGCTGTTTGATGCCAAATCCAAATAATTTCCTAATAACTCTAGAAACCATGTCCAACTTGCTGTTGTTTCTTCCTCAACCACAGCATATGCCACTGGGTATATCCCATTGTTGGCATCAACAGAAACTGCAGTTAAAATCTGTCCTGGAAAAGGGCCTTTTAAGAAACAACCATTAAGCCCTAGTAGGTCTCTCAAACCAGCTTTAAAACCCTGTTTTAATGGCCCTAGGCAGACATAAATTCTCTTGAATTGCCTTGTGGGGCTGCTAGGGTTAGGTTCACTCTCAACATCAATCTTAACAGTAGTACCTGGGTTAGCTCTCATCAACTCAGCACCATAATCCTTTAGTTGTCCATATTGGGCACTGTAATCACCATTCAGCTTAGCAGTTGCCATTGCCTTAGCTCTGAAGATCTGATTACCTGTTACTTGAACTTGGTATTTGTTCACCATGATTTGTTGGAGTGATTTTATCCTAATTTTTGGATTTGTTCGAAGAATATGCTCAATCTTTTTTGCAAGCCAACTCACTATGCAGAAATTGACATCCCTTGTTTGGATGCATTCATGCTTCTTCTGAAGTGTGACTATAATCCATGTGCCCTTTTGTTTCAGATTTGAGGCATGCAACACCCAAGGGCATGTGGGTTCTACCTTACTTTTAGAAGTTTGTCCCCCTTTATCTTCAACTAGTCCCAATTCTTTAGAAGTCCAGGCCCCACCAACTGTATCCTTCTTTTTACCACTTGACCTAGTCTTTACTCCACTTGAATTTACCACATTGTCCTTCTGTTTTGACCTAGTCACCCCTCCACTTGAAATTACCACATTATCCTCTTGTGACACAGGTTTTAAACTTGAAGGATTTAGACCATTACAACAAACCCTAAATCTCCTTCCTTCATTTCTTTCTATATGCAGCTGCCTCCTAGTCTTTATTGCATAATCCTTCACCATATTCTTAATGGTTTGTTTATCAGGAAAACATTGTCCAAGTGTGAATGGGCAATCTGGACTCCCTTCTGAACCAAATGCTTTTCTTTCCCTCCTTTTTCTCATACAGGCCTTATTAGCTCTCTGCAAAGTGTTGTTGCCTTCTTCATCACTGAAACTGTCAAAATTATCTAAGTCTATGTCAATGTCTTCCTCAAGTGGGTCAACATTTTCATCATCACTAGCATTAAAGTCGACAACAGCCTTATATTCATCCATGTTAACCTCAATATCATCACCTGTATTGTCCTGATCAACTATGAAGTCTCTATCCTCCCCATCACTACCCTCATCACAAGGCCAATAATCATCATCATCTGGATCAGGGTTTACATGAGTACCTTGTTTCACCTTGTTCTTCCTAATGGCCACAAGTCTTTTACCACATTCTTTAAGTATAAAACAACCACTACCCTCATCACCACCCTCACCACCCTCATCACTACCTTCATCACCACTTAAATTTACCACATTATCCTCATCACCACCCTCAGTAGGATCAGGCTGTGTTGTTTGGGTTATGACACCTAAATCACTAGGATCAGCCTGTGTTGGATTACTTGAATTGGAAGAGGTTATAATAGGTTGAACATAAATTTCTATCTTCTTATGTTTTCCAGCAGCTGTCAACATTCTGTTATAATCAGTTTCACCATTCAATGGTCTTAACCCAAAGTCTAAATCGTCACCTGGAACTTTAAAATAATACCTAAAAATGGAAATATCCTCTTCTGAATACCCAAGTTCTAATACCATATCATTCAGCATTGTTGAAACATTACCATCAACATAATCAATATATGCCAGTTTACCTCCCACATATCTACTATCTGGAAAATCAGTTAGCTCACCACCATAATACAATTCCACTAAAAAAAGCTGATGATTGTTACCTGAAAAAAAAATAAAAAAAATTATTGATCATGTTGAGCAGAGGTGATCGTGTGGAGACAACAACGATGCAACAATAAGCAATAATAACTTACGGTATTCAAGCAGAGGATTGAAATCAGCACCCTTGTCTCAAAACTTCCACATTATTAAGCAGAGATGAAGACGAACAACGACGAGGAAACACGACGAGGAAGAAGAAGTTAAACCTTAGGGTTTTTACTGGATGAAAAATGATTGAATAGGGTTTAAAATAGGGTTTAAAAACGTTAGAACATGAAAGGACGAAATTACCCCTCAGACTTAACTGAGTTTTTCTTCCTCGTCAAAAACTCAGTTAAATATGGGTCATTTAGGCAATTTTCGATCTGTGAGGGGTGCTTTTGGCAGAAAATTCAAAAAAATGACCAAAAAAGCATTTTGGGTCAAACCTCATGGGCCATTTTAGCAATTAACTCTTTCGGATAATACCTTAAAATGATGTTGGTAATAAAGGTCAAAAGATTAAAATATGAAAGTGTGAATAGTCATGGAGAGAATATGACAGAGTCCGCGTAGGGAGCATCATTGATTAAAAGCACGTGGAGGGAGCCCCCCACCTTTTAGGTACGCCTTTCTCCTAATTTACTTTCGTTTCATCGCTACCATCGCTATCGTTAGTCACCTTAAAAACAAATATAGCGGGTTTCATTTTACTATAACCCATCATGTTTTTATAGTATTCCGATTAGGATGAAAAACATCATTCCTATACCATGAAAAAAATTTGTGAGTCCATCATTGAGGATTTATACTTTTTTATTTTACGGTTATGAACTACACCACTTAAACTAACAAATAATTAATTAATTTAAACGTGTTTCATATTTTTTTTAACTGGTATTTTAGATTCTAGTTCAACCACAACCCATTTTAATTTGTTACATGACTCGAGTCCTCGCTATAAATATGTCATTTGTCATCTAAAACGTTACATGTATTTATTGTTGGAAAATCAGGCCCCAAACGAAATAAAAAGAACACTTTTATTATTGAGGACTCTAATTACAATAGCCTTAACCATCTATTTATATTAAACTAAACCTAAATCTACTAGGACTCAAACACCAATAAAACTAATCCTAGTATAACTCAAATACCAATTAGATAAATATTAAACCCAAACTAGATAACCATATCCTAATACTAATACTTATCTAAACCTATTAGTATTATCTTGAACCCATTTAACTCCAAATAGGATTAATCCTTCATTTATAATAACTTAGAGGTTGTTTGATAGTTTCTTAATGATTTTATACGAATTAATCAACATTATGTGTGTTTGGTTTACTGACATGACACCTCTAAATTAGTCAGTAAGTCTCTTATCCATGAAGTTTCAAAAAAATGCTTAATGAAAATTTTATCCCTTTTTTTCCTATTTAAGTTCATAACACCTAGTCGGTCACTTATGAACCACCTCCTCAACCCACCACCACCTCCTCCATCATCAACTAGTAAGGCCGAGCCAAGTCAAGCCTCTTACCCAATTGTACATCTTATCAACTAAGCACTTACTAATTACTAACGCATGGATTACCAAACAACCACTTAATATTAAAGGTACAACCAGAGTTTATATAAAATAGAGGCGTCAATAGTGTTGGTTTAATGGTTAAATAGGTGAACACTGACGCAATCTAGATTTTTGTTTGTGTTAAATACATCAACATTAATTCACACACTTAAAATCGGTTTGTGGTTCGTGTCAACCATTTTCATAGCATTATTCGTAAATATGTGTAATACATTACGATTTAGCAATATCGTAAACACTCAATAATTTCAGCTCAAACAACCAATTAACAAACTTGGTTCATATATTTAGATCAAGAGTAGATGTATCGAATAAAATGATTGGTATATGAAGAAGTTAGGATGAGTAGTCGGCATACTAAATAAAGTTATTAAAATAGATAACGAAGATGAGATTTTTTTTGTTTTAATTTTTAAATTTAAAAGGGGTTTCTGACTACACTCTCGCACTCGGTAATATTAAAACAGTTCTTCCGGAAATTATCTAGGCAGTTATACCGATAAGGAGACCGCCCCCAAGAAACCTCAACAAACCTTGGCGAGTGCTCTTTATGATAAACACGTGCAGACTATGGAGGGGCAGTTTGATATGACTCCGCGACAAAAGACAGTGGTTGTATGCTTTCAAGAGGCTCATGCTCAAGATTTTCTGACTGTCGTGCCCATTGAAGGGCTTGGGCAGCGGATGTCGGCAATCGAATATAGGGCTATTCTCAAATACCGGCTCATGATACCTCTGTTCCCCTCGGATGAACCATGCCCCATTTGCAAAAAAACATGTTTGGATAAATTTGGCGAGCATGCGCTCCACTGCAAGGAATTGTCGGGATTCAAGTACCGCCATGATTTGGTCAAAGATGTTCTATGGGATGTGCTTTGAAGTGCGGGGTCTCAGCCAAGAAAGAAGCACCAGTCAATTTTCTGACTGATCAGCGGGAGGAGAGATCTACCTTGCGTTCTGTGGATGTTCTTGTGTTTGGATGGGCCGGGGGTAAACATGCTTGTGTTGACTTGACAGGGGTTTCCCCCTTGGTAGGTTTACGAGACAGCGGCTTTGTACCGGGGCAGGCAGTTTTGAGGGTAGAAGCTAAGAAGGTCGCTAAGCACGAAGCAGCATGTTTAGAGAATCAACATGTGTTCCTGCCGTTTGCCTTTGACACATTTGGATCCCTGGCACCTGAGGCAGTACGGTTTCTGAAACGAGTGCAGAAGGTGGTCCACAGTGACTCGCAGAGCCCTAGGAACCAAGGGTTTATGTTTAGCAGGATAGGATTTGCGATTAAAAAAGGAATAGCGGCGCAACTTGTTGCACGCTTACCCACCATCTAAATGTAACTTGTTTTATTATTATTAAATGAAAAATAAATTTGAATCTAAAAAGGGGGGGGGGGGGGGTTAATAAGTTAACCCATTTAAACAGGGTATGATCTGTTTAACAAATTGATTATGTTAGTAAACCTAAAATCTAAAATCTAGTTATTTTTGTGTAGTTCAAAATTGACGATCTGGTAAATATTTCTGTGGTCACCACCATTTGGTGGCGTGACATTGGGAAATGAAGATAAGAGTTTGTGGCCATTTGGTTTTAAGTTCAAATATGATCCAGATGGGTTTTATCGCAGTGGGCCTTTCAGCGACGGATTTTTCCCGAATTGGTGGCTTGGTGGATTTGGGCTGCCCAGTGGACAACCGTTTGTCCAGTGCTAACCCACTGATAGTTCAGATGATATTTAATTGGCCGCCGAACACCTAAATATCTTTGTTGTGTAATAGATTTGTATTCAAGTCTCAAATCGTTTAATTATTAAATAGTAAAAGTAAACATTAAAACGTGATAAGAAAATGTATTTACCCCTATTCAGAGATATGCCCTACGAGAGTACGAGACTAACGCCATCCATATATCGATTGTCGGTCACTTACCAACTATTATTTTTTTCTTATTGTAAGATTCCCACAAAATCTAATAACTGTCTTGTCTATTTAGCGAATAAGTATCAGATCTTCATTATTATTCAGACATTGTTTTGATTATAGTTACACGTTGATAAATAATTTTAGAGTGGCTAGGGGATCCCCTTCTAGGGGGTTGTGATAAACTCTGTCACAAAATAGAAAATCACCTTAAAAAAAATTAAGCTAATATAGTAATATGTTATAATCAAAATAAACCTTAATTAAGCTGATATGTGTATGTTGCGGGAATGGTTAAGGTATGTGATGAGGTGATAACTAAATCGATCACCTAAGACCATATACCAATTTATCCGAATCATATATTCAAATATATACTCGAAAAGTTTTAATTTTAAATTTATTTTTCCTTTAACATAGTCTAGTGTAAAATGATGAGTATATATGGTATCCAAGGATATATATGACTGGTAATACCAAATGAGTATTAGATGTAACATTGCTTATCAATTGGATATAAGTGTGATATTACAATGAAGATCTCATTGACACCCTAGTTAACATTCTAGTTTCTCATTTGATTAAACAAAATGAACTTGAATTAACCGTCCAAGCGTGACGTACATTTCTTGATAACCAAATTATTATTGTTAGTTACTAAACAAGAACATTTGTACCAATGAATTAAAAAAAAGTCAATTCAAATTGTTATAGATTATACTTAAAACAGTAAGCATAAGTGTGGATCTATTTTGACACCACTAGTATCTATTTTGGCAATCCTCTGAGTCGGCCTCTATCTATAAGTATACGTATATATAGAGAGATAAATTAAGGGGTGTGGATATAATATGACCTTAAGTATAATGAAATAATAATTATTATTATTATTATTTAGCATTTTAAGTAATGACTTTCATTCCATAACAACGCACGTTACATCAAAATAGCGGGCAGCAAATTGTGCCGCCATCCCTTTCTATATAGCAAACCCTAGTATACTAAAATAGCTTCCGGAGCTAAAGGTATCAAAAGCCAAGAGGATGAAGGCGTGTTGGTTAAAGTCTTAAAAGTAATAAATATTAGGTTGTAAATAATATGTTACTAATAAAAATGTTAAAGGCAAAAGCGAAACATTATTTTGACATGAGAATACGCTTTTTCCATAATTCTTTGCATCTCATTTATGTCTAGTTGTATACTTAACTACGAGTCCAACTTAAATTATTTCTTATTTCCTTATTGTGGATCCATATGGAATTGAATCACAAACTAGACACTCGACACATGATGTAATTATTGTTTGAGTGGAAACTACCCAAAAGATAAATAAAACATTTGACGTGAACTAATATTCAATCAATTGTTGCACAATAATTTCAAAAATATTATTCTAGTGATTTAATGGAATGAAATTACATTGTATATATATTTTTGATTGTATATAGTTTAAAGAGGAAATCATAAAAATACACATTATCGTATTAGGAGATACATGAACCTTTGTGTATCTATATTACTCGCATATCACGCTTAATCCCATCAAATGCATGTTAACCTCCTATGCGAGTTACATTCTTTATGAAGTACTCAAAGCTACTAATGTGTATCAACTGATAAAGACCTTCAATATGTTGTATCATCATCATGGATGAAAAAAACCATCAATGCATAGCGATCTATCTTTGTATGTGTTCCAAATGAGTTATGTATTAGGGACAACTCTTGTGTATACTGAATGTCTTATGTAGCAAACAAAAATATTTTACTGTCATTTCTGTTTAAGATATGACAGTAAAATATTTCTGTTTGCTACATAAGACATTCACGCAAGTCTATGCCACAGTATTGAATGTTATGAGTTAAAGGTACACCAAGTGATGACACGAGAAAAGTTGGATACATGAATGGTCATTCGCAAATGACGTCTTTTTTAGGCCTAACTTAGTATTGAAGCGTTGTATGTGAGCGAAATCAGATACGAGGTAGTAGATTCCCCTCTCTCTGTCTCTCAAAACATGCCTGATAAAGAGGGTATCCGAAATCGGGTGACGTGGCAAGTTCTCTAAAACTGCCTTCATTCTACCTCACATTGTTACACTGTCCATTTTTTCATTAAGATTTTCCATATTTAATATACAGTGTTCAACAAGCTTATAAGAGTGTCTATAACCCTACGTAAACAATAACACTATTTTTGGGATTTCTTTTCATTAATATTATATGAACCCACGTGACCTTACTTCTGCCCCACATCACCCTACCTCCTTGTATATCAAGTAAACATCCACTTTTTAGTTTTTCGACAGTATCTAGAATAGAGAAAAAAGGTAAACTTTATATGTTAATTATGATTAGTTTTCAAATTACGTTTTCTATAATAAAGTAATACGTAGTCTGCAATATTAGCCTTTTCTATTTTTGAATGAAACAACGTAATGCTAAAATTATATAAAACTTAAGCAATTTATATTGCATCGGTGGTTACTAAATTGGTTCGATTACAATGAGAACTCATTAAGTTAAATGAATGATCTTAGCTAGTCCGCCTAGTCGTATTGAGTGAAAGCTTAATATATAAACTTGATCCAAATTCGCATAATGAAACCAAATCTTAGGGGTGCAAGGCTAGTGGCGAAGCTTGGTTTTCGAATCGGAGGGGGCCGGACTCAATTTTTTTTTATCGGTAGTGGTCGGAAGATCAAATCGGCGGGGGCCGGACTCAACCCGCAGTCAATTTACCCGTGTAATTGTAAATTTTCTACCACTACGCTAAAAAACCGGGGGGGAGGGGGGGACCCCTGGCCCTTTAAATCTTGCGCCCCTGAGCAGGGCTATGTGGCTCAATGGTGCTACTAGGGAACACTGCCCCACGGTGAATTGGTAACGATGAGAGGTTAGGAGGGATGCTTTGTATTTATTCTTTTTGTTTCTTAGTAAATATTTCGTTTTGCTATGCATTTAATTTGATTTTTCTCTAATAACTTGTGTTTGTTTATTTTATAAGTGCATAAAACATTATGACTTAGTCTATTATGTATTAACAACAATTAAATTATCTGTATCTATACTATATTATAAAACATTTTACAAGAATTCCTATCAAATTTAAGTAATTAATGCTTATAGTACAACACTTGATGAATTTAGTTATGGGGTAAATTTGTCTTTTTTGCATTTTTGGCTATTTAATTGGAATTCGTTGTTTGAAGCCATAAATGTAAAATTGTAAACCATTATATTTAAGAAAGAGAAAAAAATGAAAAGTTTGTTATTCCGTGTTTGAGTAAACACAACTATAACCATTCTTCATTGACAAAGAGCATGGAAACGTTATGATTCAGATTATATTAGAACCTTTCTTAAATCATAGATGCACATCACTCTTTGCCTTCTCAAATCACTAATACATAGAATCTCTCTCGAAGGACTTGCTCAATTTCTGTAGTTCATGCCTCCGTCACCTAAAATCGACGTTTCCTTCTCGTCCATTGGTACTCTCACTCTGAAAGACGAAAATGAGGTTTGATTTGATCTCAATTTGAGTTAATGTGTTGGTTAAAGTTTTGATTTGGTTGAATTGAGGTTTATATGTATGTGTTTCAGGTGCATCTGATTTGACTTTTCATCAGGTGGTATGGAACTTACTTATGGGGCTTTGTTTTCGCATCTTTATATCCCGTGTTTGTGTGTGTATATATACACACACCTTTCAAAACTAAATACCTAGCAAGGTTGTTGAGTTGAGGGCTTGTGAGGCTCCCTACCATATATATATATATATATATATAGGGACAGGTTAAAATACAAAGTAATGAAAACGTGCGAAGTGTGCGAAGTGTCACTTGTACATGATAATTACGAATGCCTTCATGAATATATAAAAACATTACGTAATTATCATGTACAAAGTGCATGATATTTACGTAATGATAATCACGTAATGATAATTACGTAATGTTTTTGTATGTTCATGAAAGCACTACGTAATTATCATTACGTAATTATCATGTACAAAGTGCATGATAATTACGTAATGATAATTACGTAATGCTTTCATGAACATACAAAAACATTACGTAATTATCATTACGTAATTATGATGTACAAAGTGAGACTTCGCACACTTCGCACGTTTTCATTACTTTGTACAATAACCGTCCCATATATATATATATATATATATATATATATAGATTTAGCCTTGTTCATGCTTATAGATGTGATAATGAGGGGCTTCAAACAACTTATACAGGGGTGGTACCTTATGTGAAGGAAAATAATGTTTTATAACAAGTAAACTTCTTAATATATAAATGTTTTTCTTTAATTTGAGTTCTTGTATGTGATAAATATGATGATATGAAGAAAAACAAACACTTTTTTTTGTTATCTTGTTTAATGACACTATTAATATATGGATGTGATTTTTTTTCTTTAGGCATGCGCGTTATTAAACGAGAAATCCACCGTTTGATATTTTTTAATGATAGTTTCGAGGATAACCATGCACTTGTGCTCTACTAAGCTTCGTAAGGGTTTTCTTGTTATGATATGATATTCAATGCAAACTTACCAGTTTCTCACACAACCATTACCTTTATTATTCCTTTGGATGTCTATTGCGGGTATTGATAACTTAAGCCTTCATTATACTCATCATGGTGTCTTTCTTGCACCCTTTTCTTCCTTAACTCCATTCGTGATGAGTCCATAATTGTTTTATGAAAGTGTTCGACTATAATTCAAATGTTAAGAACACTCTCCAAAATAACCATTATGACACAATAGGGTGTATCAATCTTAAATCAAAATCGATAAATCTTATAGTTTGTGATGATATTGGTGGAATCTTTTTCCAGTCTTCTTAAATATGGTAAAGGATAACTACTTCTATAAAAGTTCTTTGTGAATTGTGAACTAAGTTAAATTTTGTGATAAAATCTGGGAACATCATGTATAGACAATCATTCCACCAACCCACCAATTGTTTGCGTACTTCTATTGTTTGCATACTTCTGATTATCTATGCAATATTATAATATTACGAGACTTATTTTTTTTTCTTTTTTTGTTTATCAATGAAAAGGTGGTTTGGGAGCTATAAGAAAAAGGGCAGCTCACTACATCTGTTTCTCTGGTTGTATTTGGATGCTTGAATGTAACTTTCATACAAGGGGTTTGTGTAATTTGTTCTAAGTACCTTTTTTGTAATGTTTATAAAATATAAGTTTATTTGTTCGAATAATTGGTCTTTAAACGTAGGCCACATGCTTTTTCTGGAAATTCGCATTTCTAGACGAAAGCTTATAAATTAAAGGAGTTTTCTTCTTTTTTCTTTTTTTTTTTATCATAGTTTTCGCTTCATATGTTTAATATAAACTAAAGACCCCTTGTAAATATTTTCTTGTTTCAAAATATATATAGAATCTAGCATGCTATCATTTAACTATCTCATGTAGCCGTTAAGAAAACATACCCCGCCGCGAAGTACAAGTGTTTTTATATACACGCAACTTGCATATGATTTTTTTATTGTTTTAAAGTTTGAATTTTGTTCCCGCCCTGTATTGTTGACTCCGCTGCAACGCGCAGGTTCTCCACTAGTTAATTTAATAGTATATCAGTTCTTACTCATTATGCTTTGGTTATTTGAATCGATTGCAAGGGAAACTTAACTAAGAAAAGACCATTTAGTGTAGCACAAATATTTCCAAGTGTAACATCCCGATTTTTGATAAATTATTTTATAAAAACAATATCAGTTCTTATTTAATATGGGTTCAATATTGTTATTGTAAAAACGGGACTAATATGTCAAAATTGAGGTCAAAACTAGTAAACTACAAATGGTCAATTTAGTTATAGAAGTTATAGTTAACCCCTTGTGTGTTGTGTTTGTTTTATGCAATCTTGTTGAAAATATAACATAAAAGTTACAATTTTATTTCTTATTTTATTCTTCATTTATGGTTACTTTGACATGTTGCATAAAGGTTTTTGTTTTGTAGGTTTTGTTGATGCATTGGATCTTGTCAGGATTTTTGGTCATTGTTAGAAGTAGAGGTTGAGTGTTGATCGAGTGATGTAGTCATGTAGAGGTTGTGTGTTGATCAAGTCCTGTGACCATTTAATCCAATGGTGGATCATAGCTTATCTTGAAGTGTCTGTCTAGATCTTATTGTAAAGATTATCGTCTAGTAATCTTGTGTTTGTTAAGAGTGGCTGTGAGAGATATTTGTGTAATCCTGTATTATTGTTAGGGTTTGAACAGTTTTGGGTTAAGATCTTAAAATATAAGTTTGTGTTTACAATATACCATGTATCTGACAAATCTTTTGCAGAAAAAATAAGAATGATGGTTACCTTTAACAAAAGAAAAAAAGAGTGCGTTCAAAATCCTTTAAAAAGGGTGAGTTCAAATCCTCTCAGGTAAGACATTTTGTAGTAGAAAAATCTAATGAAAAATTATAGAACTTTTAGATTTGGAGATCGATGAATTTGAACAAAATTGATTAAAATACTTTATTTCAATTCTTTACTAATAAAAGGGAAAATTACATAAGGATAGCACGTAGGCGGGCAACAAGCTGTGGCGCCATCTCCTTCTGGATAGAGAACCATAATCTACTGAAAACGAATCCTCTCTCCTAGGGAGTCGAGAAGTTGATGTGGACCACCCGTTGGACTCTCGTCAGGAACCTAATCGCCTCTTATGCCAAAGAGCTAAATGTGTCAAAAGCCAAAGGGATAAAAGCATGTTGGTTATCCTCGCAAACTTTAGCGTGCTTTGCCACCTTGTTTGACTCTGCTCTATGGGCCGCTTGCCCAGCCATGAACCCACTATCCATGAATCCCGCTAAAGGAGACACTCTCGTAAGGTCCACGCATGCGATACCTAGACTTTGCTTTTATCCTTTAGTTCTTTTTCTCCTTTTAATGGCTAAATTACAACATATATGTTCTTTGCACGGTTTGAACCCTTAATCATTTAGTTAAGGAATACACCACTAGTTTATCTTTGAACGTGCAATAAACGTTTGATCACCTGGCTAAAATCAATGGCAAAAGGCCACCCATGCCCTCAAACGCTGACAATGTTTGTAACCCGACCTGCCACCATTCCAATGGAAACCTACCACCCGAAAGTTCGGTATGGTAAAACCTCTTACTTAACTTAGAATAATTTTACTACATATGAGTTTTCAACCCATAACCCCAACAATAGAAAACCATAAGACTACCAATGCACCATGAGAAGGTCATTAGCTCATAATGTTTTTGTTAAAAATATAACATATTTTCCAATTCAATATCTAATCATATTTTCCCCGCACAGTTTTATGGTTCTTATTATGCTTATTTTGTGTTACATGTAAACAATTGGCCTTGTTATTAGAGTTGGACTAAGTAGGACGTATTGGGTTGTAGAAGTTGGTTTAGACTGTTGCTATGACTCAAAGTGGACTTTAGGATTGTTGGGCTTATGACCTTGGGCTTATGACCATTTGGGCCGAAAACATGATCACATGGTCTTATAAAAGTCATCATGATGTTGCTTCTCGTGGAGACTTTAGTCATCTCAGATATTTTACAAACACATCAAAACTCTCTCTTTCTCACCTAACAAATCTTCCACGCAAGGGTTTCCATCTAAGTATTGTTATCTTGTGTACATGATCAGAAACGTTTTAGTTTCTGTTTGTATTGATTTCTCTTAGGGTGTGGATTCTTGTTTTGATTGGGTTTGTGTCGTTGAGTATGTTGTTTAGGTGTATTTTAAGAATTGATGTATGTTTGGGATGAAACATTTGGTTTGGGATCAATAAATGATATTTTGAAGTGTTTTGATGTCATGTTTTTGACATTTTTTTATGCATTTGGTTGATATGACCTAGTCTAAAGTTCATTTTGGAATTAGAAAAACTAAACATACTTGCATAATCTAACGGGCAATTAATATTTACGCCTATTGTCACACCCTCAAATTTTCACTGCAGGGTTTATACCGCGAAGCGCGTGACACACCAGGATCCCCATAGCCATTATTTACAAGAACGACTCTAAATGCCAAACCATTTAATTCGTTTTCAAAAATCAAGTTTAATGTTAAACAAAAAAGTTTAAATAAGTTGCGGAAGCGTAAACCAAACGTAATAGTTTAAATTCATGCGCAAAACAACGCGCCCAAAATAAAACCAATAAATGTAAAGCAAAATATAAGTTTAAGAATGTTCATAAGCCCATGACACAATGATACATGTCCTAATGTGCTCCGAACCTAGAGACATGCAAAAGCATGCTATCGTGTGTCAACATAAAGTTTGTGAGTTCACAAAGAAAGTAAGTAAAAGTGCAAGTTTACAAAAGTTTAGGTTTCCCAAACCGTACGTGTAACGAATAAACAAACCACAAGTTCAGTGTATGCCAAGGATAACTAACTCATTCATGATAACTAAACAATGAGATACCGAACTGCTATTTAAACGATGAACTCACCCTGAGAGTTGGTTTTTGCCTCCCATCATTGCCTATCAACAATGATAAAAATCTAAGGTCGTAGTTCACGCCCGGCTTCTAGCACGGTGTGAGGTTTGTCAAACCTAATAACGCTATCAACTAGTAACCCGCTTGCCATAACACGGCAACTCATTCGGTAAATAGTGAAGGACTTCCGTTGTAGTATGCAGTTTAGTTCATCAGGGACAAAAGGTGTAAAACTAACAAAACCCGATCCACATAAGGAATCGAAAACCTGACCCACACATGGATTCAAAGTACCCCAAAAACCCGGGATGTAAAAGTTGTCTCAAACCAGACTAGAAAAGTATAGTAAGTTAGTCTCAAACCCGAGATGCACGCTTATGAGAAAAGAGTAGTGAAACTCACCTTAGGTTGCAAAGCAAAAATCCAAATCTGTAAGTAATAGAAACTCGCTACCGACTCCCTATTATACGTGCCACTAAGTGAGTATATGTGTATGTACAATACACAACAAGACTCGTTTGTCCAAGACATCCAATGATGTGAAAAGTTGTTAAAGTGACACTAATGTTCTACATGCACAAGTAACCCTACGAACCCGTTGGTGAATACTATGTTTAATATCAGTTATACACATCCTATACATCCCATACAAGTGTACATACAAGTTCTAGTCATAATTAAGTCATACAAGTCTTCAAACAAGCACTTATGCACACATGTCATAATCTGCGCTTTTAGGACAAATTATGCACTACCAAAACAATTTTATTAAAAATACTTAAACAATGAATTAGACCCCCAAAATTTTACTAAATATTCCTAGGAGTGCATTTGTCGTGTCCATCTTTTTTTTCATGACAAAACCATAAAGAAAAATTATGAAAAATCATTTGCAACAGCTAGGTTTTGAAAACATTCTCATCAGGTCAGTTTACGAAAAAAATTCCCAAAAATCTTGTACTCATCCAAACATGATGAATCTACTTGGAAACTCCGACTTCTTCTTATATCAACCTACTGCCCAAATTTTGTGACCTAAATCTTTGTAAAACTCGAGTTATGGTCGTTTAAAAATTAAAATTGCCCCAAGATATTAATCCGAAAATCATATTTGACCCATGTTTGTATAAAATTCCAATGCACATCAAACGATAACCAAATCGTGCAATCTTACACATTCTGGAAAGCTACGTATAACATGTTCAAACCAAGAAACAATCAAAACAAGCACTTTAGAATCATGTTACTTGCCCAACAAGTTACTGCATACAATCTGTCCGTTTTTAATCATGCGATTATCTTAACTTTTACAAACCCTAGATGCATAATATCAATGAAGAACATCATACATACAATATACAAGACTCCAAACATGTAAATATGATCAAAACATGTAAGATTCATCAATCCATAATACTTATATAAACCCTAGATGTTCAATAATCATAAACATGCATTAACATAACATACACCACATAATAACACAAGAACACATTGTTTAATCATGTTAAGCCTTTACAAAACCATGTTTTAATCTTTATTAGTTCACATCAAATATGGAAAAACTTATTTTGTTGTTTAAAAACATAAAGGAAGTGGTTAAAACAAGTTTAGGAATCAAAGTTACACCTAGTGCACTTCAAACAATCAAACTGAACACCTTCAAGCCTCCCGAATGGTGTTCTTGAGCAAAGCAGGTGAGTGAAAGTTAATATTTTTGTATGAGGTGTTTGGAGGCTGATTAGATTTGTGTGTTTATGAAAAAAGTGGGTTAAAAGATGTTTAAATGGGTGATTAACTGACTTGGGCTCGTCAGCATGGCTCCCGCGAACCGCGGAGAAGATAGACTTCTCTCCGCACTACGCGGCGCGTCTAAAAATCCAGAAACAATATTTTAATCCCTCGCGGACCGCGTGGATGTTTCCCTTCCCTCTGCGCTCCGCAGGGAAGACTTATTTGAAATTTTGTTTATTTTTAATATTATAAATCTATTAATAATAATCACCTTATTATTAATAAACCATAGAGCATCCAAGATGTTCACATTATAGTTTCGAGTCCCGGTCCGTCCCGTCCCGGTTACCGACCCGACAACGTTAAATCACCTAAATTCACATAATTACGCAAAAGTACATAAGTTCAAACATGTCAAACACAATAGTTGTATTCACCCATTCACCAACCTTCGGGGTTTAAGATTCATGTATACAATCCGGTAATTCCCCGAATTACCATTTATGCAGTTATTATCATATCCGTGTGCGTAGTTCGGTAATTCCCCAAATTACCATTTCGTGCAGTTATTAACCTATAACTGTGTACTCTGCGATTCACTTAACTAACCCTAGTCAAGTGTAATGCCATGAAATATTGTGTAAGTTAACTAGAGTTAGGTTAAACTATTAACCCGAAAATACGGGGTGTCACACCTATTTAGGGGTTTCACTACTCGATTCAAATTTGAACCATTAAAATTTCGTCTCGATTTGAATTCAAATATCAAGCTTCAAATATGGTTTTCAACAATTTGAATTGATTCGATTCAAATTCGAGTTCAGTAATCAAATTTGAAGCAAATATGAATTTATGATTTTCACATCAATTTGATTTGAAATTCGAATTCATTTTATACATTCACACACATTAATATATATGTGTACACACGCACACACATACATGGAAAAAAACCTTCTAAATTTATGCCAAACTCTAAAGCTCATAGTCCCTACTACCTTTACCATTTCCTTCTTTTATATATTCACATCACAAAACTCTAAATGACCATAGTTCTTACAACTTTTACCATCCCCATACATACATCACAATTATAATTTCAAACGCTAGCACCAGCCACCACATCACAAAGAGATACGAGGTTGAGATTGACCTTCGTTTGTGGTTCGTGTGGCTCTGATTATGAATTTGGTATTTTAGTATATTTATAGCTTGTTAATTCTATAGAATAGTATTCGTTATGTTAAATCAAGTTTAAATCGAATTTGAATTGAATACTAATTTAGGTCAAAAACATAAAACTCAATAAAATTTATTCGACTAATTTGAAAAATCGTTTTTTTGATGCGTTGAACAACCCTGGCACATTACATTTAGTCTTACAGGATTCTCATACCGTCATATGTTGCATTCTTATCATCATCATCATCCATAATCTATAACTCAACCTGTAGATATTCAAAATTAATATTTTTATGATATATATATAGGGAAAGTATAAATTGAAAACCCCCTTGAGTTAAGAAAACTTAGAAAACCCATGTAAAACCATAAATTTTTTTTTTTTTTGAAAAAAATACACAAGGTAACATACATGTTAACAGTACAAACTTTGTTTATTTTTTAAATATCTCATTGGCGTTTTTTTTTTGGCCCAGAACACTTAAAAACATGTATGTTACATTGTGTTTTTTTTTTAAAAAATTAGATGGTTTTTACTAGGGCTGTTCAAAATCGGATAATCCAAAATTCGAATCCGAAAATCCGAATCCGAATTATCCGAAATTTTGGATAATCTGATTTTCGGATATTCGAAAATCGGATAATCCGAAATTTCGGATTTGGATCCTGATTTTGAAAATTTTCGGATAATCGGATTATCCGAATCCGAATATTAAAAAATATATATAAATATATAATATTATATACACTACACAACACAATACACAATCCTAAATCCTTAATCCTTCTAAATCTAAGTCCATACTCCTCTAATCCATAGCAGTTGCTCCCTCTTCTCTTCTCTATAACAGCCCCCGTCCACCTCGTATCTGACCTCCACAGCCCCCTTCCATCAAAATAATAAGTTTTTTTATATATTTTTTGTTCAAATTTCGTTTATCTAACTTCGATTTTTGTTTTTTTTAATAGGTTCACGTTTTAGGCATAAAGGAGAACGTTTTTTTTATAGTTTTTTTTTATTTTTAAATATTTTTAAGTTTCGGATATCCGAAATTTCGGATTCGGATCTCAATATTGACTATCCGAAATTTCGGATTATCCGAAATTCGGATTATCCGATTTTGAACACCCCTAGTTTTTACATGAGTTTTCTAAGTTTTCTTAACTCAATGGGGTTTTCAATTTATCATTTCCCTATATATATAGAGAGAGGTTTGTGTATAAATGAAATATTTTGTGAAAAGTGTGAGAAGGATTAAAAGTTGGCATGTAAGCATCATATTTTGGATTTAGGAATGGTGTCTCGACTCTCGAGTTCATGTAGGAAAAAATAACCCACGGGAGAAGGAGAAGGATGGCCTTTTTTACTCTCTTTAGAACCTATATCATATTCCCCTCTCTCTAATTCTCCGATGAAAACTAAAAAGTGGGTGTGGGTATGTGTGAGGATGAGAAAAGAAGAAAGAGAAAAACCTAATAAAGGTGAGGTGTCTATGGTGGTAAAAGGTTTTATAAAATTATGTTTTATATGTATGTGTCTTATATTTTATATAAAAAAAGAAAAAGTTCTTCATGCCATAATATAATTGAGACTTGTAGGAAAAGGTTTTTCTGTGAAACAAAACATTATATGTGTGGACTTTTGTTGAAGAATCTAAGAAGCAAATGTCGACCCAAAACGCACAAAGTGATTCCACATTAAGTGGTGCACTCTAATGCAATTATGCGCCCCTTTTTTTTTATTTTGCAAATTATTCTTTTTTTTAACAACAGATTTCTTCTCCTTATAAAATATGAACTCATGACCTCCTTAATTTAGGTGCTCCTAAAAACTTGATAATTTATTCTTTAAATTGAGATTTCTCAACTTCATTTTTATCCTTCTATTTATTGTAACAAAATTTATCCTTTTCTTTGGTTAAATTCATGTTATACAACATTTTTAAACAAATTAGTATATATGATATTTTATAATTTGTAATATTTTAAAGGTATATATAAAATTCTCATATTTGAGGGGTATATATATGAAATTCTCTCATATTATGTAAACTAGTGGTTTTCCGTATCGCGCGTTGCGCGAGGGTTAAATCAGTTTTTATATATATTATTGCAAGACCCCTTGGTTAGAGTATTCCTAATGGGGTTGGTTTAGTATTTCGAATGAAAGAAATAAACAAATCAAGGGTAGAATTGTTCATGGAAGTCAGATTGTTGACTTTTCTACTTAAAGGGCAGCTAATCTAACCAGAATTTTCACTAAAATCATGCATTTTAAAAAAATCCCCATTGTGCATCGTACCCCCTTATACCATTAACGTAGAAATTCTTGTCTTTAATAATATCCGCTAAATTACAAAATATTAAAAAAACCATACTGATTGCAGATTCATCCCTTTTGTACGATGCATAACCGAAGGAAGCAGTCTTTGCTACGGAACCGCTTGGCTAGACCAGGACTTTTGCGCTTGTCTCGGCTTATAGCAGACACTGCACACCAAAAGTACTCATTTATTCACAGATCTTCCAGATTATCATCTCTAATGTAACAACCCGACCGGGTGGGGGTTGGTCGAAATGACAGATTGGTAACAGACTTGCACAACGGAAGCAACGATAACTAATATTTAAGTGTTATACAATTTCTAATCCAAAAATATAGATACACAATTTAAACAAATAAACTAATATCTATGCAGGGACGTAACGCGGCGGTCGTCGAAGCAGTCGATAGGATGTGATCCGCTAGTCGATCCAAACCTCAAACCATGCTTAGCTCTAGATGCTCTCTATCGTTACGCTAACATCTTGAATCTTCTATCATAACAAGCTCTAATCCGCGCTAGCAAGCATATATCTCTTCTTCAATATTATCCAAATGCAGTACCTGAACACATGCTTAAAAGAGTTGTGGGTCAGCAATTAAGCTGGTGAGTCCGTGTAAATAGTTAAGTAATTCCAAAACAGTTTAATAAGCTCAAAACATAGTTTACACAGTTCAAAAATAAAGTGATGTACAAGTCACACCTCAATCCTAACACGGAATCCATCAACTCCCTTTATGGATTCCTTACGGCATAACATATGCCGCAACGGTCCGCAGACCTCAGTGGAGGGTTTTCCGGGCTTCCGGATCCACTGTGCGTGGGGGATTCCCCAAGTAGTACTACCCATACATTAAGTGGCCCAACTCCCTTGGGTTAATGAGTGTGCATCTGGTTTTGGGAGCCCTTGTCACATCAAGTAAGTTTATACACAAAACAGTTTAGACACACAAGCATGTATTCACCCCAAAACAGTAAAACAAAAAGGGGAAGTACACGAACTCACCTGGATGTAATATGGTCGTAATAATATGAAAATAAGCGTCTGCCATCGCATCCTGATATCTCCCTGAGCGAACCCTAAGTCGATAATGTTATTAGTCTTTGGTTTAATTACAAAGGTCATGCGTGGGGACGAGCTTGGGCGTATGGTTTCTATTTATTATAATTCCATGTCTAGTTCTAATCAAGTCCACATCCTAGTTTCATTGTCCAAATGTTACTGACTAGTACTCGTCTTAATACATATGTCGATATATAATATATCTTAGTATATGCTTATATGTTCAAGTGTCGAGTCTAAAGTCTCCAATGTTCCATGGTTCGTATTATATTTTAAGCGTTCAAGTTGTCCTTTCAATGTTTCGGGCATACACTAGTCGCTAAATGGTATGTGTCGATATTATATGTTCTAAGTCCATGTCTAAATATCGCTATTATCAACTAGAACCAATTTGTTCGTATACGTATATTTAAGATACATGTTGCTTCAATCCATTCTGAGTCTTGGTCTCCAATGCTCAAATGTCGAGTCCATGCCTTAAGTTTAGATGTCCAAAGTGTACATTATTTAGTCCAACAATATCGGTATTCTTATATCCGTTCCAAAACTCCTATGTTCATAAATTAGTTCACGTTGATTATATCATTGTCCGAATCTTAGGTTCCAATACCAAGTTGATTTATTTATGGTCAAATTTCCCAAATCTGTGTATCTAATCCCAAAGGCTCAAGCTATTCATGTTTGTTCTAAAATTTATCTACTTTATTCTAGGGTTCTAAGAGCTCGTCGACTCCACACGCGAGTTATACATAAATAGCTTATAAATAAGTATAATTATCGGATTAATAGGTTCGGTTATACCTCATACTCGTTTTTAGTTCGTGTTGACCAGATTCTGTCCTGGTTGACTCCTGTTGACCAAAGCTTAATCTGGTTGACTAAAGGTTCGATCCCTGTACTTGACCCGATTTATTGTTTCTTCACAAATCATCACCAATTCATCTCCCTAGACCATCCCTTCACCTTACCACCACCATATCCTTCGGTTGTCACCTCCTGACCGATAATATTAGATCTAAACCACCACAGTCCATTCTTCACCTCCTCTGCTACCCGGGACCACCAGCAAACACCATCACAACCACCCGATAACCATCGTCATCCTTCACTAGGAATACATCTGAGCCGATCTGAACCCCCATCCCTGTTGTCGTCTTCATCGGAAGCAACCCCCACCACCGCTGCTCGTGTAAACCACCATCCTCAGCCGCCGTCGTCTTCCTATTCCGATAATATCACCACCGCCGCTCAGCACCATAGTCACCGTCATCCTTCTCCTTCCCCTGCTACTCTCTCCCTTCTTCTCTATTCGGTTCTTCCTTCTAACAGATCTGAAACTCTCTCTCTCTCTTCCTCTAAAATATAATCCGGTTAGGTGGGTGTGTGTATTGGTTGTCGTTGTTGAGAAAACTCCGCCGGAGCTCCGCCTTGTGCACCGCCGTGAGGTGGCTGGAGCCACCAGGCTCCTCTCGTCTGACTCTCTCTCTCTCTCACAGTGTATATATGTGTGTATTTAAGTGGGTGTATACGTGAACAGAATAGTGAGTGGTTTGGTGGGTTTTTGGTATAAATAAGGGGTGGGTTGTGAGGTGTTAAAGACTAGGATGAGGCATGTGTCACCTTGAGATGGTGACACATGTCCGGGTGATGACTAATCACCTTGAGTCCGGGTCCGAGTTTGTTATCGGGTGTCAGTTTGGTCGCGTAACGAGTATTTTTCGGATAATAATATTCTTTAAATAATTATTCGGGTTCAAGTTCGTTACTAGTACCCGCGTATAATAATTATTCTTATCTTTTAACATTAGTTTTTATTATCTCTTCGTCAATCTTACTTTTTAGTCGCGAAAAATTTTGGGCCCTAGGTCCGGGTTGTTACATCTAAACCAATTTACCACAATACAAACTATTTTACAATCTACAAAAATTATTGTTACTTGTAGCTACATGTGTTGCTGAACATGGTGGTGTTGTCTAATATTCCAGTTGCTAATAAGTTTAGTGGATTGGTTGCACTACAAAAGGGACAGAAGTTGCCATAGTTCTGCAAACCTTTCTGCATAGAGTGCAACATTTAGCAGCTGGTAAATTGGTAATACGAAAATTCAGTAGTTTAATCCTGTATCTATCTTCTAGTCAGCAACAACCAATGAACCTTACAATTTGGTCCGTAAACTTGTTGTCTTATTTTTGGGTTTTTGGTACTTTTTTCATATAAAAACTTGGTACCGCAACTTGTGAGTATGTACTTTTTCCGTGGGGTTAAGCTATACAAAGTTAACAAAACCCAGCCCACTTGATGCGCAGTTAAAGAATACAAATAAACCACATTCTTTTCAAGTTATATAACACAAAAATATCCGCGTTTGGGTTTAGATGATGATAAAAAAATGCAATGACAATTGAATAGTGACTATGGGCTAAATTCAATTATTTGTACTAAAACATTCTGAATGAAAATTATACAAGCCTTTACCTAATCAAGCTAACCCATAACCGACTTGATTTGCTGCAAAACTCTTAAGGAGCTTTCAGTTTAAATCGACAAAACAGGGAAGCAGAGTCTAAATATCACCTGCAAAATAAGGGGTAATGGTATGCGGAAGACGAAAAACCAAAGCCAAGCGCAAAACGAAATGATGAATAGGCGTATTAAATCTAGAAAACAATGTATACCTTTGTCAATGATAGAATGATAATCGAACACGAATGCATACCAACAATAGCTAGCACACCTACCCACCTACAACCCATCTACAACCAAATCTGTCATCCGAAACCACGAGTTCCACTCCCTTTCACTGTTGCGAAATCACCATCAGCGTCAAACCACTCCCACTACCATCCCTAATCGACCATCAGCACCCCATCATAGCCCTAACGGACGGTCACAACCACTACCGCCTCTGCCATGTGATACCCCTCTTCTCTCAATCTCCAGATCACATGATGGAAATACCAACACTTAGCACTTGCAATCAATGGAAATACCTAAATTGCCTAAATGGACCTCAACTACAAGGAAATATGACACCCAAAAATTATAGTCATCAACCAAACGAACACATATGAAAATGCTGACAATCTTTAATACTGTAACTAAAAGGTAAATCACAGATAAAAATCACATTACCCGAAAACTTTGAGATGTCGTTCTAGACCTGCACCACCGTCCTAGACCTACTCCATTTTCGCAATCAATGTATCACCTTATACCCAACAACCAGCAAAACGTGAACCTTAACACCACCGTCGTTGTTACGTTTGAATACCAACGCTGATTACCAAGGCTAGCCCCACCATCAGTCCTGCTATTTGCTTTAAGAAAGTACGTAAACAAAAAATTATAAAGGTACAAGGATGAAGGATGGGTTTTATAGATATTCTAATAGCAGTTCATCCTAATATAATTCAATATACTATAGATCCAAGCAGTGGCGGATCTAGGCCACAAAATCAGTAGTAACGTTTTTCATTTTTTCATTTTAGTAGCAACGTTTTCCAAATTTCGTAAAAAAAAACCAAATTTTCCACTAATTTTCCACTACGCGCACGAAGTTGAGCCGCAGTTGAACAATTTCTTAAACAAAACATCATTCCCACCATCCGTGCCACACCACATTTCTTAAACAAAATTGAAATCATAAGTATTTAATATAACAAAAAAAAAAACAATATTAAAAGAAACACTGTTCAAATCCAAAGGTATATTATTATAGTTAAATTGGTAAGTTAAAAACTTATTTTGATTAAAAATTTATTTAGGTTTTTGGGTAGGGATCCTAAGAGAACCAACCCCTATTTGAAAACTGAGAGAACTATTCTGAGCCACATATTCCATATAAAGGCAAAAAAAAATTTTTGTTTTAATTGCACATTTTTATACAAGAATTTTTTTTTTCATTTATACATATGTTCATATAGCATTTTTCAGCTATACATATGTGTATATTTCAGTTATACATATGTGTATATAGCATTTTTTTAGCTATACATATGTGTATATATCAGTTATACATATGGAGTAAAGATCAAATACATATAGTTTTTTTGTAAGAACTGTGAGAATCAAAGGGGGTAAAAAAAATTTATTTATTTTTTTAGAATTTTTTTTCCCATGTGCTTAAACATTCTTTCTAGATGAATAATACAAAAAAAAAATTAAAAAAAATTTTTTTTTTAGTGTAATTACGTCATTAAGGTAAATACATTAGTTTACACTAGAGTAATTATGTAATTACTCTACACGTAATTACTCAACACCAAATTTTATTTATTTTTTTTTTTTAGTTTTCAATACTATAATACATGTTTAACAATATGGGGAAAAAAAAATTTAAAAAAAAATTATAAAAAAATACCCTCCTTTGATTCTCACAGTTCTTACCAAAAAAGCTATTTGTACCGGATCTTTCCTCTATACATATGTGTATATTTAAAAAAAATAAAAAATTCTTGCATATAAAGCAGCGATTAAAGCAATTTTTTTTTGCCTTAAAGAAATTTGTACCAAATCCTTGAACCAAATAATAAACAAATTATAAATGTTTTTTTTTTTTTTGAGGAGCCAAATTAAGAAGCCAACTAGATAATATATTATTTATAAAAAAAATATAATAACTATATTATTTACGTAAGAAATATATAAATGTCGATTTCATTCAGCTATTTTTAGACATAACTAAACACTAAACCCGATTATCCAAAAAACTCATAGCTTTATCACTTTTTCAGTTCTTTCAGTTATTCATGTTTTCTATACAAGACTAGATTACAAAGAGTTGTGAATAAAGACTTGAGCAAAAAGGTTATCGTATGGAACAACACATTATATGAGTGGACTTTGTTGAAGAATCTAAGAAGAAACAAAATGCACAAAGTGGTTGCACGTTATGTGGTGCACTATTAAGTGACATTTTTCTTACTTTTAATGCCTTTATGTAGTTTGTTTCAAGGCTATACGCCTATACATATATGAACTATATACCAAAAAGTACATTGCCTTCATACGCCTATTTTCCCTTAGTTTTGGGTAAAACTTTGGAATTTAATAATGCGTTGAGTTATTACAAATGTGAGTCTAAAATTTTCATTATATGATGTATGAATAAATCATGCACGATTTTACTTGTACCTTTTATCCGTTAAAAAATTGTGTTCAATACCACTTGTAATTAGACGGGCACAACTGTCCTCACCCTTAAACTCACTGAATATACACGTCTCATGTTCTTAATATTTTATATGCTTTTCTTCTGTTTACATTAACCATCCCATATGATTGTAATGATCAATCACATTGATCAACTCGTTTAGAAAAAGAAAACAAAGAAAACAAAGAAAACATAGCTATTGTTTCAAATGAATTAAAAAAGAGTGGAAACATTAGACTTGGGGAAATTGGTGAATTAAAAAGGCAAAAAAAATATAAAAAAATCAAAAGCCATATAGGAATTGATTTTGAGTTGTGACAAAATAAAATTGATTTAGAATTGTGTGCTTTTGCTAGGCTGATCTTTTATTCTTTTGTTCATACTTTAAAATATTGACTTTCAGTTTTATATTTTTTTGATTTCAATGTTTTCGTTATATACTTTCATGTCGAATTTCCACATCATCCTTACTTGAATAAGTTTTTCCAAGGTTATAAAAAACGTTAGATTATATAATATTAAAGTTGTTTACACACAATTAAGTTTATTTATATTAGGTCCAGGTTCGAGTCGATAAGTTAAAATTGGTTAATCCAGACAAGATTAACACGTTTACTTCTTTTGAAGATATCAACCTTGAATCAGACACTATTAAACCCCATGTAATCTTTACAGTTTATCTTAATGGGTCAAATAGATTGTAATAAAGTTTTAAAAATTATAAATGAGTTAAAAAGTTATCAAGTGGTGGGTGGAAACCCCGAAAAACTACAGGTTATTCCCCATGGAATCGGGTAAGGGGTACATTGCCTGCTTCCCTCTGAATAGTTGAATTGGGTAGTTTGTTCGAGTTATAGTATTCAGATGTGGGTCGTTGGTTTGAGTAGGAAAAGTAGTGGGTAGTAGGTTGAGCTAGGTGACACACAATATTATTAGATATTGGTTGCGAGTATATTGGGTTGAATGCCTCTCCAAACATTGAGTAGTTTAAGTAGCTTTGAGGTGGCAAAATTCTATACATGTGGACTTGAATAGTTGCGCCCCCTCTACACAAAGTTTAAACAAGTTGAGTTACTTTAGTACATAACTTATATATTTTTAAATCATATTACTATAACTATAATTATACTTATAATTATTATACTTACTACTACTATTATCTTTATTATTATATTAATATAATCTAGTTATAGACAGAGAAGAAAAATGAAGTCATTGGGACCAATAATCATGAATATGGACAAAGAGCATTAGCATAACATCCAGCCAAAACATTACGTCTATTGATTATTCAAAGATATAAATGTAGTTGTTTTTATTATCTTTTTAAATGTTTTAACAATAAATAAGTTTGTTGACAATTATTTTACTAGCCTAGACGAAAATATTAGAGTATATGTTGAAAACGACATGTAAAAGGAATAATGTTTTTAATGTTGCCTTTTTTTCATAGGCGTTTAAAGATAAAATAAAAAAAAATAGTTAAAGAAATGATATTTAAATTTGAACGGCTTGATCATCCAATCAGTGATGACTTAGATGACTATATAATACTTAACTCGTCAAAAGTAAATGATTAGTTACACTAATAAATAACAAAATGGATATGAAAATCTCATAATTAATACTAATGACTATATTAAATCACTTTATTAAAAAAATTAAATAAAAGGTAAGGACATTGTCAAGAGTATCCAAGGTGATATCAAAATTATAAACGAATACAAAAGATAATATTGTCATTATAACATTTGTAACCATTGTGGTCAGATAGATCATTAGAGATCATATCTGAGAATAATAATATAAAGTGTTATCTTGATAATATTCGGTATAAAACAACAATGAATAAAAAAATAGATATTTGAAAAAAAAAAGTACCATTTATTTTGGAGGATATGTATATTTAGAAGAGATCAAATTTCTTCTTAATATGATCTTGCTTCCATCTTGGTAACTCATAAAACTTTTCTTTTGTCATCTTAAATACGTCTTCGAAGTCTTCATCGGAGAGATATGTCTGAAATTTTAATAAAAAAAATAAGTTATATATAGCGCATATTAAAATGGGTCGATTTGGGTCATACTTTTGGTAGGTTTGGCAAATTATTTAGTCCAAGAGTTGGTGGCTCGAGCTTTTGTTTGTATAGAAGTGAAGTTGAAACGGGTCAAAAGCGAAAAACAACTTCAACAGGCTTTTTGTTTTAAACTAAAAGCTACCCGCTCCTCGTTCAAGCGAGGCTTTTAAACTAAAGGCTAAAACGCTCCTACCATTGTACATAATGGTTCGATGGTAAACATAACCAAGATTACCTCTCGTTTCTTGAAATCGATTCCTGTAACAGGGTTTGTTGACTTTGCTTTGAGTTGGTCATAGGTATATGTGCTTTGAGTGTCTTCACAACCCTTTTCATCCTCTTCTGGTTCTTTTACCGAAGACTCTTCTTTGTTGGTTTCTGGATTTGGCTCAGATGTCTCATTTGCAGCTTCAGAAACTTCATTATTTTCGATAGCGCTGGAAGGTTCTTCACTCTTCACTGGAGATGGATCTGGAGCTGGAGCTGGAGCCGGAGCCGGAGCTGCAGCTGCAGCTGCAGAGAACCATGATATTAATATTAATATTTTGGATCCCATTAATATATTCCTTTAAGTTTTATATGGCTAACCAACCATGCTATGAATGAGTAGAATCAAGCTAGGAAAACGGGATGATAAATATTAGATAATCAAACACTAGAAATTTGATAGTTAACATGCATGGCTGAACCTACATGGATGACAAAGTATGCGCATGTGCATACCACGGAAAAGAGTCCAAGGTGTTAGTGTAGAACAGTCGATCCATTTACTTATCAATGGGCTCTTTGAGATTATATTTTATCTTTAACAGGCAAAGTTTAGAAATACCTTTAAACGAAACGTGTCAAATGGGCTGCAAATCGCCCACAAAGTGTATTTTAAATGAATAAAATCCTAATTATTACCGAAATGATAATGTTCTAGTCTTTATAAAAAAAAAAAAAAAAAAACTAAATTTACAATAAAAAAGTGTTGCAGGTCAACCCCGACCCATCCACATTTGAAACTACTCGGTTTTAACCCTTTCCCACCCCGCCCGCCTTTTTGCCATCTCTAACATGTAGTGTATAGGTAAAAAGACATAAAGACTAATAAAAAAAATTATAAAAAAAGCATACCCTGGTCAACGATCCCGGAGTTTGTACTAGGTGAGTTAGGTCCTGATGATGGATTTTTTTTAAGTTGCCTACTAGGGGGAGAATCAGGCAGCGGTCCCTTCCTTTCAGCAGTTAGAACATTTGATAATGCAGCAACCGCAGCAGCTCTCTGTGATGCTCGGTTAAATACTCTAGGAGCACTAACAGTAGTCGTTTTAGTAACGGTAGATGATTTAAAAGCAGAGGTCAAAGCTGCCATGGCTGATGCTCTCTGGGTTGCTCCACCTCTATTCACTTCAGGCTTATTATCATGCTTCTGCAACAAGATTAGATATAAATTATTCATATTAAATACAGTTAAACAATGAAACACTCAAAAGCATGAAGTTGTAGTAGTTGTTTACCTCGATTACGCCTGGGCCAAACAGTAGGATAGCTTTCTTTTTAAACGAGTTTCCCTGAACCTAATCATGTAGAAATATAGAAAGATACAATCAAATCAAGATGTAAATTGAAATAGCAAAATATCATTAAGTCATGATTTAAAAAAAAAGTACATACAGTAGCTTTTGAAGGATCCCATGAAAAATATGTTGTGAAAAAACAAGGTTCGCTTCCGTCTGGTACTCTATACAACGGGACATATGGAGACAGGCCATCCAAAGAAGCAGCCAAGTCTATGTATTTCTGAAATCAACTTGTTTATAAACAGACTGACCCGTAAAGGACTTTCCATGCAGAAAACTAAAGGTGGCAAGATAGCCAAGTTGTGTAGCGGGTCAAAATTCGAAATTAGTGTGGATTGGGCAGGTTTGATCCGCAACAACATTTTGTCCCTTTCATAAATTTTTTTCTATACTAATTTATGCATCAAAACTGAATACAAAACTACGTTATTACAATAATGATATTAATTTTTTAAGAAAGTGATTTAGTTGAAGCATAATAATTATGGGTGAGCCGGTACCTGGCCAATTTCAAAAGCATTTTGTTTTTCCTTTGGGTCTACTGACTGACCAACCCAAACGATGACCTCAGCGTGTGTATCTAATATCATAAAATCCTCTGCCAATAAGTCATCTTGTTCAAAATTGTAGATTTCTTCAATCTGTCATGGAACCGAACGTAATTTTGAGGCATATACTACACAAATTGTCAAATTGGTTGAAGAAAAACGATACGGAGAGCTCACCTCAAACTTTCCTATGGATCCATTAGCAGCAAATGCAATTACAAAACCAGTTAGTGTATATAACATCAACAAAAACTGAAGCTAATCAATAAAATAAAGTTAGATGGTTTTTGTTTTCTTCTTTTGAAACCTTTATTGGATAATATTTCAAACAAGCGTGGTTCTCTGACAACTTCCTGCGTTAGTTTTTTACTGTCGTAGCTTTGTTTGCCTCCCACTGCAAGCCAGAAAGCTAAGCTCTCTTTTCCTTCTCTAGCAAGTTTTATGGGTGCGCCAGGCTAAAGATTTAATAAAAAAAATGATTTAATAAACTATCAAAAATTAAAAATAACGTAATTGACGAAGGAGCCGTTTGATAAAAAAAGTATTACTTAGAGCAGTCAAAGACTGTCAAGAAAAGGCCACAAAAAAAGACTACAATTTCATTACATGTAATGTTAGGCATGAGTACCTAAACATATACTATCCGTTACAAAATAAAATAATTACTAATATGTACATGAGTATGATAACATTTTCAAAATCAAAGGGGTGTGTGTGTCTTGTTAAGAAACCTACTAAAAGTAGACAAGTTAAGATCATTGTTAAGCATACCTTCAAAAATTCAACAACTTTTCCTGTTAGCTGCTGCTGCTCAACCGTACTCTGGTTTCCATACCATGTAAAAACTGCTGAGCTAGATTGTGCGATAAAGCACCCGTATGAATTTAAAGATGTTGCGGCCTGAATGAGAATATGCATGCATGTTGTCAGGTCCTAGTTGACTAAAATCGTTCAAAAGTCACATGATATATACAGGGGCATGTTCTCTAGAACAATTTTAAGATGAGAACATAAGCAATTGTACGTAGTGCTAGTCACATATAGTGGAAGAGAGAAAGAGAGGCGATTATGTGGTTACATAACTGCCTTATGTATCACACATAGGTACAAGTTGGTTCATTACAAATGACTAAATCATTGTGAGAACAAACCTATTGTTTAACTTTTTCGATCAATGGTTCATGTTTTTAAAGAATTTTACTTGTTACATACAAATGTCTGTTTATGTACATAAGAAAACCATTAAGCTAATTTGTTCATATGTTATTTTTCATTTTGAAACGTTTACTTACATGTATAGGTTCTATAAATAAACGAGTTTTGTTTATATATATTTTTAAAATGTTAAAAAGATGAATAAACATTGCATTTCAAAATTTCTTGTATTTCTTTTGACGAATATCTAGTATTTTATAAGTTTTTAGAATTTGAAAAAAAAATGATTTATCTTGTTCTTTCCATTCTCGTAGAAAACTGTCTTCTGCGTAGAACCCTCCCCAATATGTATATGTGCAAGAATCGTGTGATTCATAAACTAGAATGAATGATGACACTCTCCAAATAATTCTCAAATATATTTATCCTAAAGCATACCACATCCACTTGAAGAGCTTTATTATTATGAATTGCAGTTCCTGATATTTCAATCAGGGCAGAAGCATCCGGACTGTAGGTCTCATCCTTCGATCCCTTGTCTGCAATGTAGCTTTTGTAACCAGAGCTCAGTCCTCCCTAGTAAAAGAAAATACATACCATCGCTAAGCAGCAAATAACACTTTCTTGACAAATATCTAAATCATAAGTTATATCTAATCACTAGTACAATTTATATATACAGGCACCTTGAGAACAATCATAGGCTGAAAGATGGCAACAAATTGTGGTGGCTCTTTTCCTTGATAAACCCGACCCTGCAGAAATAAGATTATAAGTTTTCAGTTTTAATTTGCATGACACGCTGCAAAAACTTTTTTTTTTTTGTTATGTTACCTGCACTGGTTTGTTCTTGAGAGATTTGAACATTGATGTAGTCAGCTGGGAAGCCAATGTTTGGTCCTCCTGAGGCGTAGAATGTTGAATAACATAAAGTGGTATCAAATGCATAATTCAAAAACTGAGAACAGATAACAGAAAAGATAGCATTTCGTGTGTAAAATACACCATTTGCATAGCTACATTTATTTCTATGTTGTCAAAAGCCCCTCGGGCGCGCCTAGGCGCTCAGGCGTAGCGAGGCGCACCTATAGCGCCTGGTGGTGGCTTAGGCGCAAATCTGGGCTTTTTTGTGAAAAACGGTGCCTAGGTGCTCGCCTGGAACCAGGCGCAGGTGATAAAAAACGAGAGCTTAAACTCATCAGGTTGATTTTCCAGCCAAATTCAGGCTAAAAGTTGCATAAACCTCTAAAACATCCTGAATGAGCTATGAACAAGTCCTAAACAACCCTAAAACATCCTAAAGTAGCCCTAAACAAGCCTAAAACATCTCTAAAATCCAAAAAAAATGTATTTTATACTATGCGCCTAATTATAAAAAGCCCTCGTTTTTTATGCGTCTTGCACCTAGGCTCCGGGCTCGGCCTATGTGCCTTGACTGCGCCTAGGCGCTTTGACAACTATGATTTATTTTATGTTACCTGGATGCTATCCTTCCCAATCCAACAGCAGAGATAATGATCTTTTTTATCATTAACATCGTAAGAGTAGAGACAAATATAGCAATCTCCACTGTAAAATTTGCCAATATCTTCCTTGGGTACTGGTGTCTTAGATTCTCCATCAATATGCCATACCTAAAAGGCATACAGTTTTAAAGCTTTTTATTCAAAAATTTTCTGCAGCAGAAAGTTAACGAACAAACCTCAAGTTCTCCATTTACGGGAAGCAAAGGTGGAACTTCCTCCTCTACAGGAGATGGTTTTGTCTGTCCTTTGATTAGACCAGCTTGTTGCTTTAGCAGAGCTAGTAATTAAGGAAAAAAAATGACATCATTGGTACTCCACCATGAAAATTAAAGGTGGAAAGATGGAAAGTTGGTAACGGGTTGAATTATTGTAAACGGGTTCGGGTTGGAACGGGTGAATTTTCTTGTGCAGTTTGAAAACAGACTGTGCTGGTAACATCTTTTGTCTATTTTCAGAAAAATAAAAAATAGGTAATGTTTTTATTATGTTTACGACAAAAATATTATTGAACTAATAATCTAAATCTTTGAAAAAACACTTTAGGGAATTGTGTAGATTCAACATAGACTAAAGGCGATTTTTAGCCTGTTCAACCTGTTTGAGATAGATGACAACCCAAATCGACCCATTCATAAGTAAACTGATCAGAATGAATCTACCTGCTACTTTTCCCCTACCCCCCTCAAAAGGAGCAGCTGCTGAAGCTGATGTCCATGATCCAAAGTTGGATTTGAATAAACTAGTCTCATGACCTTGCATAATTCGGGTTACAAGAGTCGACTTCGGTATATTATGGTTCACAATGAATTCCTGCATATGGTTATAGTGGAAAGTTTATTAATAAATACACAAGATGAAGGTACAGATAGACATTATTTTATTTGATCCACTGCCTACCTCAGCAGTCTGCACGGCGGCTTTTTTATCTTCAAGTCGTGTTGCTCGACCAACCCAAATAAACACATGTGTGCCACAATATAATATATAGCATTTATCGTTGTGTAATAATGATTTAGAAAGTTCCCCTACTACATCCTGTATCTGACCTCCAGCAATGCTGCAAAAAAAATTTAAAAAAAATAAATAAATAAATAAATAAAAGGTTAGCATGATGCACATTTTCATGTAATGGCCATCAAGATCAACCTTCTATACCAACGCAAGAGGTGGAAAACTGGCATGTCAGGCCACCTGTTGAAATGATTCGGCTCAAAATGGGTACTTTTTGTTACCGTTTGAAAGAGGTAGGGTTGACCTGAAACACTTTTTGCCAAGACTTTCGTACTTTTTTTATAAACAACTAGCGTGTCAAATATGATTACAAAACATAAACTATTCTAATAAAAATATATTTTATATGAAAAAAAATACTATTTAGAAGCTTTTATAAATTAAATATACACATTGGGAAACTTTTGATTCGTTAACCGTTTGACCCACTCCTCTTTAACTGTTATTTTAGTTTTATCTCTTAGAGATACAAAACAAATACTCGAATCAACCCGTCCGTGAATACTCATTAACATATTTACATCTTATACGGTTGACGCCCTCAATTAAAAATCACAGGGAACTGAAAAGTGAAACTATACCAATAAAGTTTGGCAGCAGTTTTCTCTGGAATTATATCATCTTCACTTGCTGTCTTCTTGCCAATAGAAGCAAACCCACCGAAGAGAGCCCAGAATTCACCTGAGTGCCCTTCTGATTGTTGTTTTCCATCTTGTTTCCCATCATCTGCAGCATCTCAATACTGTTAACCTCAAAATAATATAAATATATATAGTATAGTATATCATAAGTAAACATAATGAACTTGACTATCATATGCCGTACCAACAATTGCAACATTGCAGTTCCCCTCATGATATTTGTCCTTTAAAAGCTGAACAACCTCCAAAGCTTTGGACCTTTCTTGATTATTTGTGTTTGTTCCATTGAATTGAAATATTTTATCTTTGGTGTCCAAGATGAAGATCTCATCATGATTTAGTGAGGATTGAGTAAAAGGGACCTAAACAAGAATAAAAATATGGTTATGATAAATTAGTGTAGACATGATATTAACAACTTAAGTTGAATATAAGAGGTGGCAACTTCAGTCTGCTTACTTATGACCTCGGGTCGTGTTTTATTACAAATCGGAAGATTAAAAAGACAAAAGTGAAATGTGTCAAGCGGATTGAAAGTCACCCAAAGTCTACTTCTAGTGCACACAACCTGTTGTATCGTTTTATTTTAAGGATTTACATACTATAACTGTACTGTTTTTTGTATTCATATATAATGCACTCCTTTGTTTGAAAAACAAAAAAACAAAAGAAAGAGGCATTAAAGAGGGCCAACACGGCCCTGCCCAACCCGTTTAACCCTACTTATAAATGACTTGTTTCACCCCAAACAGGTTACCCAGCGCAACTGACCCAACTGTTTGCCACCTCTATCAAATATTTTGTGTGGAAAACCGAACCTGCTTCAATCTCGCAACTCGTTTTCCTTCACATGTGTACAACCGTGTTTCAAAGTTTTCGTCTGTCTTTAATCCAGATGAAAAACCTCCCTCTAGTGGCATTAAACATGGTTTAAAATGCGACAAAAATCTATTAGATTCATGACTCTGAAGTTCTCGATATTGCACTGCACGACTGCCAAGAATTACATCTAGCTCAACAGCTTTCATAGATGCTGTTCCAGCTTCATCCTAGTTCACATCATGAATTCAGGGCATTTACGCGGCTATATATATACATATACAAATATACATGAAAAAGAATCATAAAAAGGATAAAAACACAAGCAAATAGCAAGTAGTACCTGGCTAGTATCTTTGCCCAACCAGAAGTGTATATCATACCTATACGCACCTGCCTTGCCAGCAGTCTGCAAATACACAAATCATTGAAATATAGTCATCCCCTTGAGATATAAACGAAGGGCGAAAAAGGCATATTTGACGGTCATAAGCACCTTTAAGACGATATACGAGTCGCCAGAGTAGAATCTACCATAATCAGAGTTTGGCAAAGGTATAGGTTGAAGGTTCTCAATTCTCCATATTTCAATCCCTCTAAAATGAGTCAAGCAAAAACCATACATAATATACAACTAATCCATACATGCATACATTATAAATAATTAGTTCCTTTCTTGTTTGCAATGGAAATAAACTAATAAAGTAATGATATCGAAACGTAAGAAACTCGGTAAGGATACACTTTTTGACCAACTCCCTGAAATGCAGGCTCCGAAACTTTAGTTGACATGGTGCAGAAATCTTGCTTGTAAAGAGATGAATACCATCAAATCTTTCTAGCCCTGTGGTTTCAAGCAATCATAAGGCAAATTAAACTCTTTGTCATATTAATCTTTCTCTATAAATCTGTTTGTTTCTAGAAATCGTTGTCCAAAATCATGAGTTATATAGCTTTTTAAAATCATCAAGAATTCTTGGAGATGATTTGTAACATCCGGCCTCAATACTGTCCACTTTGCCCACTATGAGCTCACGGATTTGTTTTTTTGGTAACCCATGCACGGATTTCCCCACCCAAACATGCTTAACCGTGGAGTTCTCCTGTCATCAACAACCATTGCGCCTAAAATGCAATGGTGATATTTGAGACAGGCCATTCATTATGACCCAATATCTCTCTTATGCACATAACATAACAAACAATAAAAGATTTGCCTAAGGCGTCACATAATCATACCCGGTGTTCACACTCATTAGAAATTCACATCAATATTCATGTCTAACCTCCAAACTCCATGTTTTAATAACTTTTCTATTATTATTTACATATGTTGCGAAAAGCACAATGCTCATAACTTTATCATTGAAATTCATTTGTATTCCTATTTAACAAGCACATTGAATTCTCTATATTAATCACATTTAACAAATTCAAACATACAATAAAATCAAAACAAACAAATAATTTCTCATACTCCTAACATGTTTAAACAAATTCCTAACAATTTAATAACAATGTAACCGAAATGATCAAACCGAAACCAGAGAAATCCTACAAAAACACATCCGAAACGATTATGAGATGCTAATTTAGATAATGAATTGATCAAAAGGGCATTGTACCTAATTGTTCACATCAAATGGATGACAATGATAGAACATATTGTGTTTTAGGTATTGTTTTACAATCTTGTGTTTCCATAATTGTAGGATTGTGTAAATGTTAATGAGGATTTGAGGTTTGTATAAAAAATGGAGATCTAATGAAAAGGTGAATTAAAATTGAGGTGGCAATTTTATGATATTATTATATTATTATTGGCGTCAAATTCAAAAAATAGAAGTTTGTACTTAATTGGTGATGGTCGTAACTTGGGCCGAAAATATTGGGCCGGAAAATATGGGCCGGAATAATAAAATATTGGGCTGTTCTACGGTTCATAAGGACCAATTGCCAGTCTATGTTCTTGTTTAGAGGTGTACAAATACTAGTTTGGGCTCAAAACCAAACCGGTTTTCTTTAGTTTGGTCTCAAACTGGTTTGGCCATAAGTGGTTTGAGTTAAGAACCAGTTTTAGGGTTCAAAACTACAACCAACCTGAACGGATTTGGATTGGGTTCGGAACTGTTTTAAGCGTTTAAACTAGTTTTTTATCAGGTTTTTTTAGGCGGATTCAAACCGGTTCGGCTTGGAACCGATTCTCAACATAAAAATCCCAAACCAGTACCAAACCGCTAAGTCGGGTTGGACCTAAACCAGTATGGGCCTTTACCGGGCCTGTGTAAGGCATCAAAAACTGAAAGCCCCACAGCTAGTATATGGTAGCACACATAGTTATAGACTAGATTTTTAAAACAAACACAACTGAATATTAAATGTAAAGGTAAGAAAAAAAGTGTTAAAAACTAACAATCAAACAAACAAAAGTGAACTTTTAACACGGAAATGCCAGTTTGCGGGAAGCAGGTAATCATCACCACTTGTCAGGGAGCCGCCATCCAAACCGCATAAACATCTACAAACATGACATAAATGCTAAAACATCAGCTACACTGAGTGAGTTCTATAGTAGTGTATAGTAGTGAGGTAAACCGTTAAAACAGTTCCATAAATCGTCTTTTGAAACTGTTTCTATCATTGTCTTTAAAACTCATTGACTCAAATTCAAAATCATTATTTTTGACTCATCGACACCCTAAAGTGACGAGTTGCCTAACATCCTCAATAGTATCGTCTATAACATCATCTAATCACATCGTCTACTCGTGAACGACATTGTCTACAATATCGTCAATTTTATAGAATTATATGTCTTATATGAAAGTATAAGATATACGAATTTAATTACTTTATATACCAAGTGTTCCTATTAGGGGTGCAAACGAGCCGAGCCGAGCCCGAGCTCGACCAGGCTCGAGCTCGAGCTCGATTAACTTATAAGAGCTCGAGCTCGAGCTCGGCTCGGTTCGAGCTTTGTTTTTAAAGCTCGAGCTTGGCTCGTTAGTAGTTTCTCAAGCTCGAGCTCGGCTCGGGCTCGGCTCGTTTAGTATTTATTAGTTAATATATTAAATTAAATAATACATATAATAGGCTCGTTTAGGCTCGATAAGTCAAAAGCTCGGCTCGGCTCGTTTATTAAACTACTTATAATGTGGGTAAATAATATAAAATATTAATAAACCTAATATTATATTAGGCTCGATAAGGCTCGACGAGCCTGGCGAGCTACATATGCCAGGCTCGAGCTCGAGCTCGATAAGTAAACGAGCTTCATTTTAGGCTCAAGCTCGGCTCGAGCTCGATAAGGCTCGGCTCGTTTCGAGCTTTTTACCGAGCCGATCTCGAGTAGCTCGCGAGCTGCTCGGCTCATTTGCACCCCTAGTTCCTATATGTTCTTAGATGAATTTAATAAAGATCTATATAAGTTGTATAAAGTGTCGAGAAGGTCAACTATCTTAAATGTAAAATCGTTATCAACGAAATATCAAATTAAAGTAGGGTTTAGGGTTTAAATCTCTAGCTCATGTGGTTAGATGTATATAAGTTTCCATTATCGTCTTATTTTGTTCTGAACCCGGCGCGTGTATTCATTTTTATAGTTATAATGTGCGTTGATACTGAAGAATTGAACTAGTACTTCTCCGTGACTTCGAATATACCGTTATGACATCTTTTTTTTTATCGTTAGTTCGTCACATAGAATTTTCCATTTAGATTGGCTTATTTTAATCTACGTTTTAAATCCGTCGTGAAACACGGACCGACTAGTTACATGCTAAATTGCTCACAACAAAAAATAGTATCGGGTAAAAACAAAAAATACGAATTCATTCACCTATATTTGATTGATATTTTATTTAGTTAAATCTTCTGCACAGAAATCTGGTTCAAACTGGCCTTACCTGGCCCCATGAGAAACACACAATGAAGAAAGATATTTCAAACTGGCTCTAATAAACAATTTATTAAATATTTTTAGAAGCTTCAAAATATTTTCAGTGTTCATAATAAACTTTTAGTCACTCTTAAACAGGTACTACATAAAAAAATATTTCTAACAAGCATTTATTTGTCTTGTTTTAGTTGTATTGATTATTTAATTATATCATTTGACGGCTAATTCACCTGGTTAGGCCTTTGGCCTTTGATCACCCAAGTTCTAAGTAGGAATCCCGTAGTTGGTATATTACTGTCAGGTTAAACCGTACTACGATTCGCCCCCCGCCAGAATTCGAACCTAAGACCTCCCGAGTAGCAACCCCCTTAAATGGGTAAACCTTCCCACCTCCCCAAACCAATTGGTCCGGAAATCATTGGCTAATTATTTTATAAATAATATTTTTTATTATAAAAAAAAATCCAAAATGCAAAGAAAAAAAATGACGTAAAGCCCTCCCCTCACCACACTTCCTCTCTTATCATCCACACTCCCCAAACCCACATCTTCCTCGTAACGTTGGTGTTGGAAATCCAAACCAACCAATCAGAACTCTCCATAAACCATCCCTCATCACCATTTATCATATTATCTCTGATTTCCTTGGCCCCTCACCTTCTCTCTCACACACTCAACACATACACACTCTCTCAACCTCATGCATTAACACATATCCTACGTGTCTTTTTCTCACACCATTAATCCCTCCAACTATACTTTCTGTCACTCAAATTATATATCTTTTAAACCAACTTCAACACAAACAGAGTGAATGACACAATAATAGCATTTCAAGATTCACAAAAACCATACCTTTCTATCTGTTTTGAAGCTTCGCAGGCTTAAGATACATCATTTTATTGTGTAGATTGTTAATAACTTAATATACCCATATGGCATCATTGGTGTCAACACCTTTTAGATTACCCATAACAAAAGCTGATCACTTATCATCAATCTCTCAAAAACATTACTTTCTCCACTCTTTTCTACCAAAGAAACCATCACATTCCACTAACTCAAGAAATCACAGTTTAGGTGTGAAATGTGCTGTTGTGGGCAATGGTCTTTTCACCCAAACAACACAAGAAGTTAGGAGGATTGTGCCTGAGAACAAGCAGGGTCTTCCTACTGTCAAGATTGTGTATGTTGTGTTGGAAGCACAGTACCAGTCATCGTTGTCTGCTGCGGTTAGGACGTTGAACCAGAGTAACAAGTCTGCTTGTTTTGAGGTGGTTGGGTATCTGGTTGAAGAGCTTAGAGATGAGAATAATTATAAGAGCTTCTGTTTGGACCTTGAAGATGCTAATATCTTTATTGGGTCATTGATATTTGTGGAGGAATTGGCTTTGAAAGTGAAGGCTGCTGTGGAGAAGCAAAGGGATAGAATGGATGCTGTTTTGGTGTTCCCTTCAATGCCTGAGGTTATGAGGTTGAATAAGTTGGGATCATTTAGTATGTCTCAGCTCGGTCAGTCGAAAAGCCCGTTTTTTCAGCTTTTTAAGAATAAGAAGAAGTCATCAGCTGGTTTTTCTGATCAAATGTTGAAGTTGGTCAGGACTTTGCCGAAGGTTTTGAAGTATTTGCCGAGTGATAAGGCGCAGGATGCCCGCCTTTATATTCTTAGTTTGCAGTTTTGGCTTGGCGGGTCTCCGGATAATTTGGTTAATTTTGTGAAGATGATTTCCGGGTCGTATGTTCCGGCTTTGAAAGGGATGGATTTCCAGTATTCGGATCCGGTTGTGTATTTGGATACGGGGATATGGCACCCGTTGGCTCCGTGTATGTATGATGATGTGAAGGAGTATTTGAATTGGTATGATACAAGAAGAGATACCAATGAGCAGCTAAAGAATCCAAATGCTCCTGTTGTTGGGTTGGTTTTGCAAAGGAGTCATATTGTGACTGGAGATGACAGTCATTATGTGGCTGTCATTATGGAACTCGAGGCAAAGGGGGCGAAAGTGATTCCGATTTTCGCAGGTGGGCTTGACTTTTCGGGTCCGATCGAGAAGTATTTGACTGACCCGATCACAAAGAAGCCGTTCGTGAACTCTGTGGTGTCGTTGACTGGGTTCGCATTGGTGGGAGGGCCAGCGAAGCAGGATCATCCAAGAGCGGTTGAGGCGCTGATGAAGCTTGATGTACCATATATTGTGGCACTGCCTTTGGTGTTTCAGACAACCGAAGAGTGGCTCAACAGCACTTTGGGGCTTCACCCGATTCAGGTTGCTTTGCAGGTTGCACTTCCAGAGCTTGATGGAGGCATGGAGCCTATCGTTTTTGCAGGCCGTGATCCAAGAACAGGTAAATATTTCTTAAATCTTTAAAGTTCATTCTTATTCAATGCTATACTACTGCAAAAAGTTTACATTAAGGTACTATATTTAACCAACTACACTATGTAAAAAGTATTTCAGAAGCACATGTAGTACAAGTAGCTTACGACATAAATTATTGTAGGAAAATCACATGCTCTTCACAAGAGAGTAGAGCAGCTGTGTACTAGAGCAATCAAATGGGCAGAGCTGAAGAGGAAAACAAAGGTACTTTACCTATTAATGTTCACTTTTAAATCTTTAAGTTTTGGTTTTGATGAAATGGAATGTGTTAATGTAAGATTTGTTACGAAAATTTACAGACTGAGAAGAGGGTAGCGATCACTGTGTTTAGCTTCCCACCAGACAAGGGCAATGTTGGAACGGCTGCTTACCTGAATGTGTTTGCATCCATTTTCTCTGTTTTACAAGACCTCAAAAGAGATGGTTACAACGTTGAAGGACTTCCGGCTACTTCTGCAGAGTTGATTGAAGACGTTCTTCACGACAAAGAAGCTCAATTCAGCAGTCCAAATCTCAACATTGCTTACAAGATGGGGGTCAGAGAGTACCAACAGTTGACTCCATACGCCACGGCATTAGAAGAGAACTGGGGAAAGCCACCAGGGAACTTGAACTCTGATGGTGAGAACCTTTTGGTATATGGGAAACAATATGGAAATGTGTTCATCGGTGTCCAGCCCACTTTCGGGTACGAGGGTGATCCCATGAGGCTGCTTTTCTCCAAATCGGCTAGTCCACATCACGGCTTTGCAGCTTACTACTCTTTTGTTGAGAAAATCTTCAAAGCCGATGCTGTTCTTCATTTCGGGACCCACGGGTCGCTAGAGTTTATGCCTGGGAAACAGGTCGGGATGAGCGATGCTTGTTTTCCCGACAGTCTTATTGGAAACATCCCGAATGTTTATTATTATGCAGCTAACAATCCTTCCGAAGCCACAATTGCCAAGAGAAGAAGCTATGCTAATACCATCAGTTACTTGACTCCACCTGCAGAAAATGCTGGCCTTTACAAGGGTTTGAAGCAGCTGAGTGAGTTGATTTCATCTTATCAATCTCTCAAAGACACAGGTCGTGGTCAACAGATTGTGAGCTCGATCATTAGTACAGCTAGGCAATGCAACCTTGACAAAGATGTTGACCTGCCTGATGAAGGTGCAGAGATTTCAAGCAAGGAACGTGATCTTGTCGTGGGAAAGGTCTACTCTAAGATCATGGAGATTGAGTCCAGACTGCTTCCATGTGGACTTCATGTTATCGGTGAGCCGCCATCAGCCATGGAGGCTGTTGCCACTTTGGTCAACATTGCCGCCTTAGACCGCCCAGAAGAAGGCATCTCGTCTCTTCCATCAATTCTGGCAGAGACACTTGGCAGAGAGATTGAAGATGTTTACAGAGGCAGTGATAAGGGAATCTTGAAGGATGTGGAATTATTGAAGCAAATCACAGATGCATCTCGTGGGGCGGTTTCAGCTTTCGTGCAGAGAAGCACAAACAGCAAGGGTCAAGTGGTTGATGTGTCGGGCAAATTGACTTCGATCCTTGGGTTCGGTATAAACGAGCCATGGATCCAGTACTTGTCTGACACCAAGTTCTACAGAGCTGATAGGGATAAGCTTAGGGTGTTGTTCCAGTTCTTGAGTGAATGCTTGAAGCTCATTGTAATGGACAACGAGTTGGGCAGCTTGAAACAAGCTTTAGAAGGGAAGTATGTAGAGCCCGGTCCAGGAGGTGACCCGATCAGGAACCCAAAAGTTTTACCAACCGGAAAGAACATTCACGCTTTGGACCCACAAGCAATCCCAACCACAGCAGCTATGCAGAGTGCTATGATAGTAGTGGACCGGCTGCTCGAGAGACAGAAGGCTGATAATGGAGGAAAGTTCCCAGAGACAGTTGCATTGGTCTTGTGGGGAACAGACAACATCAAGACTTATGGTGAGTCCCTGGGTCAGGTTCTATGGATGATCGGTTGTAGGCCGATTGCAGACTCGTTGGGACGAGTCAACCGCGTCGAGCCCGTCAGTCTCGAAGAGCTCGGAAGGCCTAGAATTGATGTTGTTGTCAACTGCTCTGGAGTCTTCAGGGATCTTTTCATCAATCAGGTACCGCAGTCCGCAACATTTACTTTGATCCCATTTTCCGGCTTTTATTTTCCAGATTTCTCTAATGCTATATGTATGCAATATGTTCTCACAGATGAATCTCCTGGACCGGGCGGTGAAGATGGTGGCTGAGCTGGATGAGCCATTGGAGCAAAACTACGTGAGAAAACACGCGCTTGAGCAGGCCGAGACTCTTGGTGTCGATGTTAGAGAAGCTGCGACCCGTATCTTCTCCAATGCATCTGGCTCCTACTCATCAAATATAAACCTTGCAGTCGAAAACTCAACGTGGAACGATGAGAAACAACTTCAAGACATGTATCTGAGCCGAAAGTCGTTTGCATTCGATAGCGACACTCCTGGTGCTGGAATGAGCGAGAAACGGAAAGTGTTCGAGATGGCTTTAAGTACAGCCGAAGCCACATTCCAAAACCTCGACTCATCAGAAATTTCATTAACCGATGTGAGCCACTATTTTGATTCTGACCCGACGAACCTTGTGGGGAGCCTACGGAAGGATGGGAAGAAACCAAGTGCGTACATTGCAGACACCACCACAGCTAACGCGCAGGTGCGTACCCTCTCAGAGACAGTCCGTCTAGACGCACGCACAAAGCTACTTAACCCCAAATGGTACGAGGGAATGCTGTCAAGCGGTTACGAGGGAGTTCGTGAGATTGAGAAGCGGCTCACCAACACGGTCGGGTGGAGTGCAACTTCAGGGCAAGTTGACAACTGGGTGTATGAAGAGGCTAACACAACCTTCATTAAAGACGAGGAGATGTTAAACAGGCTCATGAACACAAACCCCAATTCCTTCAGGAAGTTGTTGCAGACTTTCTTGGAGGCCAACGGAAGAGGGTACTGGGACACATCCGATGATAACATCGAGAAGTTAAGGCAGCTGTACTCCGAGGTGGAAGACAAGATCGAGGGCATTGATCGGTAAACCAATAATCATGTGATGTAATAACCTTATCATTTGTTTACCAATTCCCATACCGTATTCTATTTTTGTTCATACATGGGGATTCTCATTGTATTCTGTACGCTTGCAAGACTCTGTCTGCTGTGCCAAAAGTTTAATGTAAAGTCAATAAATAAACTTCTCAAGATTAAGAGTATAAACGCTGGTGAGCTACTTGAGATCTCAAACTCTTCTAAGTTGAAGAAACAAGTCGCACTCGAGCTTACTCAAGCTTGGCATCAGCTTATTCACAGTATGTGGATTGCAGGTCTCATGTGTCATTTTTAGTCCTTGTTCAATCCACCATAGTACTAAATAAAGTTCTTAAAACCCTAGAACTAGTTAAAAATTAACTTCATAGCATTCAGTATATGATGTTTTCATAATTGTATCAACTAGAAGATGATTATCAGAATTCATACAAACAAAAATCCAGATAAGTAAGAATTGTATCAGAAAAGAGAACGCTGCAATCGACGGCCAATTAAGGTTTGTCAATTTCGGAGTTATTTGTTAAGCACCGGCACAGTAGCGAGTTGTGGTCTGGCCATTGTTCATGTGGACCGTGCAGCAAGCAGGATTATGATTTGGCCGTTACAAAGAATAATAATAGCAATTCTTTTACTTAATTTAGTTTACAAATATGAGATAAAAATAAATGGTTGAACCAAAAAATAAGAAAAGAGTTGAAAATAGTTGGAGAATGGGTTAAGAATGCTCTAAATTCACTTCTACATTAGCACTCTTATCTCTATCCCCATCTTCAAATTTTGAAAATCTGCCACTTGCTGTCACTAACCCAAAGACGAACCACTATCACCCCCCCCCCCCCCCCCAGCCAGCAACATTTGCATGATATAAAAAATTGACGTAAACGTATCGAATAGCTTCAAAAAAAATCTAGGAGTTATTGCGATCATAAGAAAATTTGATGAACACTGATTCATTTATAAGAGCTAGATTTTTTAATCTACTTTGATATTTAAATAACTGAAATAAGTTGGTGTCATATACATAGATAGAAAAGACATAAGTAGATTCAAACCAGCTGAAATATATAAGATAAGCAACGTATTTACACAAGCAGCCGGGATGACAGCTACATGACTCGCCTGAACGTGAGATTGATTCGTGCAGACCCAGCTTTTGCTCGTTTAGGAACTGAATGGAGCCAGTCCCTTTGTGTATTGCCCCTCATAAGCAGCAGTGACCCATGCTTCAACGTGAAACAGTGTTTCTCTGCACTATTATTCTTTGCTCGCTTGCTGGGAGGCTCTCCCACAACTCTACCTGAAACAGGATATATGACGATTCACTCAATACAATTGGGGAAAATAGTCTTAAATGATAAGAAAAGTTGTACGTTGAGGTCTCGTTTTCAAGAAAAAGTCACGTTCGCAGCCAAAGGAAATGGAGGCAATTTCTGGAGTGGGTCCATAAAGCTTCTCATCATCAGCATGCCAACCGACATAGTCATTACCGCTATTGTATCTATTAATAAGTAAGCTGTTAAAGTGACTCCCAGGAAACGCTTTGTGTACCTGAAAAACAACGTGTCAATCATTTGTAATAAACTAATAATGAAATGAAATCAATTGAGGATCGGTTTTGCATACCTCCTCCAGAATCTCCTTCAAAGGTGGATAATCGTCCCAAGAATGCGCATCTGGCTTATACCCGCTGTAAATTAATTCCTGCAATCCTTTACTTGCAACATAGCATACATCTCTAGGCTGTTGAGGGTAGACATAAAACATTTAGTGTGGCATTGTTTGATTAAAGCAACATAACTATACAGCTGAGAGGCACCAACACAAGGACAAATCCATCTCATATAACCAAGATCATGCCTTAAAACATTACAAGTGTTCAAAAAACAGCAGAATGTGAAGAAGAAAAACGCATTCAAGAAGGATGTTCATGGTGCTTATTGTCATATAACTCATAAGAAGGCGCATCTGAATTTGAACTTGGCAAAGAAAAGATCAATTCGGTAAGAAAACATGTATGTGGCGCGCCTCATTGGGTTCAGTTTGTACATACGCCTCTATATGGCTAAGGCAGTAAGAAAATTTGAGCCTTAGAGGGTTTAGGGTGTTTTTCATGTAGTTTTTTTTTATGTTTTAGGACTTTTTGTGTCAACTATTTTATTATTTACATGTGTTTTTTTTATGTTTAAGACTTCCGTGTCAATTATTCTATTTTCTAAAAGATATACAATTTTCATATCTTTTTTTTTTTAATTCCGTCTCGGTTTGTCTCAAGGCTTACACCCCATGAGGTGGTAGAAAATGCCTCGAGGGCCGAGGCTCGAACCTTTCATAAACCAACTTAATCAGGTAAAGATCATGATGCTAAATAACCAAAAAAGGACTTCACAATAAAATGCTATTTTATTTAATAGCAAATGTTACCTTACTCTGCATTAAACCAATAATCCTAAACTACGTCTAGGTTTGAACTTGAGACCTCGTCTCGAAAAGGTAAGTACCTGGAGACAAGGTTTGCCGAAAACGTGAATAGTAGGTCTGGTCCATGGGATGTGTTTATCAAGATAATGAAAATACTCCCATGACTTTTCGTTGCTCAGGAACCGGGGCACGTACACCACCTCGCTCCCATTTCCCAAATCCCTCACATTATTATTACTGTTATTATTATTAATATTATTATTTCCTCCATGATTAGCATTAGGGCCTGCGATTTCAGATTCTGCCGTTAACATCTCACCGATTAAGCCACAGTTTTCGCTCTTCAGTTTAGTGAAAGCTTTTGTTAATAAATCCAGGAAGATAATAAATATATATAGGCCGGGTATTGAGAATCCGAGACTAAAACCGACCGGATCACCGGTTTTGCCCCAAGCGCCTTCCAATTCTAGCCCAGCCCGTTTGGATTCTACTGTACCCAATTTTTTTTAAACGATTTCTAATGTGCATGTTACACTTAGGGTCGTGTCTGAAAATTCAAATGCCCAGACCAAACAGCGAAATATGTGCCTCTTAGTTTTGAGTCTTTTAAACAATGGTTTAATAACCGAAGCGAACGTTAAACCGGTGTTCTTACCGGTTCACTAGTCGGACGGCTGAACCGGATATAGAACTGAAAGTGTCGTAATAAGTATAAAAAATAAGATGTTCGGCTAATTGGTTCATAAAAAAATCACCATTTCTTAAAAAAAATCCATAATAATTTGAAAGACCGTTATTTTATGTCTAGACTTCAAAAATTTTTTAATAAAATGAATATTACTTGCATCATGTGCAAAAGCGTGAGGCAATTACTGTTTTGTAGTACCGATGCATAGTAAAATTTACTACAAAGGCTGCATAATTACTGTACCACAACACAAATCTCAAGTAACACACTTCAACTCTTTTTTGTTTGTCGTATCGTTCCAATCTAGTTTTTCATGTATGACTTATCCCTTCCTTATTTACTCTTCACCTTCTTACGTTTATAACCAGTGATGTTCAAGACTTATCCCTTCCTTATTTACTCGCACCCCCTCATAACCGGCTCTTCTGTTAAATAATTGGCATTGAAATTTCCATATACATTAGTTTATTTCTCGAGAGCTTCCCGTGACAGATAAATTTAATACTAAGTAACAAAGTGTGTACCATAAAGGAATATGCAGTTTTTTCATAAATTTTTTTTTTGTAAATGATCAACACTCGATAACTCATAAAATCTACTTCTAATTCTACGTGTGCACCCCTTGCTAGAGTGAAGTCTCTATAAAACTTTATCACTTCCTTAAGACACTCTAAAGTTGTGATGTGAAGCTAAAAAAACAACTAAATTGGTATCAAATAATATGTCATGATGATGATAGGCGATTCTAATCTGATCTGTAAAGTGAGCATATATGAAAGAATGGCATACCTGTTTAATCTTTATTATTTTTATACAATCGATTACCTTGGGCAACACCGAATAAAACAATATTTTTACCAAACTGAATACATCTGTGAATATATATGTAGTTAGTTGGTTCTTATATGTAATAGTAGGTTAAAAAAACATATATACTATCTTAACATGATTACTGACTTGCTTAGACATGATTCATGAATCACCTGAACACAAACACATTGAAAATGAACTAAATGGTTTGGGCATTTAGAGTTCGTTCATATGACTAAATTTGGTTTACGCTTCCGCAGCTTAACTAAACTTGGTTTTGAAAATGAACTAAATGGTTTGGGCATTTAGAGTTCGTTCATATGACTTATGGCTATGGGATCCTGGTATGTCATGCGCCTCGCGGTAAAACCCCGCAGTGGAAATTTGAGGGTGTGACAATATATTTATTACTTAAAAAATGGTTTTCTTATTTAGTGAGTGTTTTAGTATTTTGTTAACTCTAGGGACCTAAATGTAATTAGCCTATGTGTGTTTGGGCTATAAATAGAATGATATATTAGGGTTTTTGTCAACACACAATCTAGAGATTTGGGGTTTTATTGTATTCATCTTATGCAAATCATCTAGTGGGTTTTCATTGTTATATTTGTGTGTGTTCATCTATATTATTCATCAAAATCAGATTATTAGCTCGAAATCGATCCTACAACTGCTCCCATATGTTTTGCATGGGCGTGCACAGCCTGCCATCCAGTCTATAAATAGAGGCATTCACCTCTTATTTTGCCATCCCATTCTATCCTTCCAACACCTTCTCCCACAAAGTTTTTTCCCTCTTTGGGATCTTGAAAGTGGGATCACTCCATTAACACTTTAACACCCCAAAAGTCGTAATTTACACTTATTGTTAAAACACAAGAATAGCCCCGCTTATGGCTGTGCGCATATAATGTATATATGTGTGGCCCTCGGGGGGCAAAAGTAAAGTTGCACTAATTTTGACGTTATTTTACTAATTTCGTGAAAATAACGTTAAAAACGACGGACGTTTAATCATGCATCATGTCGTGGCGTTGATAGGCAAAAGACAAGAGGCAACATGCACCAATCGGGCTTGTCCCGATTGCCAAGTGTTATGTGCCTTATGTCCAAGGCTTGATACAAAACCACTATCGAGCCGGGGGTCTCACTAGAAGCAGCCTCTCTATTCTCACGGGGTAGAGGTAAGGCTGTCTACATCTTACCCTCCTCAGACCCTACCTTAGCTTTGCTATTGGTGGGATTAACTGAGTATGATGATGATGATGTTAAAACACAAGAAGTTCGGGGTTTAGCAAATAAATTGAAACTAAACACTTTAGCTAACCCGCAAAAGAGTTTCGTAGTCCCGTTATTTACAAACTTATATAAGAACCTTACACTTTATCTAACGTCGGTCACTTTTGATATTTAAAGGTAAGGACGAGCTGGCTCGGAAGGAGACGAGGCATTTTCCATGTTAAGTAGTAGCTTTTTAATCGCTGCGGCTTTTGGCAAGTTATTCACAAAAGAATAGGGTAGTTGGATGTCAATATCGTAATTTTGGGGAATGCCTTCTCATGTGTGAGACATCGTATTGGTAGTAACAAAGTTTTCAAATTTGAGATGTGAGCTTACCGGACGAGAGACCTTTTTAATAACATCAAGAACACGAATCGTCTAAAGATTAATGCGGAATGCTTAGTTTTTAAACACACCACTAAAATAAAGTTCTACTATTGTTTTATACCAAGTGAAGTCAGACCCCAAAGCAGCACCATTGTCTTGAAATTATTATTTTCTAAAGGTTTATTCTCTCTTACTCCATTGAATTGTCTTTTAAAACTTACTAAAACACACACATCAGCATGTATTGCCAAGGATCATTGAATGGAATCATAAAGTATGGTAACTGGTCAATGCTATCCGGTAAATCCCATAACTTAAAGAGAGGCCTTTGAGCCAAGAAAAGGGAAAACAACCCATGTTATGTGTGCTTAGCACATTGAGTTAAAACGTTATTCTCAAGCCTAATGCGCGCCTATAGGTGTAAACAAGGCAAGGAGGCGAAGTTATAGGGAAATGGTGTAAACGATGCCCGTAGGGGCATAGACATTTTTTTAAATATAATGACGGGTTAAAAACAATGATTTTAAAGCAAATCATGATGTATATGGGTGAAAAGAATGAGAAATTACCCATAAGGGTAAAATAGGAATTTAAATACTATGATTAAGATTGATCATTGAAACGGGTCAAGGTAAATCTTACAAGTAAACTTAGGAGTTTGAAATGAGTATAAATAAAGAAAGAAACAGGAAAAATTGGGCATGGTGCAAAAAATCTCATAACTTGTGAAATTGACCCGTACCGCGTGTCACACCCTCAAATTCCACATGCGGGGTTTTACCGCGAGGCGTATGACATACCAGGATCCAAGTCAACGGTCACAATAAACAATACTATATGAGGATACGTAAACTCAAACATAACTTTAATATCTTAAAACTGTAGCGGAAGCAACATCAAGTTACAAAACCAAGTGACAATATGTTCCCAAAAAGGTTAATCAAAAGCATGAAACTAAAGCCCTGGACGCCATGCACACCCGTGCGCCTAGTCCGTGTAATGATACCTTAGCGACTTGAGAAAAACATGCCAAAAAGGTGTCAACATATAATGCTGGTGAGTTCACAAGTTTTCATAAATAGTTACCAAGTATTACCAAATGTAACCAAAATGTTCCAAGTTCAAACCTGTCAATACTATGTCAAGTGTAAGCCAAAGTACGCTAGCTAGGCGTAAGTTTTTCTACTACTACGATTGGAAAACCATTACTGGACACGTTTAGCAAGTTCAGCAAGTTTAGCACATGTTTAAGCCGCCCGAATAATGTTTAGCAAGTTTAGCGTAGGTCGAGACAATATGCACCCGCCCGACCTCCAGTCGACGAGTGGGGCTGGTCAAGCCCAATAGATCTATCCACATTTTCCCCGTTGTGCAACCCCGCACATTCAAGGTTTCCCCCGGGACTTCCAAAGATCGTATAGTAACTCAAAAGTAACTCATAGTATGACACAAGTTCCCAAAAAATACAAGTTTAGCGCATGTTTTCTCCCCCAAAAGTAAAGCTAGTAAAAGTGGGGACGTGAACTCACCTTAGGTTGCGTTCTTCGATTAAAGAATAAAAGTTAAGTCCTTGATAATCCCAACTATCGGAGATCTATCATAAAAGTTCACATAAGTGTTTTGACTAATAACCATAAGGCTATCTAGTCCCCGATTGTCCAGATCGTGACCAAGTAAGTTTAAAACGCGTTTGCCCGTTAAACCGACACACCAGACTGACCCAACATCCCGTTGGTGACTCATTACATAAACTAATCAAGTATACATAGATTACACATAAGGTTCAAGCATAAAATACTTAGTTTGCATCAAAAATCGCACATACGTGGTAGTTGGGTCGAATCAGCATGTAAAATGGGTTTGGTTCGACCCATTTATAGTTCATTCGACCCACAACTAACTTCATACAACCTAACACATGTTCCTTCGACCTTAACACATGTTAATTCGACCCTAACACGTGTTAATTCGACCTAAATCACGTTCGTTCGACCAAAACAAGTCTGGTTCGACCTGTGTGAGCTTGGTTCGACCCCCAAAACCTCTCCTTCGACCCCACGACTGGTCGAAGGGGGTCTGGTTTGACCCTGTCTGCTGATAACACTCTAAAACGCACCAAATCGCATCAAAACAGTCCGAAAACATCACGAAACATCATGAAACACAACAGTCAAGCATGAATAACATATCCCCACGAAACGCTACCAATTTTACTCCAAAATCAGTCCATTTTAACTCTTACCCAAAATGGTAAAAATCATGAAAAGGTCACATCATGCATGAAAACTTTACCCGATTTGGAAACTTGTTGAAACCCTTTCACAATCATCTCAAAATACTCTGTTTTATGTGTTTATGAAAACCCCCAATAGTTTTACCAATAATAACAACATGTTTCAAGCCCTAGATTTATCAAAAATCCCCAAACTAAACATAATATCAACATTCATCCAATTGTAACCTAAAACAATCATAGACCAATACCAATAGCAGCCCTAGATCATGTTTCTATCATTTAAACAGCAGTTAACCATTAAACAACACATAACATAAAACACAAATAGCACATGTTTATTGATATGAAAACTCATGTTTAATGATACGGTTATGTTTAGAAAGATGTTTGAAAGGTTTTTAATCATAAAAACAGCCTTAGAACAGATCTGGTCATTTGGGGTTTAATGAAAATGAATCAAAATGCTTTAAAAAGGGTTTTAGATCAAGAACACACATTAAATCTTTTCCTAGATGATGTTTGTAGGTTAGATTGTGAAAAACAAGAGCAAAAACTCTTTTTCCCAGTGATTAAAGTCAAGAGAGAGCGTTTGGAGGCGACTAGGGTTTGTAAAATGATGAAAAATGACAAAGTGTGGTATTTGTACTAAGGCTCCATTCGACCTCAGACATGGGTCGAATGAGACCTCCCAAGGTCGAATGACCTTTTCCTCTGTTTCACATGCCTGGTTCGACCCCCCTTAAGGTCGAACCAGTCCTTATGTTTTCCAGATTTTCCAGTTTTGTCGTTTTAATACATTCAAACACATCCTAACATATGAACATGCAATCCTAACATGTGTTAAGCATATAGAATCATGTATAATCATGCTTACACCTTTGAAACACGTATTTTCATATTATATCACATGTATGTATCAATCTACGTATCACACTTAATTCAATTCATGTAATTTCATCAACAACGGGTCTCGAGACTAGTGTATACACAAAACAACTCCCAATGATCCTCCAGATCATTGAACCCGAGACTAGTGTATACACAAAACAACTCCCAATGATCCTCCAGATCATTGAACCCTGGACAATCCTAACCTGACCCGACTCAACTGACCCAGTCAAGTATGTTAACAAATGTTTTTCGCTAAGGTAGACTTATATGTTTTGCAAAATGTTTAAGCTGAACATGCCGGGTGTCACATCGCGCTAGGATGCCTAAGTAAATGGGTATCCGTAGCATAACCAAGTCCGAGACTTAGAAAGTGCTCGGAGTGGAATTTCATGGTTAATGGTTATTAAAACGGTTAATACATGGTTAGAATGAATTGTGTCACATAATGGGTCGATTGGTTTAAGAGCCCAACTAGGCGAATGATGTAGGCTATAAAATAGATATAGTAATGACATACAACATGTCGATTTGGGTTATGGTAATAAGGGTAGAATGAGCTAAAAATTCAACTTTTCTCTTAACGGGTCGATTTGGGTCAAGGGTTTAAATCGAATGGTTGACTTAGAAATTGGCCAAACCGGGTTAGGCAATCTAGTGATAAATCAATTGAACCCAGATCATGTGAATCGGGTTCAATATGCGAGGGTGAAAGTCCCGAAAGATCAAAATTTTGACTAAGTACCGGATTGGCAAAAACTTGAAAATTTGGCCAAGTGTCAAAAATCCAACGTTGGAAACTCTATATTGAAAAAAGGGGTCGTCGCACACCGCGGGGATGGTCCTGCTGTACGCGGGGCAAGTTTTTGAAAGATTTCAGTTCTTCGGTAAGCGAAGAACTGTTAGGTTATGTAAAAAATTTTCTTTCATTATATTTTCACCGTTAACATAAATACTAATCGTTATCCTGTGTGGTAGGTGGGGTCAAGCAATGGTACCAGATGAAGAAACGGGCTAAGAGAATAACCGACCACTCTGAAACCACAACTCCTTCGGGAATGATTTCTAAAAAGGGTTTTGAGCGAAAATGTATGCGACGTCCCTATAGGCTATAGAGTCTAAAACTCTAATCAAGTTCAGACTATATGGTATATGCTATAGTAGCAAATGTTTTGATGAAGGGTCGTGTAAGTTATCAGTAAACCGACCCATTGATTGCATGTCTGGGTTATCTGTTACCCAAATTAACAAATTCATATGTTTAAAAAATGTAATTGATCTAAGATCAAATCATGATTAAATATTACTTAATTACTATTTAATGCGACGAGTCTTACAGTTCTACATCTATGGAGTTTAGTGACAATACACTAGTAATAGATTAGAAAAAATCAGAGAAGTCAAAGGTTATATGACTTACATCCTCATAGGCTGTTGGGTATGGATACAACACAATGGAGGGAGACAACCCTCCATGTCACCTACCACATAAGTAAGGATGGTTGACATCCTTTTTGAGACAAACCAAGAGTGTGGAGACAACCCTCCTCCTTATGTACAACCCACAAAGCAACATGTACAACCCACAAAGAACATCATCATCAACCACCGCCACCACCACCACCTTCTCCAGTTAACAACCATCACCACTGCCTGCACCACCACCATCACCTTCACCATCAGCATCCTTCTTCCCCAACGATCACCGTCACCGTCAGCATAAGTGCAAAATCATCCAATCCCACAAACTATCAAATAATGATTCTACCTCCTTCTTCCCCAACCATCACGGTCGCCTGCACCACCACCATGACCGTCAGTATCCTTCTTCTTCTCCGTCGTGCACCATCACCATCACCGTCGCCGTCGCCCATCACCTCAACAACCATCACCGCCGCCGTGAAGCACCACCCATCTCATAATTGGTTGAAGTTTGGCCCATCTCAAATTGGTATCCGGCGGTAGTGAGGGTTAGATGGTTGAAGTTTTTAAGGAAAAAAAGATAATAATTAATAATTGCATTCGACCCGTCTTGGATATCCTGGGGAGAACGTTGAGGACGGTGACAGTCCTAAGAAGCCGATGTTCCACATTTAAGACGGGCCAGGACACCCCTAGAACGTCCCCATACCCTTCGGCCTTACTTAACAAAATGGATTTCAATAAAACATAAATAAAGCTGATTTAACGTGTAATCACATGCTTTTTCATCACACACACAGTTAAAACTTAAAATAATAAAACCTTACTCTAATTATTATTCAGACCAGACCCCACCCCTCACCAAATCCACCAAACCCTGTAGCAGCAGCATCCGTTAACTTCAAGTTACATCCTCAACTGTCGGTTACATCCTCCTACACCTCACCTCACCTTCTTCTTCTTCACCTTCTCCTTCTTCATCATCCCACACACACACACTCTGTCTACTGTGTCTTCTTCTTTCACTTCAATCAACCCACTTGTATGGGCGTCCAACTCAACCCAATGTTAGTCCAACAAGATCATCACGATCCCAAACCCACTAACCCCAAATCATCCCCTCTCCCTACCACCCTTCGTTCCAATCGCTTCTCCCCTTCCAAATCCCTTGATTTCTCCACATGGGTCTCTGATAATCTTTACAAAATCGTCACTATCTCTCTCTTAATCTCCACAGTCGCCGCTTTATTCTTCCTTCGTAATGTTGGTGACTCTGCAGCCTTACTCTGCTTCCAATCCCAAACCCAACACCTTGAATCCATCCATTTCCCACAAATCAATTACAATAATATTGACCCAATTGTTGATCAGATCACACCCTTTTCAAGATTTAGATCAGAGCAATGGATTGTGGTTTCGGTATCCGATTACCCGAGTGATTCGGTTAGGAAGTTGGGGAAGATTAAAGGGTGGCAAGTTGTTGCGGTTGGGAACTCGAAAACCCCGAGTGATTGGGAGGTAAAAGGTGTGATTTTTTTGTCTTTAGAAATGCAGGCTAAGTTGGGTTATAGGGTAGTTGATTTGTTGCCTTATGATTCTTATGTTAGGAAGAATGTCGGGTATTTGTTTGCGATCCAACACGGGGCGAAAAAGATATTTGATGCTGATGATAGGGGGGAGGTTATAGATGGGGATATAGGGAAGCATTTTGATGTTGAGTTGGTAGGTGAGAGTGCTAGGCAAGAGATTGTGTTGCAGTATAGTCATGAGAATGTTAATCGGACGGTTGTGAATCCGTATATTCATTTTGGGCAACGTTCGGTTTGGCCGAGGGGTTTGCCGTTGGAGAATGTGGGTGAGATTGAGCATGAGGAGTATTATACTGAGGTGTTTGGTGGGAAGCAGTTTATTCAACAAGGGATTTCGAATGGGTTGCCGGATGTGGATTCGGTTTTTTATTTTACTAGGAAGCCGAAGCTTGAACCTTTTGATATTCGGTTTGATGAGCATGCTCCTAAGGTTGCGTTTCCACAAGGGACGATGGTGCCGATGAATTCTTTTAATACGTTGTATCATTATTCGGCGTTTTGGGGGTTGATGCTTCCGGTTTCTGTTAGTTCGATGGCTTCTGATGTGATAAGAGGGTATTGGGCTCAGAGGCTTTTATGGGAGATTGGTGGGTATGTTGTGGTTTATCCTCCTACTGTGCATAGATACGATAGAATTGAAGCGTACCCATTTGCAGAAGAGAAAGATCTTCATGTTAACGTAGGTCGTTTGATTAAGTTTTTGGTATCTTGGAAATCTAATAAACACAGATTGTTTGAGATCCTTTTAGAGTTGAGTTATGCTATGGCTGAAGAAGGATTTTGGACCGAAAAAGATTTGAAATTTACTGCTGCTTGGATACAAGATTTGGTTGCAGTAGGTTATTTGCAGCCGCGGTTGATGACTCTAGAACTTCATAGGCCGAGAGCAGCCATTGGTCATGGAGATCGAAAGGATTTTGTACCGCAAAAGTTACCGTCTGTTCATCTTGGAGTTGAGGAAACGGGAACTGTAAATTACGAAATTGGGAACTTGATTAAATGGAGAAAGAATTTTGGGAATGTTGTGCTTATAATGTTCTGTAATGGACCCGTTGAACGTACGGCTCTTGAATGGAGATTACTGTATGGAAGGATATTCAAGGCTGTGGTTATCTTGTCGGAAAAGAAGAACGGTGAGCTTGCTGTTGAAGAAGGCCACTTGGACCACCTATACAAGTATGTGATTCTTCAACTCTTTTTTAATTTCTTTTTATGCTTATTTAAGTTATTTATATTACTGTTTAATTATATCTTTCGCTCTGTACGCTATACTTTGGGTGTTTGTTTTGCATAGCAACTATTCCTGTGTAATTTTGGTTGTGAAATTATTAGGAGACAGACAAACATAAAAGTAGATCTGTTTGTTGAATCGAATTGATGTGGTAATGAAATAAGTAAAGAAATGGAATGGGCCAGTATATTTCGTTATCATGCACGGTTGTCATGTAGGACTGGAATGAGTTATCATATTAATTTAAGAATAATATGCTCCATACAGAAATTTGATCTGGAAGATGGTCCTTTTGATCTTCAAATTTTGAATGTTGACTCATTTTTAGTTTCCAATATACATACCGACAGTTTTATAAATTGATATAAACATTTCGCCTCGTTTTGGAACTCTTTTGTCTCTTTTTTTTGCGATTACCTTTAAAAAAGTTATAGTTTGATATTAAAGTGTTTGACAAATGACAAACGTTTACTTTTCAAAAATGAAGAAAACCAGTTTAGAAACCATCAAAATTAGAAAAAAAAAATGACAAAACAATTTTTTTTATTGAAGTTTCTTTAAAAGTTGAAAATTGAAATTATAACATTGTTTACATTGCAAAATTGTGTAGAATTAACAAGAATGATTTAAGCAAACATGGGCATAGTTCCTTTGAATTAAAGTAATCAGTTGGTGATATTGGTAGGTGTGATATCAGTATCCAATTATAGAGTGATTGTGATGGTTTATCTGTAGATAATCTAAATTTTGTTGAACCATCTATTTCTCAGTTTATCAATGAGACAGTTAATATTCCTGTTTATAATTAATAAAAGATTAACATGTGGCTAAATTGGCAGGTAGATAACGGGTCAGTGTGGGTTTGTTTGGTCTGGTTCGGTTGACCTGCCAACTCCTTTTGTATTTTCTTCTACTTTCATAAACATTAGTTTTTAGTTTTTACTATATAAAATTAAGTAATTTTTTTTATTTACCCATTTGACCCATTAGCAACAAAATACAACAACTCGACCCAATTTTGCATATGAGCGTTGAAATGCCTGTTATGAATTATTCTTTTTCATTGCAGGCATCTTCCGAAATTGTTCGATCGGTTTTCAAGTGCAGAAGGATTTTTGTTTCTTCAGGACAATACTGTTCTTAATTACTGGAACTTGGTTCAAGCCGATAAGACCAAGCTCTGGATAACAAACAAGGTACGATTCGTTCCGTCCTTAGATTAAACTAAATATAGCATACAATTATTAGTTTATTACATTTATAAATTTATACCTCCTATTAAATATGCGGGCATCATGTTTCATATGACAACTTTGATCTAGACGACTCACAACCGACCATTAGATGTTTTGACCCGTTACAGATGAAATGAACTTTGGCATTTTTACGTCTACATTGTAGGTGTCAAAATCATGGACCACAGTGTCTTTCAATGGGAACAATGATTGGTATGGTAAACAAGGAGAAATGGTGAAGAAAGTTGTGAGCTCTATGCCTGTTCATTTCCAAGTCAGTTACAAGAAACATATAACTAGCCACGATTCAAGCCTGACAATTTGCAGCTCCGAAGTGTTTTACATTCCCAGGAGGCTTGTCGATGACTTCAAAGATCTTGTAAATCTTGTGGGAAATCTTGATATCCATCAAAAGGTTGCTATTCCCATGTTCTTTGCAGCAATGGATTCCACTGAGAATTTCGACTCTGTGTTTAGCACAATGGTGTATAAGAAAAAGCTACCGTCAAACAATACTTTGAGTCATTATTCTCCTGAAGCAGCTGCAGTTCATCCATGGAGCGTGTCGAGTGAGCAGGAGTTTATAAAGCTTATCAGAATAATGGCTGCAGGTGACCCTTTGTTAATGGAGTTGGTTTAAACACTAGTTTCATACGCGTTTGCTTCATTTTTTGTACGGTTCTTTAGATAGATGAATGTGAAGAACCTTTTTTGTGTAAAATTTATAGGGTGGAAGGGGATAAACACAAGTATAAATTCATGCTTTTTCATTTATTTGGTGAATTTAGTACAGATTGTTAAAGCCTTAGCCAGCCTAATTTGTACATTGCTATCAATACAATCTAAGTCAAAAATTCTTGTTTTTTTTATATTTTATAAAATCCTGCAAATGTATGTCCTGAAGATGATGATATCATGATAAATTTATGAACTTTACATTGAAATGTTGTTGAATCATAGTCTTGCATAATACAAATAAACTAGGTTATTACATCACATGATTATTGATCACCGATCGATGCCTTCGATTTTGTCTTCAACCTCGGAGTACAGCTGCCTCAACTTCTCAATGTTATCGTCAGATGTGTCCCAGTAACCTCGTCCGTTGGCCTCCAAGAACGTCTGCAACAACTTCCTGAAGGAATTCGGGTTTGTGTTCATGAGCCTGTTTAACATCTCCTCGTCTTTGATGAAGGTTGTGTTAGCCTCTTCATACACCCAGTTGTCTACTTGCCCTGAGGTTGCACTCCACCCGACTGTGTTGGTGAGCCGCTTCTCAATCTCCCGAACGCCCTCATAACCGCTTGACAGCATCCCTTCGTACCATTTTGGGTTCAGTAGCTTTGTGCGTGCGTCTAGACGGACTGTTTCCGAGAGGGTACGCACTTGTGCGTTAGCTGTGGTCGTATCTGCAATATAGGCGCTTGGTTTTTTCCCGTCCTTTCTTAGGCTCCCGACAAGGTTAGTAGGGTCAGAATCAAAGTAATGGCTCACATCAGTTAACGAAATCTCTGATGAGTCGAGGTTTTGGAATGTGGCTTCAGCTGTACTTAACGCCATCTCAAACACTTTTCGTTTCTCGCTCATTCCGGCACCGGGAGTGTCGCTGTCGAATGCAAACGACTTTCGGCTCAAATACATGTCTTGAAGTTGTTTCTCATCGTTCCATGTTGAGTTTTCGACTGCAAGGTTTATATTTGATGAGTATGATCCAGATGCATTGGAGAAGATACGGGTTGCAGCTTCTCTAACATCAACGCCAAGAGTTGCAGCTTGCTCAAGTGCATGTTTCCTCACATAGTTTTGATCCAATGGTTCGTCCAGCTCAGCCACCATCTTCACCGCTCGGTCTAGCAGGTTCATCTATGAGAATATATAACATTACAGAATTAGAGAAATATGGAAAATGAAACCAGAAAACGGATTCAAAGTAAACTGTTGCGGTACCTGATTGATGAACAGATCCCTGAAGACTCCAGAGCAGTTGACAACAACATCGATCCTAGGCCTTCCGAGCTCTTCGAGACTGACAGGCTCGACCCGGTTGACTCGTCCCAACGAGTCTGCAATCGGCCTACAACCGATCATCCAAAGAACCTGACCCAGGGACTCACCATAAGTCTTGATATTGTCTGTTCCCCACAAGACCAATGCAACTGTCTCTGGGAACTTTCCTCCATTATCAGCCTTCTGTCTCTCGAGCAGCCGGTCCACCACCACCATAGCACTCTGCATAGCTGCTGTGGTTGGGATCGCTTGTGGGTCCAATGCGTGAATGTTCTTTCCGGTTGGTAAAACTTTTGGGTTCCTGATCGGGTCACCTCCTGGACCGGGCTCTACATACTTGCCTTCTAAAGCTTGTTTCAAGCTGCCCAACTCGTTGTCCATTACAACGAGCTTCAAGCATTCACTCAAGAACTGGAACAACACCCTAAGCTTATCCCTATCAGCTCTGTAGAACTTGGTGTCAGACAAATACTGGATCCATGGCTCGTTTATACCGAACCCAAGGATCGAAGTCAATTTGCCCGACACATCAACAACTTGACCCTTGCTGTTTGTGCTTCTCTGCACAAAAGCTGAAACCGCCCCACGAGACGCATCTGTGATTTGTTTTAATAACTCCACATCTTTCAATATTCCCTTGTCACTGCTTCTGTAAACATCCTCAATCTCTCTACCAAGTGTCTCAGCCAGGATTGATGGAAGAGACGAGATGCCTTCTTCTGGGCGGTCCAAGGCGGCAATGTTGACCAAAGTGGCAACTGCCTCCATGGCAGATGGCGGCTCACCGATAACATGAAGTCCACATGGCAACAGTCTGGACTCAATCTCCATGATCTTGGAGTAGACCTTTCCCACGACGAGATCACGTTCCTTGCTTGAAATCTCTGCACCTTCATCTGGCAGGTCAACATCCTTGTCAAGATTGCATTGCCTAGCTGTACTAATGATCGAGCTCACAATCTGTTGACCACGACCTGTGTCTTTGAGAGATTGATAAGATGAAATCAACTCACTCAGCTGCTTCAAACCCTTGTAAAGACCCGCATTTTCTGCAGGTGGGGTCAAGTAACTGATGGTATTGGCATAGCTTCTTCTCTTGGCAATTGTGGCTTCGGAAGGGTTATTAGCTGCGTAATAGTAAACATTCGGGATGTTTCCAATTAGACTGTCGGGAAAACAAGCATCGCTCATCCCGACCTGTTTCCCAGGCATGAACTCTAGCGACCCGTGGGTCCCGAAATGAAGAACAGCATCGGCTTTGAAGATTTTCTCAACAAAAGAGTAGTAAGCTGCAAAGCCGTGATGTGGACTAGCCGATTTGGAGAAAAGCAGCCTCATGGGATCACCCTCATACCCAAAAGTGGGCTGGACACCGATGAAAACATTTCCAAATCTCACCATCTGAGTTCAAGTTCCCTGGTGGCTTTCCCCAGTTCTCTTCCAAAGCCGTGGCGTATGGAGTTAACTGTTGGTACTCTCTGACCCCCATCTTGTAAGCAATGTTGAGATTTGGACTGCTGAATTGAGCTTCTTTGTCGTGAAGAACGTCTTCAATCAACTCTGCAGAAGTTTCTGGAAGCCCTTCCACATTGTAACCGTCTCTTTTGAGGTCTTGTAAAACAGAGAAAATGGATGCAAACACGTTCAAGTAAGCAGCCGTTCCAATGTTGCCTTTGTCCGGTGGGAAGCTGAACACGGTGATAGCCACCCTCTTCTCAGTCTGCAAGTTTTATCACACATATTACATTAAATCTCTCTATTTCATTATCCTAAGCCACACTTTATGTTATCTATATACTATACTAGCTATGTTTGTTACTTTATCCGTATCACAACTTTAAGACTTGAAAGCGAACGCCGTATGTAACAATAAAAGGTAAAGTACCTTTGTTTTCCTCTTCAGTTCTGCCCATTTGATTGCTCTGGTACACAGCTGATCTACTCTCTTGTGAAGAGCATGTGATTTTCCTACGATAAAAAATATCGTAAGCTACTCGTACTACAACATGTGCTTCTGAAATACTTTTTACATAACTATAGTGTAAAACATGTAGCTACTTACCTGTTCTTGGATCACGGCCTGCAAAAATGATAGGCTCCATGCCTCCATCAAGCTCCGGAAGCGCAACCTGCAAAGCAACCTGAATCGGGTGAAGCCCCAAAGTACTATTGAGCCACTCTTCGGTTGTCTGAAACACCAAAGGCAGCGCCACAATATACGGTACATCAAGCTTCATCAGCGCCTCAATTGCTCTCGGATGATCCTGCTTCGCTGGCCCTCCCACCAATGCAAACCCAGTCAACGACACCACAGAGTTCACAAACGACTTCTTTGTGATCGGGTCAGTCAAATACTTCTCAATCGGACCAGAAAAGTCAAGCCCACCTGCGAAAATCGGAATCACTTTCGCCCCCTTTGCCTCGAGTTCCATAATGACAGCCACATAATGACTGTCATCTCCAGTCACAATATGACTCCTTTGCAAAACCAATCCAACAACAGGAGCATTCGGATTCTTTAGCTGCTCATTGGTATCTTTTCTTGTATCATACCAATTCAAATACTCCTTCACATCATCATACATACACGGAGCCAACGGGTGCCATATCCCCGTATCCAAATACACAACCGGATCCGAATACTGGAAATCCATCCCTTTCAAAGCCGGAACATACGACCCGGAAATCATCTTCACAAAATTCACCAGATTATCCGGAGACCCGCCAAGCCAAAACTGCAAACTAAGAATATAAAGGCGAGCATCCTGCGCCTTATCACTCGGCAAATACTTCAAAACCTTCGGCAAAGTCCTGACCAACTTCAACATCTGATCAGAAAAACCAGCTGATGACTTCTTCTTATTCTTGAAAAGCTGAAAAAACGGGCTTTTCGACTGACCGAGCTGAGACATACTAAATGATCCCAACTTATTCAACCTCATAACCTCAGGCATTGAAGGGAACACCAAAACAGCATCCATTCTATCCCTTTGCTTCTCCACAGCAGCCTTCACCTTCAAAGCCAATTCCTCCACAAATATCAACGACCCGATAAAGATATTAGCATCTTCAAGGTCCAAACAGAAGCTCTTATAATTATTCTCATCTCTAAGCTCTTCAACCAGATACCCAACCACCTCAAAACAAGCAGACTTGTTACTCTGGTTCAACGTCCTAACCGCAGCAGACAACGATGACTGGTACTGTGCTTCCAACACAACATACACAATCTTAACACTAGGAAGACCCTGCTTGTTCTCAGGCACAATCCTCCTAACTTCTTGGGTTGTTTGGGTGAAAAGACCATTGCCCACAACAGCACACTTCACACCTAAACTGTGATTTCTTGAACTAATGGAATGTGATGGTTTCTTTGGTAGAAAAGAGTGGAGAAAGTAATGTTTTTGAGAGATTGATGATAAGTGATCAGGTTTTGTTGTGGATAATCTAAAAGGTGTTGACATTAATGATGCCATTGTTGAGCTAGTGAAGCTCTGTAACAATGGAGGTATGTTAAAGAGTTGTTGAGTTGCATATAATGGAGGGAAGATAGTGGAGTGAATGGTTAGAGAAAAGGACACGTATATGATGGAGATGATGCATGAGGTTGAGGTTTGTTTAGAGAGTGTGTGTATTTTTAGAGAGGTGAAATCAAGAGTTTTATCTTTGAATGGGTTATGAAGATGTATTTTGGTGGGTTCTTATTGGTTGAATTGGATTCTCAAAATAATATTAAATTTGGGGAATGTTTTTTGCCATTTCTACTTTTTTTTAAATATTTGTTTTTATATTGAATTTGGTTATGTCATTGGTGTTGGGATATGCCTATTTGTGTACATGTCACATTCCATATCTTGAACATAACAAATGACAAAAACTTCCATTGTGTAACCTAATTTGCAACTTTTGAAACACAAGGTATAGATAGCTACTGCTGGGTGTGTGGTTTAGGCGTCTGCTATCTACCAGAGATGTTTGAAACCACGGGTCTTCTGGTTGTTGAGGGTGTTTTTATTAAAGGATCAATATTCGATAATTAATAAAATCTACTGTTAATTCTATGTGTGCACATTTTGCTTGAGTGAAGTCTCTGTACGACTTTGTCACTTCCTCAAAACACTCTAAAGCTACGATGTGAACCTGAAAAAAAACAACCACTCAAATGATATGTCATGATGATGATGACGATGATAGGCGATTATGATGTGTAAAGTGAGCATATGTGAAAGAATGATATACGTGTTCAATATATATTATGGATATATATAATCTATCATCTTAGATGACACCTGAATAAAACAATCAATACGTAAGCAATGAAGATCCATTTTGAAAATAAATAAAAATGATCTAACTGCTATCGGTTAAAAGGATTGTAGGATTGTAACGTTTGATGTCTCCCGACTATTTTCCCTACTCTATAAATTTAAGTATCTATTTCAATAATCAATGCATGTAAATCGATTTCAAAGTACATACACTAAAAACGATCTAAATACAAAAAAAAATAGTTTCTTACCAAAATGACTACACCTGTGCATATATATGTAGTTAGCAGGCAGTGGCGGACCTAGAAAATGTTTTCATGGGGGGCGGAAAATTTTAAGAGTCCTTTGTCAATCGTTGTTTAATAAAAGTTTTCGGTCCGATTCAGGCCGGGTAGGGTTGGATCGGATCAAATACTTTTCCCATTTCCCAAATAAAAATTTCAATCAAATATTTAGTCATAGCTAAACTTTTTGGTCAACACTAGTCCCTAATTAAATAAAATAAAACAAATCATCCAATGAGGCATGCAATCTAAAATAAATACACTAGAGTTACCCAGTTTTGTTTTTCAAATTTTCTACCTATAAATTAGGCAAAAACCTCATACAGTATGAAATAAATATAGCACATATGTTAATCGTAACCTGAGGAATTTATACATAATGACATACGTTCTTAATTATATTTTTTTTGAAATGATATCATCGCATGATAAAAAATTTAATAAAACAATAAATCTAAATACCTAAAAAGTAATAATATATTAATTAATATATTAATAAACTTCATCTTATAATCTATAACCTTATAAAAATAAGAAGCTAAATTTGATATAGAGCGTTTTAAACTGGATGATGACAAATAAAAACTCTACAAAGCCAGAAGCCTACCTCATTTAAATATTAATTTTAAGAGTAAAAGGCTAGAAACCTATGAGTAGTCAATTGTCCTCGTAAACAGTAAAAAAGAGTAAAGAAATAATTACATATAAGATAAATATTAAAATAGTGAATTCTTTAAAATAATATTTTCACTTCTTCCCTCTTCTTCTCCACACTTTAGTTGCAGAACCCATCCTCCTTACCGGCCGGAAAAAATCCAACATTATTAACTCCCTCTTATTTCTTAAGTTAAAAACCATTAGAGTCAGGATTCTTGGGGTGCAATAGGAGGGCTTAACCAAACTTTTAAGGGGGCGATTAAAACTTTTGCAAAAAAACCACACTAAATTTTTTTATTCAAGGGGGGCGCCCGCACCCCTTGAGTTACTAGTAGGTCCGCCCCTGTTAGCAGGTTCTTATATGTAATAGTAGGTTCAAAAACATATATACTATCTTAACATGATTAGTGACTTGCTTAGACAAGATTAATGAATTACCTGAAAACAAACACACTGAATACATGTACAAAGCCATCATTGCCACGACCTTAACTTTAAATAAAGAGAAAATTTTATGCAAAAAGGATCCTTAACATAAAACTGTAGGAAGGAATATTGGCTTTTGATTTAAAGAATCAATTGATAAGATTGAAAGAGGGAAATATACGTAGGAGATTTAGAAAGAAAATTTGGATAAGAGTAAAAATAGGTATAGACTACAATTATTGACTTTTTTCAAGTTCCACCTTCATTTTTTAAATGTCCATAACTTTTTCATACTACATTATTTTTTTTTTAAAAAAAAATACATCATAAAACAAGTTTTTTTATCCTCTTTAGTTTGCATACCATATTGCTATAGTTTTGTTTTGTTAAGTCATTTGAGTTTACATTTTATTAGTTAGTTAAGTAGTTTTTGTTGTGGGTTGTGTGGAAGTCTTAGTAAAATCACATAAGCTTGAATAGTGATGATTAAAAGAGATCTTTTTACTAAATAACACATATTAGCCACTAATTTATTTTAGAAGAAATTTGAGGAGGGGCAATTATGCTATTTTACAATTACATTTAAACACATAAAAATCATCAACCCCTTTCACTTTCTCTCTCTCCCTCTAAAATCGTTCAAAACCCTTCACTCTCCTTCACTCTCTCTCTCTCTCTCTAAAACCGATCAAAACCTTCTCTCTCTAAAACTATAATCGTCATCTCCCTCTCTACAATCGACGCTTCATTTCATCTATCTAGGGTTTCGATTCTCCATCAAAATGAAGAATAACGAGTCTAAAGATGATCAAACAAGTGCGTTGCACAATTATCGATGATTATCGAATTTTATCAACGTTAATCAATTTTCTGTTATTTTTTTCACTGTAAAATTGTATAAACAAATGTTAGGGTTTTAGTTTTTGTTTCGAAATGTTAACCTTTTGTAAACACAATGGATAATCTAATAACATTTACTATTTTAGGCTACAATGAAGGGGAAAAATCGTTGATTGTACATGTGTATTTGAAGTCGATTATAATTTTATAGTAACATATAGGCTTTCATCTATTAAATGTTTATACACGAAGACAATGAAGTTAACTTGTAGTAGTTATAGATTATAATTTCATACGCTCGTTGAACTTATCAACAACCATTTGAGCATCTCTATCACCAACAAAATCACATGTATCTCTACCGAAGTTCATAAAATCAGTAACTGTACCTTGAACATTATGATGTCCACCCTTCAAACCACATGAAGTTTGTGTGCTTTTGTTGGGCCAAGACCCCGTACACGATAATTAGCAATAAACTCTTTTTATAGAAACATCGAGTTTCCTTCTTTAATTGGCCAATTCTAAGTTGTGGACAACAATAGGCCCATGATTGTGTTCTTCGACAAAATCATTGTAACACTTGTAAATCTCCCGATTTGTGTTTCGCATTGTAGAGTTTGTACACGGTTCGTTACCTATTTCGGTTTTGTTGAGGGGACTCGTTGGCATTTTCTAAACTCATTTGAGATAGCTTTGGGGACAAGACATATGGGGATCAAAGTGGAGGGACCATTTGTAAAAATTGGATAAAATTGAAAACCCCTATTTCCTTTCCTCTTTCCCTTCCTCACGGCGTATCTCCAACTCATCCTCATCTCTTTTTTTTTCAAATATTTCAAGCAGCTCCCGAGGCTCCCATGTCATCATACAAGGTTATTTTATCATTCCCTAGTCGAATTCATGATCAAATGTTATATTGTTATATAAAAATCGATTAATTAAATTATTTGCGATTTAGGGTTTAAATCGGCTCATATCAATTGGACATCAATTGAAGGGTAACTTTTGGGGATTTTGCCTCTAAGTCATCCTACAAGGTTAGTCTATCAAGTCCCCAAGCGAATTCATGACCAATTGTGATGTTAAAAATCAATTAATGATTGATTTTATGATTAGGGTTTTGAAATCGGCTTGTACCAATTGAAGGATGATTTGATTGAATCTTTTTTGGGGGGCTTTTGCTTCCAAACCATCCTAAGGTTTGTGGTTAAGATTATGTATAAATATGGTGGCCATTGGGATAGGTTTGGTTGGTCAATTGTGATTATTACCATTCCAGGGTTTTAAAATTGGGGATTTTGTGTTCTATGCGTTAATTAATCAATTAGGTGGTCAATTCAGCTCTTAAAAACTATTTAGGACCTTTTGTAATGTATTTTATGATTTAGCATGGTTGAAAAGTTCGTTGATCAACAATGGTAAAATTGAGGTTTTCGGTATGTAAGAAAAGGGACGATTTGAGGCAGTGTGTTGTTGTTGTGCACACACCACTCAAATCGGATCCCAAATGTTTCTAATGATGAAATATGATATAAAATATGGTTTAAGTGAATAATAGGGCTGAATTTGGTGAAGGACACATTACTTTGCAAAACAGGGACTTCGGTTCGGGAATTTTCGCAATTTTAGTAATGGGTCATCATATGAGTCACCAAATCAAATCCTAGACCATTAATATAGCATATTGAATTGTTACAAATGAAAATTTGATGATTAGGGTTTGAATTGTTTAGTTACACCTTTGAGAAGGTTCTAGCACGGGTAATAGGAATATTTAAAACGAAATGGTTGTAGCCTCACATCCGATCGCCTCCCAAACATATTGGCTAGGGCTGCAAACGAACTGAACTTTCAGCGAACAGTTTATGAACCGTTCGGCGGGAAGTTCGTTTGTGTTCGTTCATTTAATAAATGAACGAACACGAACAAAACTTTTTGTTCGTTTAGTTAAACGAACGAACATGAACAGAGGCCGCGTTCGTTCGTTTATGTTCGTGAACGTTCGGTAACGTGTTCGTTTATGTTCGATAGTTCAATAGGGTTTATAATTTTTTATTTTCTTATATTTACCCAAATAAATAATATATGTGAGGTAAATATGTTTGTATATTTAGTTATATTTTGGGTGGATCTAGCAGATGTCTTAAGAATTATTTTTATTCCAAAGTTAATATATGTTCGTTTGTGTTTGTTTATGTTCATGAACATTTCTTTGTGATCGTTTGTGTTCATGAACACTTGTTTGTGTTCATTAATGTCCATTTGTGTTCGTATACATTCATGAACAAAGTTAATAAACTAACACAAATGAACACGAACACAAGTGTTTTCTTAACGAACGAACACGAACAAAAAATCTCGTTCGAAAAGTGTTCATGAACTGTTCGTGAACACATGATTTCCTTAACAAACGAACATGAACAAGGCCTTGTTCATGTTCGTTCGGTTCATTTGCAGCCCTAATATTGGCTAATGTTTTATGGATATAAATAATTTTTTGAGGTAAAATGGTTTTATTCTAGGGAGTGTAATTGATGAACTACACCTTTCTAGGGATTTTAATGTTACCCGTTTGACCCGTTTGGAACCATAGGAGTCTTATTGAGTACTTGTTCTCGCATTCAGGAGAATTCATGATGCCCATTTTACTATTTTTTAAACATTTTGGGCTAATATGAATGTCTTGATCACGTACTTGAAACTTTACGTGTTAGTTTGGGTCTTGTCATGTTTGTTACATGGTTTAGGTTATATGTGATAATATATATAAATATACTGTGTATGACAGTTACTTGATATTATTTAATTGAGCTATGATAGATGTGGGATATGCCTGATCTGATTTATGAAAATGGTTTGAGTCGAGTAGGCGGAATGCGCTTATGTAGACTTGGTATAGTTTTGTGTGAAATAGTCAGAATGCACTTATTGTAGGTAGTGAATGAAGTCTTGGCATGCAGTGGAGCTACTTAGTTGCTGTTGACAATTCAAATAATAGGACTTCTATGTTATTTGCATGAACATTTATTTTCATTATTGCTAAGATTTTATTTTGTCGTATGAACATGTTTTGACCCGTTTTTGGGAACTCCTTGCTTGGATAACTTAAAACTTATTTGACATTCCGCTGCGTATTTTCTAAAATTAAATAAGACTTCTTTGAGTATTTAACAAGGTTTTAGTCTTTGAATGCCAACTGTTTGACACCTGGTTTTGGGGGTCTTACAATCATATATCTTGTAATCTTTGGAGCCAACAATAAGTTTTACTTTTATTCGCATTTTGCAATCAGTAACTTTGAAAGATGTAGAATGAGAAGAAGAGATTGAAGATACACTGATGGATTCAACATTTTGATCCTTAGGTTTATTAGTTTTAGAACACAAGATGTACCTAAGTGTCGTTATACCCTTACAGACCTTTGAAGTGCTTAAACGTGTGCTAAAACCAGCAGCCTCAGCATATTGCTCATACGTGAAGATAGCTTCATCTAAGGTACTAAACGTAGCTCCCTCATAAGGCTTAAGGTCGGCTGGAACAACTTGAATCCAAGACCTCGAACCACTTGGCAATTCATATACATTAGTTGCTATGTTTCCTACATGAAAAGGTAAAAAAGTTAAACAATGATGTAATACAAGTTTTAACAAACCTGTTAATATACAGACACAGATGTACATATATGTATAGCGTATGGGGATTTCAGTTAACAACTCAGTTAACAACTCAAGGATATTGAAAAAACAATTCAATAGCCCTCAGACTAGTTGAACACATATATCAAGTATGGGTCAAATATATAAATGTGTATATGTAGACAATTTCTATTATCTATCCACGCATTATACATATGTGTACATAGTCTCAATCAAACTAAGATTACCTTGTTATTCAAAACCAGAAACAACAAAAGGAAGATCAACATCAACATCAACATCATCACCATTACCAGGAAACATTGAACTTAATGAAGGCATTGAAAGAAGAACATATAACATGACTGACATCACTCAAATCATCATTATGATTAAAAGCGTGTGTGTTGTTGTTTTCAATAATGTTTAACTCAGATATTGAATGCGATTTAGATCCAGAACTTCCAATATCCATTAAGAAAACCTTTAAAAATAGAATTGAATAGGGATAAAAAGAACAAAATTCAAAATTCTACTTAGGGTTTTGATTGAAATTATTGTTTTAGAAAACCGTTCCATCATCTAAATTGAAGAACAAAAAACCTAATTGATGCCCTAACTAATGCGATTGTTAAAAGTTAAATGTTAGAAACGTACCGATTAGTTTTTTTGTAGAGTTCTGAAGACGCGATATTTGATTCAATTGAAGTACAAACAACGATCACTAAGTTTATATATCTTGATCAAAGAAGATATGTTGATATTTGTTGATATAAAGTGAAGAACAATCGATGATTGAGAGCACAATCAATGATTGAGAGCACAATGATTGAGAGACTTGTATCTATCGATCAAAACCCTAGGTGATCGATACATAGAAACGAGTTACGTGAAGAGTATTTGAATTTAGAATGTTTTATAAGCAGAGTATAAACAGAGATGTAAAACTCCTTCGTTACCCTTCCACCTTTTAATATACTTAAACAAAACTAATGGCTGAGAATGGTTCTCTTAGTTCTCAAATACCCTAATGGTTCTCATTTGAACCAAATCATATATATAAGCGTACACCAAATTATAAATTACGCAAAAAAGTGGGGGTAACTCAAAATTCATTTTATGAGATTATGTACGGGAAAATCTAAACATGCGTAAAAACAATATATTACCCATCTCTATTTCCATTGGTGGATCTTGAACTTAGTATTTGGTAAAATTTAGGGTCCGGACTCAATACATATAAAAATTTTAGAATTTTTCGGTAAAAGTTACATTATGAAGTGAAAGGACTAGAGGGGTCAAGGCCCATTATGGCTCAAACAAACATCCGCCCATGTCTATTTCAATATTTGTTTCTAGTTTATTATTTATCTGTTTATTCCTTTTACAATCCTAATTGTCATGGAGTAATATTCTTGACTCACGTGTAGTGACTTAGAATGCTTCTAAGTTAAGCCGTTGACCTGGTTATGTATTGTTTTATGGTGTGTGATGCAGAAGCGTGAAAGTTATGAAATGTTAACTCTTTATATTGGTAAAAGAACAATATTAAAGTTATGAAAGATTAACTCTTTATATTGGTAAAAGAACAATATTACACGAAGCTTTTACAAGGCCTTTGTTTTGTGGGCAGCAAACAAGCAGTGTATATAATGCTCAAGTTATAAGGGGTGATCCTAAATGTGGTCCTTGATCACTTATTTATACTACTAATACAAGATCTAGATGGTTCTTTTCCTAATACCTTTTATGTAAAATATTCTAGGTGGATTCTAGAGAAATCCACCAAAATATCCACACTTTTGATTACTTATTGGCCTGGAAGCTTCATTTGATAAGCCATGTTTTTAGCCCCTTCCTTGTAAATATCATGGCTTTCTTATGATGGTTCTTGTTTGTTCTAGAATTTTTTTTGTTGTTCCAGCCCGCTCTAGAGTATTCCGTGTCTTTGCAACTTGGTTTATGGGACCTGAACTTTATAGTGTTGTCGAGAAAATTCTAGCAGCCCTTGATACAATTTGAATGGACCGAAAGTCCCGGAAACATGGTGTACTGACTTGATTTTTTTAGGTGAGGTGTGACATAATGATAACTAACTATTTTTTCTACATATTATTTTTTAATTGGTTTATAATAACTTTTAATAAAAAGTAAATATTTTTAAAGGATATCTATGGCCAATCAAACTAATTATTTTAAAAACAAAGTACAAGCTATGAAGAACACATGCCTATTAGTGTCCAACCATATTGTTTGAGTCTCATTTGATTGGATAGTTTGAATGCTAAAACCTCAACAAAGTACAAGCTACGAAGAACACGTGCCTATTAGTGTCTGACCATATTGTTTGAGTCTCATTTGATTGGATAGTTTGAATGCTAAAACCTCAACAAGCTAATTCAAGTATTTAATTAAGAGCATGTTTGAGATTGAATTTAGAAACAACTTATTGACTTATTGGCTTTTTAAAAAGCTAATAAGTTAATAAGTTGTTTGGCTTAAACTAAAACACTTTTTGTTTTGGCTTTTTGTATGAGTTAAAAAGCTGTTTTTCAAAAGTCACAAAAACCCACCAGTATACAAGGTTGAACAACATCGTTTACGGCTTTAATCATCATTTGTATAAAACTAAACCCTAAATAATAAGACTAATCATTTAAGCCTTTAAAACAAGTTGTTTGATGACAAGGTGTTAGGGAATCAATAAATAGGTCATGTTAGTTTATTTGGGTCGGATTGGTTTGGTTAAACGACAAAATTTTGGACAAATTTGAAATCAAGGAACTATACTGGGTGATTGGGTCATAGTCGCCTGTTCTTGGCATGCGACTGAGCCTCAGTCGTGCAACTGGAACCTTTGTCGCTTGTGTCATAAAATTTTGTGACGATTTCATGTTTTTGATATGTTTTGTCAATTTTTATGTGTTTAGAAAGTTTGGGGAACCGAAGCAAAGAGTATGATGATAAGCACAACAGCTACACATTTCTGGATGAAACGGAACAAGTGGTTAGAGAATTGAAAACCCATCATCCTGTTTTTTAAAGGATCGAGGATAGTATTTGCGATTTCGGAAAGACACAATGCTTACTTTAGCCACCAAATATCCTTTTGGGAGAATGCAGTTGTGGATTATAATCGGAATCATGTTGGAATGGTGTCAAAAGTATTAAACAAAGAAGTTATTATCACAAAACAAACAATCAGGAAAACCCTTCTATTTGTTGTTGGAGAGGAAGATCCCACATCACTGCCCATCTTATTTGTTCATGGATGCTTCATGTGAATCAAATACGATGGAGAATTAACAGACACATTGCTCAACAAAGCAAACCTGAGCCCTCAATACAAATACTTGGCACATGTGTTAGTTCCAGTGTTGTCAAAAGCGACAGTCTGAAGCGCCTAGGCGACTAAAAACCTAGAAGAGACCTTGTTCCGCTTTTATCTTCGAGATAAAAAAAAGCGCTCTTCCAGTAAGTTTCCGGCCAAAAACGTCTTTCCGGTGAGAGAAAGAAGAAGATGAGAAAATGAAAAAGTAAGACTTGTTTTACAAGACTCTAACAGTGTTTGCAAAAAGAAAGATGGATACTACTTTGACTTTTGCAGACTTCTACAACATAGTGACACCACATATTTTAAGAAAATTCTTTTTTCCTTTCAAAATATTTTAATTAAAAAATTATAGCAAGTCACAATGATAAATGTTAATATTTCTTTACAGGTTATTCTAAAATGTTTAATATTTGTTTTTGAAACTAGTTAGATGATTTCAATATCCAATCTTATTGGTGCTATACATATATTTAGAGGGTAATTTTAATCTATATACATACAAGATATATTTATTATTTTTTTGAATACATAATATATTTTATTTTTTGTTTAGTGCGTTTTTTTATCAGGCCCTCGCATTTTTTGCGCTTTGCGCCTAGGCCCCAGGCGCGACCTACGTGCCTTGAGTGCGCCTAGTGCATTTGATAACTATGGTTGGTTCATTGCCTAGGTTTGAGTCAGGGAGGTTATGAGGTTATGAGCAGTACCCTTCAGAGTGCAATGGTGGCGCTTGTTTTGAACATGTCATTTAATTTTTCAGGTATGATCTTTATGTTTAAAAAGGGAAATGATTTATGGACAACGGTCACCATTCCCAATGTACCCTAGGTTCCTACAAATGATATTCGATCATCAATTGGAGAATCTTCCAAAGATAAAAGTGGATAAAATCCCTTTGGTACATAATGATAAAATTACAGTGTCTCAAGTGAAGGTGTATCGAGAAAGGAGAGAAAAGCCACCGACGAAGTGTTTGATTAGGCATTTGATTAAATCTAATTACGTACCTCCAGTTAATGATCGGCAGAGACATGATAAAAGTGATTTCAATGTTAAGCCTATTTCAATGGCACGTGAAGAGGTAGGACAGGGAGGTTCTCAAAAATCAGCTTCAGCCACATTCTGAAACACATTATGAACATGTTCCTGTACAATCTGATGTTGGAATTCACAATGATTTATTCTCTCTTGATGAGGTCGTCACTGCATTCAATGAGAATCCACAAACGTCACTTGCGTCTACAAGTCCTCGAGACGTTGGAAAGTTTATTATAATGGAAACAAAGTTAGGGAGGAAGAAGCGAACAATAGTGAGACTGAATCCGAAGATCATGATTTTCATGTCGTTTCTTTAATAAACTTAAAAGAACACAGGAGGGAGGAGAGAGAAAGAGAAGAAGAAAAGATAAACTTGAAGAAACAGCAAGGAACAACTAGTGTTGCGGTAGCTAAACGTGTTCCTAACAGATTCGATCCCATTTTGATCCCTTAGCTGAAATTGATACCTAATCGCCTTAGTTGAGTACTGAAAAACGAGGCAGAAAGAAGAAGGCAACTATGAAACTTGGTAACAAAATGTCTAGTCAAGTGAAGAAGTCAGAGTTATCTAAGCTGATTATTGGATCATTTGACAAATCTACATCACCTTCAGCAGCAACAACAACAACAACATTCACCATGCCATCTATTCATGTTTCTATGCCTTCGGTTGGGGCCACTATTGTTACATATGTCAAAACAACCATTGTTGCCATATCCACCTCCACTGAACAACCATTCCGGTATTCACTCTCTATTGACCAATCATCACAGGCATTACTACAAAAGTTCAATCTTCAACGTCATTTGCAGCACCTGAGCCATCAATTTCAGCTCTTCGGTCACAGATAAATCAAGCAGAAGAAAATGTTGAAAATATACGCAAAATTGCTAAAATGGATAATCGTGAAAGAACTTATCTCATGCTGCTTAATGGATCAAAGACGACAACATATCATCTTCATTCTGAAGTCAATCAACTACGTCTTGCAAATGCTAATTACGAAGGCAATTTGGTAGTTTATGAAAAATGATTGTTTGATCACGAGTCTGAAAACAAGAAGTGGAGAGAAACTATAGACAAACCGATGGAAGATCTTCCCTGAATTCGAGGCAACGAGGATAAGGGCGATGAATATGAAAGTGACAAAGAAGACAAAAATGATGATGAAAATGATGGTGGTGGTGGTGGTAGTGGTAAGGATGGTGGACAGGATGCTGGTGAAGGTGGAAGTGGGCTAAAAGTTCAGGTTCAGGTGCTTCTGAACGATGTCCTCGAAAGAAACAACGTCGTTCAAAGCAGCCTGAGAGAAAGGGAAATGATCATGAAGGTGGTGCGTCCACTCAGGGGGAGCCCAGTGTAAGTATACATGAGAGATTAGCATAATTTGTGGCTAAGGGAGTTGTGCCGATTGATATCGTTGGATCTTTCATGCATATATTCCTTTGTGCGGATGATGGCAGCCGCATCAAATTCCCACAACCAGATTTAGAAGGTGAAATCCCGCAGCTGTTATCGAAATATGAAATTGCTCAACTGTTTCAGATTACCTTGGGTGAAGTTGATGTTGAAAATCCATCTCAGCAACCTCCTGAACAAGATAGCAGATACAATGAAGTTGAAATAGAAGATATTTCTCACGAATAATATCCTGAGTATTACGTCAACAAAAATACGATAGCAAACTTGGTTGATGATATCTTTCAATAGGTTGAGAATATTCTTAATTTCACTGCCATTCTTGAAGAAGTTAACTCGAGAACTGAATGGCAAAATGAAGGGTTTGCTCGACGGTTTCATGATTTGAAAGATCGGTTGGGAATCAAGAAGAATATGAAGATTATGGAGGGAGATGTGATTGGTGTTGGAAATCGATTAATAATGCAACTATCAAAATACGATCCAAAGAGTTACACTTTGGACTATGAACATATAAATAATATTTAATTGTTAAATATTATTAGTCAAAAATAAACTTTGATTAAGAAATAACTATTTAGCGAAATATTTATCAAATAGATTATTATGAATAATTGGTGTTGATTGTTTAGAGAAACAATAGACTGGAAGTGGATTGATTAAAAAGATTAATCAATTGAATCGTTTAAGGCGTTAAATGATACGATAATTATTAGAGAATAATTATCACAGTGTGATCGAATAATTGTTATTCGATATTAATATATAGTGATTGATAATTGCTGGGGAATAGCAATTATAGACGGGTTGTGTAATACGAGGGTTATTATTATTTAAAGGTGTTAAATAATAATAGTAATAATAATTTTATTAGATAATAATATTATTGCAAGACATAAAAAAGTTTTGTGATTAATTTGTTAATTATAAAACTTCAAGTGGCTAGTAATTAATTAGTTAATTACAATTAGGCAAGTCCTTGGAGGACAAGCCAAAAGATTAGGGACTTGGGTGCAAAGTTTATTATTATATAGACAAAATTACAGAAAACGTCCTTTATGTTTACCCAAAGTTGCAGGATACCTCCTTTATCGAAGTTTTTGTTGCAGGAAACATCCTTTACACTAACGCCGTTTGAAATTGTCGTTAGATGCCCCTCACATGCAATGCATGTGAGGGTATTTTTGTCATTTCAAATGCTAATTAAAATTTAAAAAACAAAACACGAATATATAATAAAAACCCAACCGTCTTCTTCCTTCTCTCATCCCCTGTACACAACTCAGAGAAGAAACACGATGAAGGAAGATGAAATCAGGGAGTATATGAAACCCAACCGTCTTCTTCTTCTCGACACTGTATATGGTAAGATTGTTTAATATAAAACCCTAATTTTTTGTAATTAACCTGTTAAAGTTAAAACCCTAATTTTTTTAAAAATTTTTGAATGTAGAAACGTATGAATCGTTATTCAGTATTAATATGCATCATGGAGGGTTTTTCAGTTCATTTCCAGGTCGTGAACAATTTTGGGTTTTTCAGTTGATTTGATGGATACTGATAGATTTGGTATATATGAGTTAGGTTGGATTGTGAACGATTTAGGGTTTTTCAGTAGGATAAATTGTTGTTGTTGTTGATTAGGATAGATTGTTGTTGATTATTGTTGTTATTATTATTATCTGAATAATAATAATATTATTATTGTTATTGTTGTTAGGAATGACGATTGAAATTGAAGATGATGATGATCCACCGGATCCAGCAACCGAAGATTTAAAGAATTTCTATTTTTAGAGGAAAACGGAGTGCAGGCAGGGGATCCTTTGTCCGTTGGGCTGTATCAACAGATGGACGCCATCAACACTGTTGCAGATGATGACGGTCGTCGGGGTGCAGGCCGGGGATCCTTTGTCTGTTGGAGATGAACCTGGATGGGGTGCTCTTGTTAGTTAAACCAACACTAACAAGAACTCCGGATCAGGTTCAAATTTTGCAAATATGTAGCGGCACTACAGATGAACCTCGATGGTAATTTTGTATGTAGAACCGCCTCCTATGTGTTATAAATAGGAGGTTGGTCTTAGTTATTAAGGTACACCGCTACGTCGGTAATTTTGTATGTAGAACCGCCTCCTATGTGTTATAAATAGGAGGTTGGTCTTAGTAGCAAATATGTTAATGTATTTTGCAAATATGTGTCAATGTATTTTTATTGAACAGGTATGTAATCATATTTTGGGTCTTGGCGAATTAGTTTGCAAATATGTTAATGTTTTATTATTGAACAGGTTGGGATACCAACCTGTAATGGTTGTTATGATTATTGTAAAGTTTGTGTTAGTATGGTTGTTATGATTATTGTAAAGTTTGTGTTAGTATGGTTGTTATGATTATTGTAAAGTTTGTGTTAGTATGGTGTATGATTATGGTTTGTTAATGTTGTTAATGGGTCAAAATGGGTCAGGTTTTTTTAACAGGTTTGTTATGGTAGCAGGTTATGTTAGCAGCTTTGTTAATGTTGTTAATGGGTCAAAATGGGTCAGGTTTTTTTAACAGGTTTGTTAATGTAGCAGGTTATGTTAGCAGCTTTGTTAATGTTGTTAATGGGTCAAAATGGGTCAGGTTTTTTTAACAGGTTTGTTAATGGTGTAAGTGGGTCAAAATGGGTCAGGTTTTTTTAACAGGTTTGTTAATGTTGTAAGTGGGTCAAAATGGGTCATTATTACACAAAAGGTTGGAAATGGTCAAAATGGTTGATGGGTCATCACCAACACAGTTTGTTAATATTGTTAAATGGGTCAAAATGGTTTATTATTACACAAAAGGTTATTCAATGCAATCAATAGACAAAATGGGTCAAATGGGTCTTATGGTCATTATAGTGATTAGACAAAATGGTTATTCAATGCAATCATCATCTATATGGGTCAAAATGGTTTATTATTACACAAAAGGTTCCAAATGGGTCATTACATTAACCAACACAGAAACTACATTACAAGACTAATCCAAACCTAAATTCCTAATTGTCATTACATTAGTAACTTAAAAACAACAACTATAACAATCATCCAAGTCACAAACAATTATTTCTTCAACTTTCCAACTTCAGTTTCAAGCTTCTTGTTCAAATCATGAAGGTTCTTGTTTGCAGATCGTAGCTCATTGTTTGAAGCTATTAACTCAGTGTTTGAAGATCTTAGTTCATTGTTTGAAGCTATTAACTCAGTTTTTGAGGCTTGTATGTAATTGTTTGATTGATGAAAAACCTTAGCTTCAGCCCATCCAATGAAACCTTTACCACATTCAGATGCCTATGAACATTAAATTAAAACAACTTAACTACCTTGTGCATAATACATATCAGATTTAGGGAAAAACTTACGTTAGCAGGACATGAGTAGAACCTTCGACCAGGGTTTTTTGATGTTCCAGAGGTCCTGATTACTGCAGCCCTACCACAAACACAGTAGACCGACGAATTAGGGTTTGATGTGTTTGATGATGTCTGTGAAGCCATCTTTGATCGATGAATATAATTAGGGTTTTTTTTGATGAAACGAATTGGGGGGCGGGAAGGTTTTTTATTGTTATATTGTTGATGTTGTTTTAATTACAGAAAAGGTCCTTTAATATATGCATTGACGAAAATACCCTCACATGCTTGGCACGTGAGGGTAACTTAACAGAATAATTTAACACCGTTAGTGGTAAAGGTCGTTTTATGCAACCAAAAGTTCATTAAAGGATGTTTCCTGCAACAAAAACTTCGATAAAGGAGGTATCCTGCAACTTTTAAAGTTAAAGGACTAAACCTGCAACTTTGGGTAAACATAAAGGACGTTTTCTGTAATTTTGTCTATTATATAATAAACCTTAAGCCAAACCCAAATCTCCTAATCAATAATCATTACGTAGCTACCATTATAATATTATATTGACAATATTCTCAAAACCCTAACAATCATCACAACCTAGTGCCGCCACCTCCACCACCACCACTATCGGCCATCCTCGACCGACCGCCTCCACCACCTCCACGCATCGCCACAGTCACGCGCCACCCCCTCCCCTTTCGGCCTCCACTCATGTGCCGCCTCTTAGAGGGGTCATAAGTCTCATGTGCGGACTGTGGGATCCTCGGGTTGCGTGCCTTGTTCTTGGTTGCCCCGTTTCACGTGTTTGGTTATTTGGGTGTTTGTGTTGATAGAGATCTACACGGGTGTTCTTGGGTGCTTTCGGGTGATTCTTGAAGTTTGGTGACTTGCTAACTAGCATGGCGTTCGTACATCCATTGTGAGATTTATTTGGTGTTCCGTCAAAGGTAGTTTTCCAAACACTCTATGGTTGTGATTATATTATTTGTTCTTGATTTGTATATGGATCACCGGATTGGGATTGCGTATTCGGTTTGATAATAGTATACATTGTTTTTGGTATAACACGCTTCCGCTTTGATTATTGATAAATGTTATTATATTATTTGTGTTAAAATAATATATATAATAGGATTTTATAATAAACTAGGTAAACGGGTTCGGATTGATTTGAACCCGAACGGGTTACGCGATTCCCAACAATTGGTTGGGTGTGTATCCCACAATTGAATGTTATTGCAGTGCAGTTGGAGAATGGGATTCTGTATTTCAATCAAAGTACTCATGTGAGTCAGCAAACCCTCAAATACGAAGATCAATTTGAAGATTGGGAAGTCGGTGTATGTGCAGAAGATCAAACCGCTGAAGAATATCAAGAAGATTCCCATTGCAAAGATGGAACAAGACTTTTTTTTATGATTTTCTCTTCTTGTATGACTACAGAGATTGTGATAGTTCTGAATAATGAGGATAAGCTATGCGCAAGCTCAGAGTGTTTGAATTGATGTTGCTGATAAACTGTTCGAAGTGATATATAAAGACTTTATTCTTCAGCCCTATCCACTTTGAGGGTGGTGGGATTCTACTTCACATACGAAATTTTTCAGGATGCGTCTGGTCAATGCTTAGAAGAGTTTGCATGGAATGATTGTTCTGGACTTGTTTGCTTTTGAAGACTGGATCACGGATCAAGAGCTGTTGTTTTGAAGACTAAAGATGCAAGCTAGGTCAAAGGGGGAGTTTGTTAGTGCATATGTCCCTAGCTTAGTTTGTATTTATTTGTCTTGTAATTTTGATGTATTTATGTTAGTTTTAGCCCAGGGGAATTTTGGTCTTTTGGGTGTCAGGAGACTGGGACACTCCATGAGACTAAGGTCTTCCAGTCTCATGGGGAGCAGGAGACTGAGAAACGTTTATATAAGTCTAGTCTCCCCCATTAGTCAAGTGTTGGTCATTTGTGCAAGGTGTAAGTGTGTGTAAGGAAGTTTGATTGATTGTGTGTTGTTTTTATTCAACTTATAATCTTCTTCCATTACTATCAATCCCGAATTCATTAATTACGCCTTTAAATTTCGTAAAAACCCGTTGAATCTCATTCTTGTTAGGCAAGAAATCGATCCTAAATTTTTTAATTTTATTATTTAATTTTAATTTACTTTTGTATTTTAAATAAAAAATGTTGGTTTTTTATTTGTTTATTTATTGTTTATTAAAAAAAGGATTACTGATGGATACGATGACCACCCCATGTGTTTAGTGATAAATGTGATAAAATAAGGTGACACATGATAATTGGTTACATGTTTAGTGATGGTATGATAACCACCCCATGTGACTTGACTGAGTTAAAACGCGGTAACAAATGATTTTAACATATCGTAAACAATTCGCAAGATAACTGGTTTACATAAACATATTAAACATGCAATTTTAATACGATCTTTTAATTAAACATATCAACTCAAACACAATTCTTCCACACTTAAACTTTTAACCCAATTATTTCCCTATTACTTTCTTTCATCGTATCCGAAATTTTCACCACATACATATAAAATTTGTTATTCTCATCCAAAAACAAGACACGTTGAGCTTAATCATTGGATAAATCATTAAACTAAACTAAAATTAAAACACAAGCTCACCATAAATAATTGTCCTATTATCTCAATCATTCATCAATCTTTTTATGGCGGAGTAGCACCTTTCTTGCTTTCCTTACGAGAGGTGAGGAGTTCGAGTCCTGCCAACATCAAAATGCTGCTGGTGGGTCAGGTAGGTATTTTGTGAGTGATCGCGATTGAATGGTCGGCTGTTAAAAAAAATTACCTCAATCATTCACACTTTTCAAATAAAGACAATCTTAAATCTTTCTAGTTTCTACACTTCCGTGTAAGACCAATATTTTCATGCTAACTACTTTTCAAAACACCTGAAACATCTTCGAACCTAAATCAAGAACATTGATCTTGAACTCTTGATCTATAAATACAAACATTTGATCAACACATCTTCACAAAACATTCATCAATGGCTTCCAAACCAACCAACCATCTTCACATCCTCATGATCCCATTACTAGCACCTGGTCACACCATCCCCATGATCAACATGGCCACATTATTCGCAAAACAACCCAATATAACAGTCACCATTGTCACCACACCCGTAAACGCCATTCGATACGGCCCGATACTCCAATCCCACATCAATGCTGGATTGCTGGCCTCCCTGTTCGTTTTCTTCAACTCCCTTTTCCTAGTATTGAAAATGGATTGCCTGATGGATGTGAAAGTGCTGATCTTGTCCCTGGTTTGCATTTACTTCCTAACTTTTCGGCTGCTGTTGATATGCTGCAACAAAGACTTGAACAGCGGTTTGATTCGATAAAGCCTAGGCCGAATTGTGTTGTTTCGGATAAGTTTATGCTTTGGACTGATGATACAGCTAGAAAGTATAGGATTCCTAGGATTGTGTTTGATGGAATGAGTTGTTTTAAGCAGTTGGTTACTTATTATTTGTATGCACATAAGGTGTTTGATGAATTGGGTGAGTATGAGCCTTTTGTTCTCCCTGGGTTGCCTGACCGAATTGAGATTACTCGAGCTCAGTTGCCACCTGAGTTTAATTATACTCGTATGGCAACGAGTGAGCAGCTTGAACGAGTGAGGGAAACCGAAGCGAGAGCTTATGGAATGGTGGTTAATAGTTTTGAGGAGTTGGAACAAGAATATGTTAAGGAGTTTAAGAAGTTGAAAGAAGGTAAGGTTTGGTGTATAGGGCCATTATCACTATCTAGTGAAAAAGATTTAGGCGAATCGTTAAGAGGGGACGGTGTTGATGATGAGCAACGTTATTTGAAATGGCTTGATTCGAAAGAGCGTGGATCAGTTGTGTATGCATGTTTTGGTAGTAGTAGTCGGGTAACCCCTCCACAGCTTATAGAGCTCGGATTAGCATTAGAAGCATCCGAATCCCCGTTTATATGGGTGATTAGAGCGGGTGACAGAGCTAACGAGGTTGAGAATTGGTTATCAGAAAGCGGGTTTGAAAATAGAATAAAAGATAGAGGGTTGGTAATAAGAGACTGGGCGCCACAAGTACTGATCTTATCGCACCCTTCGGTTGGAGGGTTCTTGACACACTGCGGTTGGAACTCAATCTTGGAAGGGGTTTCGGCTGGTGTCCCTATGATCACATGGCCGCAGTTTGCTGAACAGTTTTTGAATGAGAAGTTGATAGTTCAAGTGGTGGGGATTGGTGTGAGTGTTGGTGCTCCGGTTGTGGTGCACTGGGGCGAGGAAGACAAGTTTGGGGTCACTGTGAAGAGCGAGCAAGTGAAAACGGCTATAGAAAGAGTAATGGACATGGGATCCGAAGGAAACGAGAGAAGAAAGAAAGCAAAAGCGCTTGGGATGGTAGCGAAGAAAGCATTAGAAGAAGGAGGTTCTTCTCACAATAACTTGACATTACTAATACAAGATCTGTTGCAACTTTCGGATGTTGGAAGCCAAGAGTCATCGACTTGATGCCAGTATTTTGAAATTCTGGCGAAAAATACGTACCCTTTATGGTTGTATCGACCATTTTTTAGTAGCAGTTGTTTAAGGTATACGGGTCGCCTTTATATCATATTCGTATTGTGTTTACTTATAGCAGAACTAAATAAACATTAGTGTTGTGAAAATTGTAGGTTATATAGCTTGTAATATTCTAGATGATATATTTGAAAGACAAGAATGAGCATATGTATTTCTGTGTTAGAAACAGTAATAAAAAATAGGCCTATGTTTTCGTTGAGTATGCTGTGGACTATCACAATGTTTTGATGAAAGACACAATGGTATGCAACTTTAAGGGTTAATTCTAGTAATCGATTACTGTCATCAGTAACTTGGGGCACTACCCCCTTCAACCCAACTCTTCCAAACATAGTTAATTTGGGTGGCAATAAACAAAACTTTATATTGCTTCATTTAAATCTGGTTATATTATACAAGTCAAGTCAGGTTTATTAAACTATACAATGGGTCAAAACATGTCACTTTTATAAAACTTGTTTAACTTAAAATCAGTCTAAATGGTTAGCACCAAGGTGTTACTGCCACCATCACTAGTATCACCTCCACCAATGTGCCTCTGCTATTGCCACCACCAAAACCATCATTGCCACCATCGTCAGCACCACCATGACGCCATTGTCAACCATACCGTCTCTGCCACAGCCCCTACCGCCTCTGTTGCATCATCGCTACTTGCCATCATGAAAAAAAGCATTGTAGGTTCTACTTATCTACTACCTTTTCTTTTTGTCTTAAATGATTAATTTCAACACTAGCATTAATATTATGTTTTTACCGTTACAAAAAAAACGAAAAAGCTACTTTAAAAATATATTTATGTAAAATTATTGTAAAAAAGGTTAAGTTATCATGTGAAAAAAAGGTATGGCTATTTGTGAATGTACTTTCTTTTACATTTTGCAAACTTTATGAAAGTTTACAGACTCAGAGAAAAATAGGCATAACTTAATTTTTATAAAATGAAAAGTAAAATATATATAAGAAAATCAAGAAAAAGAAACCTTAAAAGGGGCCACATTTCGTTCGTGGCGTGGGTCCACACGAACGCACATCCACAAACACGCCATGAACGGATGCACACATTTGCTGATCTAACAGGCTGCAGAAGTTCACATCTGCGGGGACACTGATACTTTTTGGGAGCTTCTCCCAGACTATAGTTTTCTTCCATGTCAAATACAAATTTACATAAATAATCCCCTTATGATAATCAATACAAACACGGTGATAATAATTGAATAATAATCTTTAAAATTTTAAAGATGGTTTCAAACAGTAAGTTCTTTTGTAAACGCATCTTCTGTGAATAAATATCTCACAGCTTCACATGACCAATTCCTCCTTTGAATGACCCGTAGAGGGGTCTTGATCTCCTGAAACTGAAAACATCGTCGATATTAACCATGTTGTTGTCACCCTCGTCCGCTGTGTTCTCTGTAGAATGTGTAGTTGCATATACTTGCACACTCAATGCCTTCTTTTGTGGGGCGCCAGCTTTTATATGTTCGTCAAAAAATTCAATCAGTTCTGCCTTTGTCAGCTGCTTTAACGCAGCAACCTATTTCAACACACAACAATTAACGGTATGAATAACATGGATGGCAATTTCTGGAACGACAAGAAGATAATCAAGATGAATTTTCATTGCAGTCCGCTTAATAAACAGGCCGCGCTCCAATTAAAATAAGAAAAAGTCAGCCCGTTTAGTTACAACCCTCCACCCCATTCATGACTTGTTTATAGCTTGATCATCACAAACCGTTTAGACACGTTTATAGCTTGATCACAGCACGTTAAGACTTGTTTAGATAAGTGGGTTACACGATAAGTATGTCTGGGTTAGAGTTGATATCGTTGACACAAATAAATATACGAGTCGTGATTAGGTTCATCAACTCAATCCATCCACCTGAAACCAATCCGACACAAATGAAACTCCTACAGTGAATAATCTGTAACCATGTGTTCGATTTAGTGTTGAATAAAATATCCGTGTTTTAAAATGTAAAATGAAGCTGAATCACTTAAAAAAATTAGAGTAACTTAAAGATATGGGAATGATCTAACATGCAAAAAGTTCCATACCTCATATTCTTTCCTATCAAATTTGAAGGTGCCATCCTGGATTTCCCGCCAAAAGTATCCAGATTCTTCTCTCAAGTTCTTGTGTTTCTCAAGCTTCATCTCGATCAATGCATTAACATTACTCTGTGCCATCAGATCATAAATATATGGATCAGTAAAAGCATTTATCTTTTCATATCAAGCTTACTGTCTCTAGGGGCGTTCATTAACTGTTGAAACAAGCCAAAACAAATCAATTCTGCTGGTCTAAGATTTATACGGGTTGGTTCCTAGTTCGGATTTGGCAGGTTGGCAATTCAACGGTTCAGACAACGGTTTGGAACTTGGAACAGACAGTATAACTTTTTTTTTTTTTTTTGATTTTTTAATCTTTGGAAAACGCAATTGTTAGTATTTCAACATGAGAAAACCGCAAAACCACTGGGACCAGCTTGTCAACATGCCACTTTGGTTTGCCGCTTCAGGAAACCGTAATTGGTTGTTCGGCCCAAAACTTTGTCAAAATCAGCCGAACAAGACTGCGTACACCCCTACTTGTATCAAAGAAAAAAGCTGAACGGGCTTACTGCCAAGAAAACCTAATACAGGTCTTAAATTATACCCACTTGTCAAAAACTCATCAAGACAAAAGAATTAAGAATTGAGGGGAAAAAAAGCCAACCTTAAATTCATCATCAGGCATCTCATATAGTTTACTCTCAAACATCTTAAGAAATGCTTGAACTCTTGACTCAATATGTTTAGGGCCCTATTAAATCCAAGATACGTGATTAGTCAAGTCATACACTCAAACATCATAATCGTAAAAACATAATAAGATAAAGTGTCTACCTTTACTGTAGATTGTATGATAAATTGTACTCCACGGATGCCAGAGTCGTTCCTACATTATTCAATTAAATATATAAGAATATTTGTTGAATACAAAATGAAATTAGGTTCATATATAAATATATAAAAGCTTCATATACCTCTGCATGAGTACGGTTATGTAACCAAGTTGCTCAACTGATCTAAGTTGGTGGAAAGCTGGTTGTTTAGCAATAAGAGCAACAAGCTGAAGTTTGATGTTCAACTTAAAATCATCTTGATGTACCTAAACATGCATGCATACACCCTGTTAATACTTGTCTATACATCTATATATAAGTCTATATGTGAAAAAATATTGGAGATTGTTCATTTTCATCCTAATAAAAAAAATATAAAATAGTTGATCTGATTCCACATTTTATAATCTGAAACCCATACCTGAATGTAGTGAAGAAGAGCTGAATTGTCATCGCTTGGATTCAGACCCTCTTTGGTATAGCAATACTTAACGCCCTTTTCAAGATTAACGATTCTATTTGCCATATGTTGGGATGGGAATAGAGCTTGAGATAAAGGCTTGGGACCCTTAAAAAGTACTTTTTCAACATGCTGAATCATCGATTCAGCTTCACTGGCTTCAATATTCCCTGTTATTAAATAAAGAAAAAATGAGCAAAGTTATAAAATAGATGGGAAAAAAACAAATCATATAGGTAGAAGAATAACCTGCTGCATAGCACTCTATGAATGTCCTTGACAAAATTTGAGGGTAATATCTTGATAAATCTTCAGGTCCAAGACCAGAAAGAACTTCGAGCTCATCATTCCAAGGCCATGACTGATCTTTCAGAAGTAATGAACAATAATACATAGCCTGCTGATATGGTTGTTGAAACTTGAAATTTTCATATTGTTTTGCGACCAATTCCTGCAAAGGGGGAGGAGGGGTTACAATTTACAAATGAGATATGAAAAGGCGGATAGTAAACAACATAAGTATCCATGTCAAATATATACCTTGATCACATAGAATCTGTCAGGTATAACTTCAAAAGTTGTAATTTTCTCAATTACTGTCTCAAGTAAGATCTTCAACTTGTGACTATATCCAGTCAAAGTCACCTGCAGTGTTATAAAGACAACAATGAGCTTACAAGTAAAGAGAATGCTTCAAGAGATAAGATATTAACACAACTAAAATTAAAATTGAAAAGATATAAGTATATAACAACTAATTTTAAACAGGAAGCAACAAAGTTACTAATGTATATGTTAAGTACCCAATATCTTTTGCATTTTTCTAAATAATTTATAGCTTCCCAAATCAACTCATTTTAAGTTTTGAGATTAAAGATTCTGTCATTCTGATATCAAAACAAATGAACTTAGAATATGTTTTTTACTGATAATATATGGTTGACTTGTTATGTCCCCATCGACCAGTCAGACATACCAATACAAGTGAGACATTATTTACCTGAAAACCATGATCTGTGTGAGAAATGCCATAATAAAGACCAGCAACCTGAGCATCATAAGCTGAAATGTGCAGATAAGATTAATTAATAATATAACATACAGTATCAGAACTATATACATATAAATGTGTGCTATACATGAAATCATAATCAAATTAAGGAAGCTTTATGACGAACCATATTCATTCAAGTAATCCATTAATAACCGCGTTGAAATGTCGGTAAGAACATTTGCTTCAGGGGAGTTGCCACCAAATGGACAGTAAAAATCTAGCTTAACATAAGCTTTAGGAGTGGAAAATGCTGTATCAGGCTTGTGCCATAACCTTGAATATGATGATTTCCTTAACATAACTGGAATATCCACCTGTTTAAAAATTGAAGACCATGAGAATCAAAATTCGAATGTAAATTTGACTTGAAGTACAACACCAATCACACCTTCTCATGAACACTCTTAATTGACAAATCAGTAGGTATAAACACATTAGGGCTTGGCAAATGTAGGTGTTCTTCAGGAGCTTTATCCATCCATTCCTGTATATTACCCATAAAATATTAAATATTCAATAGTTTTGTAAGAAAAAAATCAAACACCACCATAAACACATGTAGATTCAAACCTGAATGATGGAGCTAGTGATTTTTTCAACAGAGTATGCAGTTCCATACCATGGCTCAGTCAGGTCAGTATGCCCTTCAAAGTTTGTTGACTCCCAAAAAATTCTGGGGAAGAAAGAAGTAACGGAGAAAACATATAAATTTAATTTGTTGGTGGTCAATGATTTGCAGTGATACTCTAGGTGGAGCTTGAAGTATATTTTTTTTATTATTATTACAAATTTGATACCGAGTTACATGAGAAAACTGAAAAAGAACCATACATGAAGTTTCATTGGTAAGTTACCTGACATTGTTTGGTGTGAGCTCATTTAGCATAGACTGAATAACGTCTGGGGCGAAGTTTGAAGGTAAAGATGACCCAACCAGCCAATCTCTAAAGGGATATAACTATCACGTTTAAAATGATAATCAGAATAAGTAAATAGCACAACAACTTCTTACAATATTAAGTCAATGATAATTTCCACGATCTTTGGATACAATAGAGAATAGATATTAAAATCTGAAAGATGCAACAAAGAAAAACTGTAAAATGAAGTACTTGACGTCAAATCCATGGTGCAATTGGTACTTCTTTTTATCAATATACCGACCAGTTTGGTTTTAATAAGCATGAGGAATTTAGGTCTAAAAGCCGAGATGCAAAACGCTAAACAAGAGCTTCACTTACGCAAGGTGTGCTCTATGTACAACCACAGAAGCTTTATTTACAACCAAACCCTAAATCTCTCACATATTAGCCTCACCATGAAACTTTATGTCGTTTTTACATATCAGCTTTGTAGTGGTCTAATATCTATGTCCATAACAACGATCCTAATTTGGACAGACATGTTCAAGAAGCTTCGCCTCCATACACTAATGCGTTTTCCCAATCACCTCCCGCCCTCCCACCTGTGGTGCACTTTTTCAAACCAAGCCAACCACAAAGATGATGGATACTAACACTATCATAACTATTGTATGTAACTGGAAACTAATACCTACATACAATATGTTGATGTCAAACAACTTCATAGAAAAACTGTCATGACTATAAAAAGAGAGAGATACAAAGGCGAATACATACCTGCATATTTGATGAACATTTAACCACATAATCAATTGGAGGGGTTTTATCCTGATAATGGAAAGTCATCTCGCAGATTGCTGAAAGCTTCACAAAACATATTATATAGCATTGTTAAAACACAAAATATATCAAATTGCATTGTTAAGGGTTAAAACTTTAAAATATCATGCCACATAATATCATAACTCAAATAGGAACCAATACAACATACAACACCAACAAATTGAAGAAACATGCCACGTAATATGACAGCCCAAAAATTATTGAATTACTAAACATATGAAAAATTAGGCTGCGGTTAACATCAGATAAATGATTATTGAAAGCAGGGATAAATGGCAGCTCACAAGTTTTATTACCACAAGTTCAAACATAAAATGGAAACACTAGACCTTAAGGCTTAAACAGATCATAAAGTACTAAAACGAAAAATGCACAGAAAAAGAAGATTTAAAATGTGTACCTCATCAAAGATCCACTTGCAAACACCAGACTGTTGCAAGAGCGAAATGTACTTGAATAGAAGTCCAATAATATGTTTAACATTTTCTGGTGTTTCAGGTGAAAAAAAAATAGATTAGTGGGATAAATGAAAAAAAAACAAATCAAACGTCTCCACACAGAGGGGACTGGAAACAAACACTCACCATGACCAGCATCAGTTAAATCAATAACCACTTTAAAAAAAGAGAAATCCAAAGTCCAGTCAGATTCACCAGCAGATAAACTATTTGCCCAACCTGCACACAGTTTCATGTCATCACTCACCCAGGAATTAAATGATGGTAATAATAACAATAATAATATTTATGCAGATACCACTTAAATTACAACTTGACTGACAGATTACCACTTAAAACGTCATTAAGTTCCAATAAAGCATAGAAGACCCGTTTAAACTAAAACACTTGCTGATAACTGTATTGCACAGGTATACTACTAAAATGAATACACACATGTATATACTGTATACACACACACAACATTAAGGAAAGAGATGTTAGACACATATAAAATGGTGAGAACTCACCCAACTTCTTCAAGATATAGAAGAGGGATCCTTCTCCTTCATGACCAATCAAGTGACCAAGATACCTGTTTGGTCCTTCCATGTAATGATGAATGCCAGGTGTGATTGGCCATGTAACTCTCAGCTTGTGACCACGTTTTATAGGAACAGTTTTGACAATAACCTAAGAAATAAATGCCCCAAAACAAGAACCACAAATGTTTAGAGGATCAAGGGAACTATACTATTACACATTGATCATATTTTCATTAACAGTGATACACTTAGAAAAGTGGAAGAAGGATTGCCATAGAAGCAGATTAACAAGCCAAAAAACCAACATCATTTCTGTAAATACCTGAAGATGGTCAGAGCAGGGTTGACCAGGGAAACTAAGCTTATCGAGGTTGATATTTCTTATATCTTGGAATTTGCTAAGTACACTGCTTTCAATTTTATCCAGGCTTTCTGAAGATATCAATATTACAGACAATGAGCACATGAATTACTTTAATAAGACAACTAAAATTTGAAACATGCATACCTTTTGCATACACAACTAGATTCATGATGTTGGCTGAGTAATTTTCTCTGTAGAATTTGAGGAGCTCATCTCTTGTATCAACCCCTCTTGCCTTTGGCCTTACCTCAAGTGTATCCCAGTTCCCTATTCATTACATGGGATGCAAAATAACTGTTATCTGTTGGGTGTTTAGTTATGTAAAAGCATAGGTGTTTTATGGAAAAAGTTTTCTAAGAAAAAATGACAGCTAGAAAACATATTCATAGAAAATTATTCATTAAAAGCAGATAGCTCTTTATAACAACTTTATAACCATATTTAAGAAAACATGGATATATTTGTTTCTGCTCTTTTCCTTTGTAGAAGTCTACCTGTGTATTCAAACTTCTACAAAATCTGTCCTAAATTCAAGAAAAGCAGACGAGCCTCCCCGCTCAACGACTTCAGTTTCTGCTGTGCTTACACAGGTACACCTTGACGAATCCGATTTTTATTGGGTCACTGGTTACACCTTGACAGGTTAAGTTTCTGCTTCAATTTGTTACACAAATGTTTTTTTTTTCTTTCTATTTTTCAGAATCACAACTTTTTAGTTTAATTTGTTGGTTGTTGCTGCTTGAGTTTGTTAAGGTGTTTAACCAATGTTCTGCATTGGAGGATGTGGCACCAGTACCACCCTTCTGCATTGGAGCCCCCTGTTTGTGGAGGGTTCATGATTCATCAATGCAAATGGGCACCATGGGAATAGATGGGGCCTACATGAGTTTTTTTCTTTTTTGGGTTCCAATTGAGGTGAATCAATAAAATGTATAAAACATTTATTTTTAATTTTAAATAATTTAAATGTAGTAATTAGGTAAAAATAACATAAATATGTAATGTATTTTATTTTTTATTTTAAGAACATTAAATTGTTAATTTTTAAACTAACTTTATTTATTGTATACAAAAGTTTTGCATCAACTATTTTAATAACAAAGCATTTGTTTTTTTTATAATAAGCTATATAATTTTTTATAAATAATTTATTTGGTATAGAAAACAATTTGATTATGAAAAATACATGTAAAAAATAGTGATGATGTCGAAATGTAAGAATTTTTTTGATGTTTGTTGGGTTGGAGAAAAAAATGAGGTTTCTGAAAGATGAGTTGAAATCTGATGTGGCAAGTGAAGTGACTAGGCGCGTTTGTGGGTGTTTTTGAGGGTTCGCATTGGAGATGGTCTGAACAAGTGAACCAACATAAATAAACTTCCTCACAAATGGTTCACAAACTGTTCAATAATCGTTCATTTGTTTACAACCCTATTTACTGGTTTTTGTTGTTTATTGTTTTGTGGTCATATTAGTTGTAGTTTCAACTTATTTCAATTGGTTTCTTGTGTTAAGTTTTAGTTTCAATGGAGTTGTAATTTCAACTGACTGTCATTTTAATGGGCTGCCTGTACTAAGTGTAGTTTCAACAACTCATGTGGTCACTGAGATGTAAGTGTATTACTGTATTAGTAGCTGGTTAAAAATACTCATGCCTCATATTAGTTGTACACTTGTACTTGTATATTCTATAATAATAAGTGTGTTAACATATACTATTGTGCATATAGTTTTATGGATAAACAGTTGCATCTGAGCAGGTTTTCCAATTTTCTAAGTTACTCATGCCTCATATTAGTTGTACACCTGTACTTGTATATTCTATAATAATAAGTGTGTTAGCATATATTGTGCATATAGTTTTATGGATAAACAGTTGCATCTGAGCATGTTTTCCAGTTTTCTAAGTTAGAAAAAGGCAAGACCATTGAACACATTTCCAAATTTTCAGTAGTTTTCTAGAGATGGAATACACCCCTTGTTTTCTAGGAAACAGAGATAGAAAACTAGATAAATTCTTTATAGCTTAAAACACCCTTAGCATTTTAAGAATGTATGAACTCTGTCACTATAAAAGACTAGAACATCCTAGTAACCAAATTCGATCCCAAAAAAATGTGACAGGAAAGCTCAATTCCACACACGTGGTACCATACAAAGAAACCAGTATGCAACTATTGTGATTGTGATGAAGTTTTCTTTGTAAAATGTAGCTTACGGCGGCATATGATATATAGTGATAATAATTTCTATTTTCAATAGATACATGCAAAAAGAATGTTAAATGCCAACCTGTACTGAACTTGTGGTATGCGTGACCTTCTGCACTAAGATGTTTTTGCAGCTGCAAAATACGGTTAACCCAAAGAAGTTAAAGCTTCTAATTTCTCTTCGCATAGAGCTTATGATATAGCACTGATAGGTGAAAACAACATTACCTGATTTATTCTCCATGCATCAGAGAGTAAATTCTTCTGATTCTCTGTATAAAATAAGTGGAAGGAAGGTGTAAAGACGACTTCATCAACTAAAATATATAGCAACAAACAACAAACCCATTAAATTGATGCTGACCAGAGTCAACAGCTTTTATTTCCCTCGTGGTTGCATCAGATGACATCAGTGGCTTGATAAAGAACTGGGCAAATCTACACAAAAAATTAAGAAAATACATGTTAAATTAACACATGCCAGCAGCTTACTAAAATTCGACCAGAACAAAACTGGAACTGCCACAAAGTAACTATAGAATTGCCAACCCCCCCCCCCCCCCCCCACAAAAAAAAAAGACTATTATGTACCTATCCAAAGCCTCGTCAAAACAGTCAGCATTAACATCAAAGAAATAGTTGGTGTGCTCAGAGGATGTATACGCGTTGGTACGACCTCCATGCTAACAAAATACCAAAACTTTATAAATTCAAAAGAACAGCAACAAATATGAGATCATATACATGACATGTAGTCATAGTTGTCACTAACAGCTATAGCGCGCTACGTAGAGTATAGGCCATATGTCGCTATATAGTATATAGCAATAAACAGCATAATTTTTATTTTATTTTATTTTTTTCTCATCTCCACTGCTTGATAACATGTATTTTTCTGCTTCTCTACTTTATCGCTAAACATCAAATAGCACGTGTTATTTCATCGCTATCGCTATGTGAACAGATAAGCATGAGTGCGAAAAGAATATTGGCATCGAACAACATGTGTTGTGCAAAACATAAAGGTACAAACTACAAAGTACCTCTGATATGTATGTAGAATAACTATCCTCCAAAGGATACTTCTCACTCGCATAAAACAGCATATGCTCTGCAATTAAATATCAACCAAAATTAAAAAAAAAAACTAGCTTAAAAATAATTCCAATAGTTCGTTAACAATTTCAGAGTTTTCAATTTTGACCTAAAGCTACTATGTGCAAAATAATCATATACTAAACCTAAGTATATCATATTATCATCATCAAATCAAATAACAAAAACCTAAACATTATCTTCATGAAATACAAAAATCAACAGAATTAATTAAAAAAGTCGCACCTAGAAAATGAGCAAGGCCTTCGAGACCGTCCGGATCGCTAAACGAACCAACGCCAACGTTCATCGAAGCAGCAGACTGAAATAACACAACATAACATAACAGAAACTGAATAAATGAATTGACGATCTAATTAATTAATTAATAATAAAAAGAATCAGTTTATGGAAACAAGTAGAGTGATGATGAATGTTTGAGACCTTATCGGTATCGGGATCACTGATGAGGAGAGCTTGGAGAGAGTTAGGTAGGATTATTCGTTTGTAGGCTCTGGTATCGTTACGAGGCTTTATCATCTCCTCCGTTGTATCTTTTCCGACCGTCATGCTTCCGTCCTCTACTTTCTTTTGTGGTGAAGATTAGAAGAAACAGGGGTGGGAGATGACTGGTGAAATATTAATTAATAACATGTAACGACTTGACTATCTATCTATCTATAATACTATCTTTTTAAACAAGAAAACAATGAAAGAGGTTGTTTTTCTTGACTCAACAACTTGTACCAAACTCCAAAAGTCTATGCTTACATTATATTACTAGCTTTTATCCCGGGAATGTCCCGGGGTTAAAATATGTAAATAACATAATAAAATATCTAATATGACAACATAATTAATGATTTGCCAATACATGATTAATGAATAATAATAATATTATTATTTATTTTAAACAAATTTCTGCCGTAAGTTATCATATTTAAATATAAAAAAAAGAATCTCTGCCAATAAAGTTATGTTTATCGTTTGTGATTTATTAGTAGAGTAAAATATATTTGAAAACAAAACCCCACAAAAATAGTTGTTTTTTTCTCCGTTTTTTATATAGCACTATGGTACTCGTTGGAAAGATAATAAAACGCTCGTTAATTTAATGTAATTTTTTTCTTTAAAAAATCTCGTATATAAAAAATATTAACGTTTAAAAGTTATGGGAGTAAACATTAGAGGGAAAATTTAATTTTGTTTTTAAATTCTTATCTTTTCCTAAAATAATTATAATATATATAGATTTATTAAAAAAACTCAAAAATTAAAAAATCCTACATGATGTCACGTGGCATATTCAAGGAGGGGTTGAGGCCTCCATTGAATGTCATATCATCAAAGTTCAATTCTTTTATTATAGACTAGTTTTTATCCCGGGAGCGTCCCGGGTTGAAATATCTAATATGACATAATAAAATATCTAATATGACAACATAATTAATAACTTGCCAATATATGATTGATGAATATTATTATTATTATTATTATCATTATTATTATTATTTATTTTAAACAAATCTCTGTCATAAGTTATCATATTCTAATATAAAAAAACGAATCTCTCCGCCGGGGTACAAATCTAGGGCCATTACAAAATATTATATAATGTCAAATGAATTCGGAAGTTTGTAATCGATCATTCTAAAAAGAACTAACATGAAATAAGGAAAAAAAGTTATTTATTGAAATATCGAATGCATTAGTCTAAGGATTATGTGATGCGTTAGAAAATTCATGGGTATATGATTGGGTATATAGTTCGGGTATTTAGGTATGTAGTTTAGGGTAATTGGGTCGGGTATCACCTAATCCTAGGCCCGACCCAAACCCACAATTTTTTTAAACTAATCCCAAACCTGACACAATACCTGTCGGGATACAAAAAATAGTCGTTTTTTTTCTCTGTTTTTTATATAGCACTATGGTACTCGTTGGAAAGATAATAAAACGCTCGTTAAATTGGTGTAATTTTTTTCTTTAAAAAATCTCGTATATAAAAGATATTAACGTTTAAAAGTTATGGGAGGAAATTAGTAGATTAGGTATTTAATAGATTAGATTAAACCATATTTATTCTTTTTTTTAATTGGTCTAGAGTTGCCACATCACATCCTATGTGACATCTCTCAAATGAGAGATTGCATAATATTATGACATGTAGGATTATTAGCTTTGCAATATATATATATATATATATATATATATATATATATATATATATTATTAAAAAAACTCAAAAATTAAAAAATCCTACATGATGCCACGTGGCATATTCAATGAGGGGTTGAGGCCTCCATTGAATGCCACATCATCAAAGTTCAATTCTTTTATTATAAGTTAGAGAGAATTACACAGATTGTCCTTTAGTTTTACCCAAAATTGCATGTTCTGTCCTTTTTTTTAATTTTTAACTCCCTGTGTCCTTTGTTTTGTGCACTTGTTACACCCTATGTCCTTTAGGGTAACTGCCGTTAAAAACAAACGGTTTCTTAGACATGTGCCCCTCACGTGAGGGGCAATATTGTCTTTTCACCCTCAAAAGGACAATCTGTGTAATAATAATAATAATAATAATAATAATAATAATAATAATAATAATAATACAAAGATGATTATTTGTAACCCACCTCTACATTTCAATTATGTAACCATCATCAAACAAGAATCCAGATTAAAGATACAAAGATGATTATTTGGTTGAAGATTTGATCTGGGACCCCGTAACCACCTCGGCCTGCCACCAACACCCGACGCCACCCGAACCTGTCACCATCCTCCACTACCAATCGGTTATCATCACTCAAACCCTATACCCGACGACCACCACCAGCAATAATCCTCCCCGATCTACCACAGACCACCATCATCATCATCATCATCCATCCATCACATTCTTTTTACATACAATAACCGTCCCATATAATAATAATAATAATTCATCTAACATTCTACTGTCCCTCTGACCCTTGAGAATTATCATTTGATGTCTGCTGCTGTTGCTGATGATGCATTCGACCCTGACCCGAACCCGAACCCGAACCCTGCCCCTGACCCGAACCCATCTGGTATATCTGACTCAAAGCCTGTTGATTCAAAACCCCTAAATGCCCATCTTGAGACAACCCAAGCTCCAACCCAGGAATCTGCTGCTGCTGCTGCTGATTACTATTATTATTATTATGCTCAAGACCATGATTATGATTACCCAAAATCGAAGAAAAACTCATCTGACCCATATTAGACCCGGGCAAATCAAACCCAGTAAACGCCATCTTTTGCAAATAATTCGAGCTTTCAACCCCCAAATTGCTACCCGTAGAACCCGAACAAGCCGACTGAAACCCGAACCCAGTTCCCTACCGAGTTCTCCCTCTCTCTCTTCTGCTTCTCTCTTTCTGTTGACTCTCTCTCTCTATCTCCGCGTCTCTCTCTCTCTCTCTACAATAATAAGCAGTTGAAGCAAAAGGTATAGTGATGAGGGGTGGTGGTGGGGTTCTGTCATCGGAGCTCGCCGGAAGAGGAGGATGTTGCCGGTCCTCCTCTCTCCCCGGCTCCCTCTCTTTCTCTCTCTAGGTTGATGTGGGTATGTGGGATAAAGATGATGTTTGTCTGGTTGTGAATGGGTTTTTTTTTTTAAGTTTTTTTTTTAAGTTTTAGACGAAAAGACAATATTGCCCCTCACGTGAGGGACTTAACGTTTGTTTTTAACGGACGTTACCCTAAAGGACATAGGGTGTAACAAGTGTACAAAACAAAGGACACAGGGAGTTAAAAATTAAAAAAAAGGACAGAACATGCAATTTTGGGTAAAACTAAAGGACAATCTGTGTAATTCTCTCTATAAGTTATTATAGATTACTAGTTAATATCCTCGAAGAGTCCCGAGAATTGACAAACCTATATGTCATGATCATGATATAATGTTATAGCAACCGGAAAATTTTTCTTTTTTTTCGTTTCTTCCTTTTCGGCTTTGAGTAATTTAATAGGACGAAAATTCTTTCAACAGGGGATGATGTGACACCCGGCAAACTCAGGTTAATACTTTTACAAACATATAAATCTACCTTACCGAAAACATTTATTTAACGTACTTAATTGGGTCAGTTGAGTCCGTTTGATGGTTCAAGGAATCATCGAGAGTTGAATTACACTTGCGTATTGTCCAGGGTTCAATGATTCGGGAAAACATACGCACCCACAAGTCTTGAGTCCCGTTTTTTGGTGAAATTAGATAATTGGGTTAAGTATCAAGTATTAAATGTTCTATGAATGATTTACAACGTGTGACTACGTGTTTACATGATTAGACATGATTAACATATGTTAGAAATGCATAATCATGTGTTAGGATGTGTTAACATGTGTTAAAATGTGTTAAAATAGCAAAAACATGAAAATCTGAATATCAGAAATCTGGTTCGACCAAGAGGAGGGTCAAACCAAACTCCTGGACTTTGATTCGACCCTGTAAAGGGGCGAACCAAGTCTGGGTATAAATATAACCCATTATCACATTTGCATCATTTCACAACCCTAACTCGCATCCAAGTGTTCTCTCTCAACCCCAAACCTGTATAAATGAGTTTTTGCCCTTGTTTTTCAGATCCTAAAGCTAAAACACGTCCCATAACCAAAACAAGTGAAGAATCAAGGTGTGTTCATCATCTAAACCCTATTTATTCAAAGTTCCTACGTTTTTATCAAACCCTAAGTGGCCAGATCTGATTCAAATGAGTTTTCATGGACAAAAACCTTTCTAACACATTTCTAAACCAAATCTAGTCATAAATAATAAGTTTTTTTTACAAAAACCCCAATGTTAATGGTGTTAAATGACTTGTTTACGTGTTATATGATATGAAATGATGAATAGATGTGATGTAGATGATTTAGGACTATTTTGGATAATGGTTTATGGATATTATAAGGTTTAATTGATGTTTGATGGATTTTCACTCATTTTGGGGATTTTATATTAGATCTAGGCCTCTAGGGTTTGCTCTTGTTAGTGTTGATGAGGATATGATTGAGGGTTCATTATACATGTCTAATCCGTGCATATTAATCTGTACATGAGGTTATATTGATAGTTTCCATTTTAGGTAAAGATTTCATGCAATTGATGTGACATTTTCATAATTTGCCATTTTGGGAAAGATTGTGATTGTTATGTGAAACGGACAAATTTATGTGTGTAAATGGTATGATTACATGTGGTTAGGATAGATATAGTCAACTGTTGGGATTTGTGACTTTCAGTGATGTTTTCGGACTGTTTTGGTGAGATTGTGTCGGTTTAATGAGTTTCTGCAGCAATTGGGTCGAACCAGACTCATAAAACCCATTCGACCCAACCAAGGGTCGAACCAAAACTCAGACTTCCCATTCGACCCTGTTAATCAGCACGAACCATATTTACAAACTTTCATTCGACCTTTCGACTGCAGAAATGGAAATTTGATGCAAACTAAGTGTTTTATGTGAAATTCTTGTATGTAAACTATATGTACTTGATCGACTAGTGTAACGGGTCACCAACGGAATGTTAGGTCTGTCTGGTGTGTTGGGTCAACGTTCAAACTCATTTTCAAACATACGTGGTCACGATTTGGAAAATCGGGGACTAGTTAACCTACATGTTATTAGTCAAAACACTTACACAAACTTTATGATAGGACGCCGGTAGTTGGGACTATCAGTTCGCGTTAGTTATTCTTTTTGAAAGAAGATGTAACCTAAGGTGAGTTCACGGCCCCGTTTTCACACACTTTTCTCATGGGGAAGAAACATGCTACACATTTTAGAAATGCAACGATTATGTTATACTATGTTGATCTTTTGTTTACTATACGACATCATCTAAGTCCTAGGGGAAACCATGAATATGTGGGGATTCATAACCGGGAAATGTGGATAGATCTATTGGGCCTGACAAACCCCACCAGGGTCGGCTGGGAGCCGGACAGGTGCATATTGTCTCTAAACACTAGGGTTACTGAGGATGACGGTAGCCCAACTCGGGCAACAACACAAGAAACGCTTGTCAGTAATGGTTTTCAATCGTAGTAGTAACATACCTAACGTCTACCTAACGTTCGCATAATATACTAATATCGGGATTGATCTTTCAAAACCTATAGAAACGCTTTTATAAAACTTGTGAACTCACCAGCATTATATGTTGACATTTTTAGCATGTTTTCTCCGGTCGCTAAGGTAGCAGCAGCTGATAGGCTCACGGAGTCGCACGGCCTCTACATTCACTTGCGTGGTTTTAAACGTTGTCAGATTTATATCATTACTGTTATGTGATGTAAAGATGTTTTATGCTTCCGTTGTAGTCGTTTATACTTTTAAAACTTAATTAATGGTTTACGTATCTTTTACATTTAGTTATCGTTTATTGTGACCATTGACTTAGATCCTGGTGTGTCATGCACCTCGCGGTAAAACCCCGCAAGTGGAATATGAGGGTGTGACAATTGGTATCAGAGCCAATGGTTATAGTGAACTAGGACTGCATATAGAGTCTAATCTATAGCCGAGTCGCACACACACTAGACGGTCGCATAAATATGGGTCATATCACACACACTAGACTGCATGTAGAGTCTAGTCTTTATGATTCTTTTGTCAATCGACTATGTTATTTTCACAGATTTCGATTTCATTACATCCCAATTTAATTTTAGAATGTTTAAATTTCAAATCCAATTAATTAAAAAAATCGAAGAATTAAAATCCACGTTAAGTTTTTTCTAGTAGCCCTACCCTTGTATCACCCAAGTCCATAATGTTCTTTTTTCTTGTGAACGCGACCTACACTTTTTATTCTTATTTTTAAAACAGGAATCAGAGTGATTATAGTTGATTAATGAAACACTTGTGTATTAACTAAGTATTTTGAATTTATGGCAAAAGCAATTTTTGAATCCACTACTACTAACCCATTAATCAATTCAGGGAGACACATTTTGAATCACTATCAAAGTACATGCGTCATGCGATGAGAAACACAAACATTGCTAGGGTGTGTATGGTTCAATTATTATCTTCAATTGAAGCTGAAGTCATCAGTTAGTCTATTTTATTAATCAATCAGTTTTTAGTTTATTAGTTCGGTTTACTTAGTTAGATTGACAGTTTTTTTATTCAGTTTGTTTAATTTCGGTTAGTAGCTAAAACCAAACTTTGGTTAAACTTTTGTTTAAAAGTACACGAAAACTGAAACATAAATGCATGAAATGGAGAAGTATAAAAATGCATGAATGGAGATTTAAAATATGAAATTCATGAATTGGAAGTATAAAAGCTATAAATATATGAAAATATAAATGGTTTGGTTCAGTAAATTTTGGTTAAACAGGTTTAAAAAAACCGATCGCTGATTTTCGGATAATTTGGTTTTCGGTTAATAGTTTTCAGTTAATTCACTTTTTGGTTGATTTCGGTTCGTATTTTTGGTTGGTTTCGGTTAACGATTCAATTACTGCTTACCCCTAGACACTGTTAATCACGTAACATATCATTTTTTTAATTAAAAAAACTACAGAAATACTAAACACAAACTAAAGAGAATAAAATACTCGTTTTTATGGTGTCTTTTTTTTTTTTAATATTAACGTATGGAAAAGTTAAAGCCGTTCAAAAATCGAGGTGTACTTAATTTTTTGTAAAGGAGATAAAGTGTAACTATTAACTAGTTATCCATAATTTGAATAAAGATGAGAGAACTAAAGTATAATTAAGATGATAAATATTAAATAAAATATAAATTTCGTTACACCGGCGTAGTTATTTTGTTAAACGGTGTAAGGACGACGTAAGACATTTTTCTTCACTTTTTGTATATTTCTTAGTTAGCCATTTTTACATCCCTGGGTTGAATCCAAATTTGTAACTCTGTTAACCAAATATGTTAAGTAGAAGGGCATTTCAGTCATTTTCATATAGGTACAACACTTTAATGCATAATTGTTAGTTGCATTTTTTAGGCATATTTTATCATCTTTTTAGTAGCTAGTTTTAGCGTTTTTATGCATTTAGGTTGTACATATTGCATCAATTTCGTGAAATGCATGTTTCGGCGGAATGGAATCTACTTTGGTTGATTTTGTAGGTGTGGAGAATTGACAAAAGCAATGGCGAGCATTGACGAGGCGAGACCGCAATTTACTTGGACTTCACTGGCGATCTTAAAAGAAGTTTAGGCTGCAAGCAGCAAAGAAAGAACTAGAGGGGCTGATTTGAAAAGTTATTAATTGATAGAATGTTAGTAAATAAAAAAATTGGAAAACAACAAATAAATAAAAAAATTGGAAAACAACAAATTGTGAGCTTTTTGGGGAGCAGATAATTCGAAGGGCTGGATTCTTTTTGGTGGGAGATTATTATTCAACATTATTCATGTTGGGCGAGCTGCTGTACATCGAAGAAGAAACTTTGAATTTCTTTTGGCATTAAAGACAATTTCTATTTTTTTTTATCGTAAGATTTAATTTTTATGTTTTACGAGTAAGGGCAACCCGCGCGTTGCGACGGGATATTATGAAACGGAAAAAAATGAAATAAAAATGTTAAATTGTGCAAGAAATACCTTGGCAAGATGCAAATAGGCTATAAGCTCGTGTTAAGATGATCAAGAGTTGTTCGCATTCTTCTCTTTTGATCTCCACAATGCAAACCTTGAAAATCAAATAAAGTTCCTCGTTACAGTTTCTCTCTCAGCAACTATAATCGCATAATGATTTCTATTTTAACGAAACGAAAAAACGCAAAACAAAAGACGAATAAATATAGCCAAATGCATGAATCGATTCAGACAAAACAAAAGAGGAATACGTAAAACGCAAAAGCAGAGAAGAAAAGAGACGTCAAAAACACCAATCCCTTCACTGTTCTCAAAAGGATTTCCTTTAAAGTTTTGTATGTTTCAATAAAAGAAACAATCTATACACACAGGTAACAAACATATGTATAAATATTCTTGATTTTGGCTGGGGGTTTCTTGTAGCTCCTTACTTGTCAAAACAACAGTGTATATGCAATCCGTATGTACAAATCTGATTACTAAAAATAAGATATGCAAACATGTTTCTTTAAAATATATTTTATAAAAAAAATGGCGCACATAATATATACAATGGTCCTTCCTTCCACCCCCGTCACCGATTCAACCATGAAAACCCAAAAGCCACCCGACCGTAGTACTGAATATCATCGCCGCGTCGTCACGACCGAATTCTGTGGTCGGAGTTTCGACACACATCACCACTACTACAATCCCTCTCCCCTTCTCTCTCATGTTTGTTTCATCTTTCCCAACTCAATAGCACAAACCCAATTTCAATAAATAAAAAGTGAATACGAAAATGGATTACTGCCAATGCGGATGACTACGGTGAAGAAGCCAACGTTTGCATGTTGCGGCAAGGCAAGTCGAAAACCGATTGTGCATTAAGATACCTGCGAAAAAGATGAGAGAGAGAGGAAAGTGATGGCCTGTTCTTAAAGACAATCAACCAAAAAAATCATTTTATATTAATATTAAATAACTTTAGATGCCAACCGTTAGATCTAAAACGAACGGCGGAAATCAACATAGCTACTATTCCCAAGGTTGCTTTTAAATACGAGTAATAGGTAAATATCATATTTGTTTTGATTGATCTAGCCGCTATGTCCGGCTAGAGCCTTTTTAATTCCGGCACTTTGGTATGTTTTCTTAGTTTTGATTCGTAAACTTATGTGAAACTCTTATGAGATCGGATTTTCGAATGGTTTGTTTGGTTGGTTCTTGATTTTATACATTTAGGTAAAATATTAGTTGGTTGATAAAATTGGCCACATTGTTAATCATTCTAATAGAGTTCATCAATTTATGAAATTTTAACCGGTTTTATATATTTGATAAAAAGGAACAAATAACGGTTTAGGTTTGTCTATGCATTTAAATTCGTTATAGAATTAAACAATATAATTAAGCATTCCGAACGACGTGAGTGTTTGGTTATAATCGATACTTCTATCATTGCAACTTGCACGCTAAGATCCGAACGGCGTGAGCTTGGAGTAGCGGGTTGGCTCTAATCAACGAACGACGTTTGGTTAGACTTTAGATAGAGTGGATGTCCGAACGGCGTGACGTCTAATATTGATACAAACCGTTTAATTAAAGGATCATTGCACCATAATTGTTAATGATCATAAGTCCGGGTCAAATTAAGAAACTGTAGCTTTAATATCTGAATTTATCCCACAATTTAATTAACATTTTTTAGTCATTCGTCTTGTTAATTTTTAGTTTTATTTTCATTAATTTAAACTATACCTATATCGTATTTGTTTTGATTGATCTAGCCGCCATTTCCGACTATAACCTTTTTAATTCCGGCACTTTGGTATGTTTTCTTAGTTTTGATTCGTGAACTTATGTGAAACTCTTATGAGATCGGATTTTCAAATGGTTTGTTTGGTTGGTTCTTGATTTTATACCTTTAGGTAAAATATTAGTTGGTTGATAAAATTGGCCACTTTGTTAATCATTCTAATAGAGTTCATCAATTTATGAAATTTTAACCGGTTTTATGTATTTGATAAAAAGGAACAAATAACGGTTTAGGTTTGTCTATGCATTTAAATTCATTATAGAATTAAACAATATAATTAAGCATTCCGAACGGCGTGAGTGTTTGGTTATAATCGATACTTTTATCATTGCAACCCGCATGCTAAGATCCGAACGGCGTGAGCTTGGAGTAGCGGGTTGGCTCTAATCAACGAACGACATTTGGTTAGACTTTAGATAGAGTGGATGTCCGAACGGTGTGACGTCTAATATTGATACAAACCGTTTAAATAAAGGATCATTGCACCATAATTGTTAATGATCATAAGTCCAGGTCAAATTAAGAAACTGTAGCTTTAATATTTGAATTTATCCCACAATTTAATTAACATTTTTTTAGTCATTCGTCTTGTTAATTTTTAGTTTTCTTTTCATTAATTTAAACTATATCTATATCGTATTTGTTTTGATTGATCTAGCCGCCATTTCCGGCTATAACCTTTTTAATTCCGACACTTTGGTATGTTTTCTTAGTTTTGATTCGTAAACTTATGTGAAACTCTTATGAGATCGGATTTTCGAATGGTTTGTTTGGTTGGTTCTTGATTTTATACCTTTAGGTAAAATATTAGTTGGTTGATAAAATTGGCCACTTTGTTAATCATTCTAATAGAGTTCATCAATTTATGAAATTTTAACCGGTTTTATATATTTGATAAAAAGGAACAAATAACGGTTTAGGTTTGTCTATGAATTTAAATTCGTTATAGAATTAAACAATATAATTAAGCATTCCGAACGGCATGAGTGTTTGGTTATAATCGATACTTCTATCATTGCAACCCGCACGCTAAGATCCGAACAGCGTGAGCTTGGAGTAGCGGGTTGGCTCCAATCAACGAACGACGTTTGGTTAGACTTTAGATAAGGTGGATGTCCGAACGGCGTGACGTCTCGTTTAATTAAAGGATCATTGCACCATAATTGTTAATGATCATAAGTCTGAGTCAAATTAAGAAACTGCCTTAGTGTTGGAATTAGCTTTAATATCTGAATTTATCCCACAATTTAATTGCCTTTTTTTAGTCATTCGTCTTGTTAATTTTAGTTTTATTTTCATTAATTTAAACTATACCAACCCACCTTTTTTATATAGTCGTATTTGTGCGAAAAACGTTTTTTTGGTATAATTGGTTAATTTGTATCCCTGAGGATATGAACCTTACTTTCACTCATACTAGTAGGTTTATTATTTATTTATTTGCTGGATTCGACATCCAACAATAATGTACTTACCAAATAGTTTTTATTATACACACACATATTCATCTGCACCACCTAACTCCACCGAACCACCTAACTCCTCCACAACATCGACACCCACAAACACGAAAAACCAACAACCCACAAACCCTAGTCGTCATCCTGATCCATAGGTAATTTCCGTAGGTAATTTGTTACAAATGAGATTATCCTGTTCCATATATCAAATGTGGCTTTTTACCGACGAATTTTTGTCGGTAACTACCTTTAGTGACTAATTGTCTCCTTTGTTTTGTATCAAATTTAGGAGAGTTTGTTCTAAATTTTCACAAAAACCAGTACAATAATTATACTTAGATTCAATTTTTTAGAATAATCCAGTTATGTATAACCTAAGTTTTCAAACTAACATTATTATTATGTTCTCTTTAATATTCACAATTTCATTATAATGGAAATGCAAATTTGATATTAACAAAAAATCTCATCATGTGGTGACACTAATATGTAGAATTGTTAATCATGGTTATGCCTTATAACCCACATGCAATATTTTCGTAATTTGAACTTCTTATTTATTTAATCGTTTTTTAGAACTTAAGTAAACCAAACCTCTTACATATACGTAAATTAATCCACAGTATGCAATTGCCTCTTGTAATGTTTTGATCATCATTCAAATAAACATGGTATACAAATGTAGATAAAACACAAATTCAAAAGTTTCAAAATACTGTAAAATACTATGTGCTTGACTTCTCCTAGAATCATTAGGGCATTCTTTTACGATATATGCAAGCAACTTAACAATGGCTAAAAACAAATCAATTAAACGCATTAGTGTTTTGTAGTGAGAATTCCATCGTGTATCTCCTGGTCATGCTAGAGAAAGCTCTTGATTTAACCCGGTTCCAGTTTTAATTAACCCATCGTTAATGGCTTTTGCTATTCTTTCTGTGACACCCGGCAAATTCAAGTTAACAATGTCGTCTAGATTAAAGTCTACCTTAGCGAGTCACGCGTATGTTGTACTTAACTGGGTTAGTTAGGTCGGGTTATGGTTCGGGAACTATCGGTTAGTCTAGAAGATCATTGGATGTGGGTCTAGAAGTTCGTTAGAAGTCAGTCCTTAACCAAGTGTACAAACGGTGACGATTTGTAGGATCGTCAGGGCATACGGAACGTACGAGTCTCGAGTCTCGGGAATTGGTGAACGAGTGTAAATATGTGTATTTACTAGTGTTATGTGTTTACAATCATTATGTGACTTGTCGGTATGTGAAAATGTGTTAACATATGTTAAAACGGGGTTTAACGCGCAAATTGCTTGGAACAATACCTTATAGGCGATTAGGGTGAGCTAATCGCCTATAGGGAGGCTGCCAGGAGGCGATTAGCCTCCTCCAGGTGGCGAGTAGCCCTCCTAGGTGGCGAGTAGGGGGCTAATCGCCTAAGGGGGTGGCGATTAGCAGCCCTAATCGCCTGCAACTGAGGCCTAATCGCCTGCAACGTAAGTGACGACTAAAAACGACTATAAATACCATACTTAACCTCCTAAACTTCATAACACTAACCCTAGTCGCCCCACAACTCATCCCAACACCCACATAACCTCTGGAACACGATTTTGGATCAAACAACTCGATTTCAAGCATATTTCATCAATCTTTCACAATCCTAAGGTGTGGTTTTCATCCATGCAACCTTGTTAATGTTTTTATTCAAAACCCTAATGTTCCAGACCTGGTTTCAAACAATTGTATCTTCTGAAAATCGTTAATAATCATTATTGTGTTGATTCTAGATGCTATGCATGTTGTATGTGTAGGTTTTAATTAAAAGATTGGATTTTTATGATTCAAGAAGGATTATTAACATGATGTTAGGGTAGTTACTGATCTATGGTGATGATTTGATAGAGTAATCTGATTGATTGTTCATTAGGGTTGTGTTTACGCATGTTAGTGTGATGATTACATGATACTTGTGTTATGTTTTAGAAACATGATTGCATCCAGGGCTGCTAGAACAAGGTTAGATGATGTATTTTGATCTAAACATGTTTAGGATACTTGTTTGTTTGATATTGGAGGTTTACACACGTTCTAGGGTTGATTTGGAGTGTTAAACGCGCGAAAAGTCGGAAAGACTGGGTAGCATGCGATTAGCAAGGCTAATCGCCTAAGGGTTAGGCGATTAGCAAGCTAATCGCCTGCTATGAGGGGCTAAACGCCTGCTGAGCATGCAATTAGGGGCTAATCGCCTGCTATGTTGTGTTTTTGCATGCTGCATGACCCTAATCGCCTGATAAGTTCTGAAATGCATGTCACATGACCCTAATTGCATGCAAACTCAAAAATTTGCATGTCACATGACCCTAATCGCCTGCACTGTAGGCGATTAGCATTCATAATTGCCTGTTGACCAACGTAATTGCTAGTTGACTTTTCCTAATCGCCTGTACTGCTGCTGTATGTATATTTTAGCATTCCGAGACCCGTTTTGACACCTAGGAACATACTAGGAACCCCGTAACATGTCTAATAACTCAGTAACATGTGTTCGGGTCAGTAACGCGTTAATTGAACTATGTGCTATAACTTGTTGTGCGTTAACGTATGTTAAGTGTACTTGCGTTATTGTATGTTTTGGAGCGTAAACATAACACGGGGAGTCTCGGGTCACCAATGGGATGTCGAGTCTTGTACTTTGGGTCGGTTAAACAGTCACGGTGTTTTCAAACGAACTTGGTTATGGTCTGGACATCTAGGGACTAACTAATCTAAGGGTTATTAGTCTAAGTACTTGTAACTGTCATATGTTAGGTCGCTGTTTTACGGGACTAGCATAACTTGTTGAACTATTCTATTATCTGAAGTTAACGCAACCTAAGGTGAGTTTACGGCCCCACTTTACTTGGTTTTCGTTTTCGGGGGAGAAAACATGTGTTAAACAACTATTTGGTAACAACTGTCATACTATGGGTTTTCAAACGGTTTACTATACGATCTTTGGAAGTCCCGGGGGGAACCATGAATGTGCTGGTTTGCACAACGGGGAAATGTGAATAGCGCTATTGGGAGTGACCAACCCCACCCGTCGGCATGGAGCGCCGGGCGGGTGCATATTGTCTCAAACAGGAACAGGTTTACTATTCGGGCACAACATCTGGTTTGCGAGTTAGTAATGGTTTTCCAATCGTAGTAGTAATGGTACATGCGCCTAGCTAGCGTACTTGGTTTACAATTGTTATAGTATGGACAGGTTATACTTGGAACTTTGATTACAAACCTGTAAACTCACCAGCATTTTTGTGCTGACGTAAACTCTTACATGTTTTCTCAGGTCGCTAAGGTAGCAAAGTGGAACTAGGGCGCACGCGTCTGCACGGCGTCTAGTTAGAGTTGCATGGTTTTGAACATTAAACATTTGGTTTTATTTTGTTTATGTAACGACATTTAGCTTCCGCTGATGTTTGGGATTTTTAAACTATGTTTTTGAAATTCATTTAGTATTGTTTATTGTGATCATTGACTTGGATCCTGGTTTGTCATGCGCCTCGCGGTAAAACTCCGCAAGTGGATTTTGAGGGTGTGACAGATTGGTATCAGAGCCAATGGTTATAGTGAACTAGGACTGCATGTAGAGTCTAGTCTATAACTGAGTCGCACACACTAGATGATCACATGGTACTAAACTTTATACTGGGTTACTCATAGACTTGTCGGGGTGTCTCTAAATCATCTTGCCCTTCTGTGTTACATCATCCAGTCTCTTTTACTGGGTTACTTGCTTACTAGACAGTGAGGTACATTGGGGTTAACTGTATACCCTTGAGATTGGTCCAAGACTCGGACATCTCCCTTTCCTACCCCAATGGAAACCCTTGTCATGAACTACCGTAGTATTACGGTGTATAGCTAAGAGTCTATGTCCGGTGATTTGAACTTTGAACTAGGAGAACACTTGGAGGACCATGTAGAGCGGTTTATCATTTTGGGTGCACACAAAATCATAAACCGAAATGCATGAAAGCCCTAGTGAGCTCTGGGTTCGGATGGATAGTCCTGGGTTGGATCTGGCTTTGATCTTGTGAACGCTAGTGGTTATCATTGGCTGTGAAACTAAATTTTCTCGTCCTTTTTGCCAGAATCATGTCTGGAGCACGAGGAGGACGTGGAGGTGGTCGCAATGGTGGGCGTGGAAATGGTGGTCGTGGGGGTGTGAACCTCACGCAGGATGACTTGAACAACTTGCTGCAGGCTGCCTTCCAGCTAGGGCAAAATGGCGGTAAGTTGACCTAACCACTTCTATCTCATCGGTGAACTTTGTTTACTTTTCCCGTGGTTTTCTTACGTGTTTCTTTACAGGTGGTCATGTTAATCCACCACCACCACCCATGTGCACCTACAAAATGTTTCGGGACTGCAAGCCCCATGAGTTCTCGGGTACTGAGGGTGCAGTAGGTTTGCTCAGGTGGTTGGAGAAAGTGGAGTCTGTTTTCCTGATGTGTAACTGTCTCCCTGAGGATCGAGTCAAGTATTCTGCTGGGTTGCTCCAGGATGTTGCGTTGACCTGGTGGAACGATATCACCCAGACTATGGGTATAGGGGAGGCTTATGCTATGCCTTGGGAGAACTTTGTGCAACTGCTGAAGAGGGAGTACTGTCCCAGGGAGGAGATTCAAAAGCTGGAACACGAGGTGTGGAACCTCAAAATGTCTGGGTCAGAAATCGAGAAGTATACTGTGAGGCGGAACGAGCTGGCTGTACTTTGTCCTGATCTACATGTGCCGGAATATAGGAGGATTGAGCATTATATCTCGGGTCTTGTGCCAGAAATCGCAGGGTTGGTGGCTGCGGGGAATCTTCCTACTTACGCGGAGGTGGTCCGATCTGCTCATAGGATGACTAACTTGAAGGTGAGTGAGGGTATCTTGCCTGCCAAAGGTTCAACTGCTAAGGCTCCAGAGAGCAACAAACGAAAGTGGGATAATGATGTGAAGAGTTCTACACCAGCACCAGCTCAACAGGGGAAAAGGTTTGATAGTGGGGGTTCGTCTTCATCGGGTTCTAAGCCGAGTGGTGGTTATGTAGGGAAGTTACCGAAATGCAATAAGTGTGGACGCCATCATCATGGGAATTGTGACAACAATCGTTGCCATCGCTGCCAGAAGTTGGGGCATTTTGCCAAAGACTGTAGGGCGACTCTTCCATCGACTCAGGCCCCAACTACTACTCCGACATCTACTACTCAGGGGACTGCGGGTAAACAGGGATGTTTTCACTGTGGGGAAACGGGGCATTACAAGAAGGAATGTCCAAAGCTGAAACAGGGAGGGAACGGGAATGGTAATGGGAATGGAAATGGTAACAACGGGGGCGGAAACAGGAACGCACGTGCCTTCGTTATTGGGACTGCAGAGGCAAGACAGGACCCTGACACAGTCACTGGTACGTTTCTTCTCAACGATCGCTCTGTTAGTGTTTTATTTGACTCTGGTGCCGACAAAAGTTTCATATCTGTGGGAGTTAGTCGTTTGCTAGATGTAGTACCTGTTCCTTTAGAGGCTAAATATATTATCGAATTGGCTGACGGTAAGAAGATAGAAGCTACTTGCGTTCTTCGGGAATGTCACATAGAGTTGTCGGGTTTGTCTTTTCCTATCGACCTTATGCCGGTATCTTTGGGTAGTTTTGACGTGGTTATAGGCATGGATTGGTTGTCGCTGTATCACGCGGAAATCGTTTGTTACGACAAGGTCATCCGGATTCCTCTCCCTGATGGAGAATTTCTTTCTGTGTACGGGGACAAGAGCGGTGCTCCGCTAAGTCTCATCTCTAGCATGAAAGCCCTTAAGTATCTTCGGAAGGGTTATTCGGCTGTTCTAGCACTTTTATCTGTTTCCACTACCAGCGAGAAGAAGATCGACGATATTCCGGTTGTACGCGAGTTTTCTGATGTCTTTCCTGATGATTTATCTGGTCTTCCTCCCCATCGTCAGGTTGAGTTCGGTATTGATCTTGTACCTGGCGCTGCTCCTATTGCTCGGGCCCCCTACCGTCTTGCACCTCCTGAGATGCAAGAATTGTCTAACCAGTTACAGGAACTCTTGGATAAGGGTTTCATCAGACCAAGTTCTTCCCCTTGGGGAGCCCCGATTTTGTTTGTTAAGAAGAAGGATGGCAGTTTTCGACTGTGCGTGGATTATAGAGAGCTGAACAAATTGACCATTAAGAATCGTTATCCTCTTCCACGTATTGATGACCTATTTGACCAACTACAGGGTTCTAGCTATTATTCCAAGATTGATCTCAGGTCCGGTTATCACCAATTGCGCGTAAGGGAAGCTGATGTTGCTAAGACAGCCTTTCGTACACGTTATGGCCATTTCGAGTTCTTGGTCATGCCTTTTGGTCTCACTAATGCACCGGCGGTTTTCATGGATTTGATGAACCGCGTTTGTAAACCGTATCTTGACAAGTTCGTCATCGTGTTTATTGATGACATTCTGATCTATTCCAAGAACGAGACCGAACATGGGGAACATCTACGGTTAGTTTTGGAACTCTTACGACGAGAACAACTGTACGCCAAGTTCTCGAAGTGCGATTTTTGGTTACGCGAAGTCCAATTCCTAGGGCATGTAGTCAATGAACTGGGAATCCATGTCGATCCAGCTAAGATCGAAGCGATCAAGGACTGGGAAGCACCGAAGACGCCAACTGAGGTGCGGCAATTCCTAGGCCTTGCGGGTTATTATCGTCGTTTCATTAAGGGGTTCTCGAAGGTTGCTCAACCCCTCACCACTCTTACTCAGAAGGATAGAAAATTTGACTGGGGTGAACCACAGGAGTCCGCATTCCAAAAACTGAAGACTAAGCTTTGTTCTGCTCCTATCCTGTCCTTGCCTGAAGGCACTGAGGACTTTGTTGTTTACTGTGATGCTTCTATTCATGGTCTCGGTTGCGTGTTGATGCAACGCGAGAAGGTGATTGCGTACGCTTCTCGTCAACTCAAAGTGCACGAGAGGAACTACACTACCCATGATTTGGAATTGGGTGCGGTGGTGTTTGCGTTGAAAATTTGGAGGCATTACTTGTACGGTACCAAATGCACCATCTACACCGATCACAAGAGTCTCCAGCACATTTTTGACCAACAGCACCTGAACATACGACAGCGCCGTTGGGTTGAACTCCTGAACGACTATGACTGTGCCATTAAGTACCATCCTGGCAAGGCGAATGTTGTGGCAGACGCCTTGAGCAGGAAGGAATCGACAAACCCTCGTCGCGTTCGGGCGTTGCAACTCACAATCCATTCCTCTCTGCCTGATCAACTCCGTTCTGCTCAGTTGGAAGCCTTGAAGGAGGAAAACCTTAAGGCTGAAACTATGCACGGTGCCGACAAACATCTCGAGCAAAGGCCTGATGGCCTGCGCTACTTCGCAGAACGCGTCTGGGTTCCTTTATTCGGGGGACTTCGGGAGCTGGTCCTTGATGAAGCTCACAAGTCTCGGTATTCCATACATCCTGGTTCAGACAAGATGTACCAGGATCTAAAAATACTGTACTGGTGGCCAAACATGAGGGCGGATATAGCCTCATACGTAAGTAAGTGCTTGACCTGTGCTAAGGTCAAGGTGGAATACCAGAAACCGTCGGGTCTATTGCAACAACCCGAAATTCCAGAGTGGAAATGGGAACGGATTACAATGGACTTTGTCACACAGCTACCTAAGTCACCGAGCGGGAATGATAAGATATGGGTGATTGTCGACCGTTTGACGAAATCAGCCCATTTCCTTGCCATCAAGGAGACCGACACCATGGATCGGTTGGCTCGTTTATATCTGAAAGAAGTTGTCTCTAAGCATGGAGTACCAGTTTCTATTATTTCGGATCGTGATTCTCATTTTACTTCGCATTTCTGGAAGTCTTTGCATAAGGCTTTGGGTACCCAGTTGGACATGAGTACAGCTTACCATCCACAAACTGACGGTCAGAGTGAGCGTACAATTCAAACTCTAGAAGATATGCTGCGGGCATGTGTGATCGATTTTGGCAAAGGTTGGGAAGCTCACTTACCGTTAGTAGAATTCTCTTACAACAACAGTTATCATACGAGCATCAAAGCAGCTCCGTTCGAGGCATTGTACGGACGGAAATGCAGGTCTCCTCTCTGTTGGGCCGAAGTGGGTGAGAGTCAGCTCACTGGGCCAGAACTGGTGTACGAGACTTCTGAGAAGATCGTACAGATTCGTAATCGATTGGCAGCGGCACGGGATCGACAGAAGAGCTATGCTGATCATCGCCGTAAGCCATTGGAGTTTCAAGTTGGTGACAAAGTGCTTCTAAAGGTTTCACCGTGGAAGGGCGTCATACGCTTTGGGAAGCGTGGCAAACTTAACCCGCGGTATGTCGGTCCATTTACGATCCTGGAACGGATCGGACCGGTGGCATATCGACTTGATTTACCGACGGAGCTCGGTAACGTACATAACGTCTTCCACGTATCTAACCTGAAGAAGTGTCTGACTGACGAGTCTCTCATTGTTCCACTAGAAGAGATCAAGGTTGATGATCGTCTTCGGATAGTGGAGGAACCTGTCGAAATCCTTGATTACAAGATTCGCAGTCTGCGTCACAGTAAGATTCGTATTGTTAAGGTTCGATGGAACTCGAACCGGGGACCGGAATACACTTGGGAACGCGAGGATCAGATGAAGTCTAAGTATCCTCATCTTTTTCCTAAAGAGGCATTCGAGTCGAGACACGTTACCACTGCAACGGAGTGAATCTCGGGGCGAGATTCCTTTAAACGTGGGGATGATGTGACAACTCGGGTAATTCTCTCTCTTGGTTTCTATTTTTGTCTGTTTCTTTTGTTCATACTCTTGGTACTTACATAATTTTCGGGACGAAAATTCTTTTAACGTGGGGATGATGTGACACCCGGCAAATTCAAGTTAACAATGTCGTCTAGATTAAAGTCTACCTTAGCGAGTCACGCGTATGTTGTACTTAACTGGGTTAGTTAGGTCGGGTTATGGTTCGGGAACTATCGGTTAGTCTAGAAGATCATTGGATGTGGGTCTAGAAGTTCGTTAGAAGTCAGTCCTTAACCAAGTGTACAAACGGTGACGATTTGTAGGATCGTCAGGGCATACGGAACGTACGAGTCTCGAGTCCCGGGAATTGGTGAACGAGTGTAAATATGTGTATTTACTAGTGTTCTGTGTTTACAATCATTATGTGACTTGTCGGTATGTGAAAATGTGTTAACATATGTTAAAACGGGGTTTAACGCGCAAATTGCTTGGAACAATACCCTATAGGCGATTAGGGTGAGCTAATCGCCTATAGGGAGGCTGCCAGGAGGTGATTAGCCTCCTCCAGGTGGCGAGTAGCCCTCCTAGGTGGGGAGTAGGGGGCTAATCGCCTAAGGGGGTGGCGATTAGCAGCCCTAATCGCCTGCAACTGAGGCCTAATCGCCTGCAACGTAAGTGACGACTAAAAACGACTATAAATACCATACTTAACCTCCTAAACTTCATAACACTAACCCTAGTCGCCCCACAACTCATCCCAACACCCACATAACCTCTGGAACACGATTTTGGATCAAACAACTCGATTTCAAGCATATTTCATCAATCTTTCACAATCCTAAGGTGTGGTTTTCATCCATGCAACCTTGTTAATGTTTTTATTCAAAACCCTAATGTTCCAGACCTGGTTTCAAACAATTGTATCTTCTGAAAATCGTTAATAATCATTATTGTGTTGATTCTAGATGCTATGCATGTTGTATGTGTAGGTTTTAATTAAAAGATTGGATTTTTATGATTCAAGAAGGATTATTAACATGATGTTAGGGTAGTTACTGATCTATGGTGATGATTTGATAGAGTAATCTGATTGATTGTTCATTAGGGTTGTGTTTACGCATGTTAGTGTGATGATTACATGATACTTGTGTTATGTTTTAGAAACATGATTGCATCCAGGGCTGCTAGAACAAGGTTAGATGATGTATTTTGATCTAAACATGTTTAGGATACTTGTTTGTTTGATATTGGAGGTTTACACACGTTCTAGGGTTGATTTGGAGTGTTAAACGCGCGAAAAGTCGGAAAGACTGGGTAGCATGCGATTAGCAAGGCTAATCGCCTAAGGGTTAGGCGATTAGCAAGCTAATCGCCTGCTATGAGGGGCTAAACGCCTGCTGAGCATGCAATTAGGGGCTAATCGCCTGCTATGTTGTGTTTTTGCATGCTGCATGACCCTAATCGCCTGATAAGTTCTGAAATGCATGTCACATGACCCTAATTGCATGCAAACTCAAAAATTTGCATGTCACATGACCCTAATCGCCTGCACTGTAGGCGATTAGCATTCATAATTGCCTGTTGACCAACGTAATTGCTAGTTGACTTTTCCTAATCGCCTGTACTGCTGCTGTATGTATATTTTAGCATTCCGAGACCCGTTTTGACACCTAGGAACATACTAGGAACCCCGTAACATGTCTAATAACTCAGTAACATGTGTTCGGGTCAGTAACGCGTTAATTGAACTATGTGCTATAACTTGTTGTGCGTTAACGTATGTTAAGTGTACTTGCGTTATTGTATGTTTTGGAGCGTAAACATAACACGGGGAGTCTCGGGTCACCAATGGGATGTCGAGTCTTGTACTTTGGGTCGGTTAAACAGTCACGGTGTTTTCAAACGAACTTGGTTATGGTCTGGACATCTAGGGACTAACTAATCTAAGGGTTATTAGTCTAAGTACTTGTAACTGTCATATGTTAGGTCGCTGTTTTACGGGACTAGCATAACTTGTTGAACTATTCTATTATCTGAAGTTAACGCAACCTAAGGTGAGTTTACGGCCCCACTTTACTTGGTTTTCGTTTTCGGGGGAGAAAACATGTGTTAAACAACTATTTGGTAACAACTGTCATACTATGGGTTTTCAAACGGTTTACTATACGATCTTTGGAAGTCCCGGGGGGAACCATGAATGTGCTGGTTTGCACAACGGGGAAATGTGAATAGCGCTATTGGGAGTGACCAACCCCACCCGTCGGCATGGAGCGCCGGGCGGGTGCATATTGTCTCAAACAGGAACAGGTTTACTATTCGGGCACAACATCTGGTTTGCGAGTTAGTAATGGTTTTCCAATCGTAGTAGTAATGGTACATGCGCCTAGCTAGCGTACTTGGTTTACAATTGTTATAGTATGGACAGGTTATACTTGGAACTTTGATTACAAACCTGTAAACTCACCAGCATTTTTGTGCTGACGTAAACTCTTACATGTTTTCTCAGGTCGCTAAGGTAGCAAAGTGGAACTAGGGCGCACGCGTCTGCACGGCGTCTAGTTAGAGTTGCATGGTTTTGAACATTAAACATTTGGTTTTATTTTGTTTATGTAACGACATTTAGCTTCCGCTGATGTTTGGGATTTTTAAACTATGTTTTTGAAATTCATTTAGTATTGTTTATTGTGATCATTGACTTGGATCCTGGTTTGTCATGCGCCTCGCGGTAAAACTCCGCAAGTGGATTTTGAGGGTGTGACACTTTCTCTCTTAGTTTCTCGAATAATATCACTTCTTTTACAAGAAGCACAAACCACATTCATCAAAGTGGCCACCTTCTAAAAAAAACTAGCAACACCCAATTGTTTTTTTTCAATGTTATAAAAACCGGTAAATACCGGCCGGTTATATCGGTATTACCATTTTCGGATGGAAATCTGGTACGAAACACTCTGGTAAATATGTGAAACGGTATCGATTTTATACCGCCGGTAAAATCCGGTATACTGGTTTGAACCGCTATACCGGTACCGGCATAGGTTAGTTTTTGAGTTATTTTTAGATATTTTTTATTAAGTAATAACTTTTAAAAAATTAAAAACTTTAGATTATCTTTTGGATTAATTTTTAATTATTGATTAACTTTTTTATAGTATTTTAGTATGTAATTATGTGCTTTTAGATTATTTTTTGTGTCAATGTTGTAATTTATGAAATTATATAGCTAACTAATCAACCCGGTTGAACCGCCCGATACAACACAGTTCAACCGGTTTAACCATTTTTTAGCTAAATCCGGTATAATTAAAAAACCGGTTTTTAAAACATTGGTTTTTTTTGCTACCTTCACAACCACCAACTGAAGCTGATGAGCAAAACAATGCACATAATACGCCGATTTATTTTCATCTAAAATCTTTGCCTTCAACCCATTAAACTCACCACGCATGTTGCTTGCTCCATCATAACCTTGACCTCTTAGCCGGTTCAAACTCAAGTTATGTTTTGCGAAAAAAAGTGTCAATAGAAGACTTCAAACATGAAGAAGATGTTTCCATCACATGTACAATTCCCACAAACCTCTCCTTGATAACTCCGTGTTTATCAACATATCTCAAAACAGTAGTCATTTGTTTCTTATTGGACACATCACTAGATTCATCAACCAACAATGTGAACACATCATCACCGAGTTCATCAAACATACGTTTAACCACTATTTCTTCAAAAGAATGAGCAACGTCCTTTTGAGTACTTGGACACAAATATTTATTATTTCCAGAAGCTTTTGGAAACTTTTTTAATTTCTCATTTTGACTTATGATTAAATCCATTAATTCCAAGAAATACCTTTAAAACTTCAAGTTTCACTCTCATCATGGCCTTGAAATGGTAATGCACATTTCAAACAAAACCTGCAAGCTTGAATCGTAGCGGTCAACCGAATACGATTTTCTTTCCTCACAACATCATCTTGTTTATCAAGGCAACGACAATAGACTGGGATTGATTTACTAGATCTTCACATTTTTAAGAGCTTTATTATGATAATTGTCAACATCACCCACATGTTTATCAAATCTTGGTTCTTTCCAATTTCGATAGCCTGTTGTCAAATTGCATCATGCCCACCTTCATTAGCTATCCCAATTCCAGCAGAATCTCTATATAGATAACAACACAAACAATAGGCTTTGTCCGCTTTCACACTATACTCTAACCAACTGCGATGATCATCAAACCATGTAGGTATGAAATGTCAATTTTTGTCTCCCTTCTTTGTGGAAATGCATGTTCGCAGGGTTGGCACGGTCCTTTTAACCAATATTTTCTCCTTATTTCATCTCTCTGATTTGGATGATAATATGTAATTCTTATCCTATCAGCGGGATCCCAAGGAAGATTATCTAAATCAACTAATTTAGGCATAGAAGGAGTTGACATGGGCCTCAGATTGTTACTAGATGGAACTTCATCTGAAGATGGAACTTTTCTTTTTAAGAAACTGTTTAGAGTTGCTACAACAAAAACAAATACAGTTCAGTTTATCAACTTACACAAAGAAAACGAGTTACCAACTATGAAAATTCAAAGAGATAAAAAATACCCGTTTACTGGGAAACGTATGCTCGAAAACTTTTATGTTTTAGATGTATATTTTCTCTTAACTATTTTTTAGTAATGTTTCATTTTATCAGATTCATTATTTAAAAAATATTTTTTTCTTATTGATATATATATATATATATGTATTAATGAGATTATTAATATTATTAATATTAATATGCTATAAAATAAAAAAACAATTTTCGAGATTCATGTTATGATATATATTTACATTTTAAGTATCTCAAAGATTATTATGATTATGATGATATGTATGTTATTTTTATAATTTAATCATTGTAGATTTTTAAAACATAAAACTATAAAAAAAGTAAAAGTATATATATACATGCAAAACCCAACGGGTATACATGATACCCGCAGTTATGCTCTATACCCGACGAGTAATACTAAACAAATACCTGACGAGTAATGGGACGAGTATGAGACAAGGTTTTACAACCGGGTATGGATATGGGATTAGCCATACCCAACTCGTTGCTATCTCCGGTACGAAGAGAAATGGTTTCAGGACCGGGTTGGATGTTGAAGTGGTCTCCTCACATGTCTACTGGCCGGGCCAGATGACGTAGTAAATATTATAATAACAAATAGGTACAATGAGAAGAATTTAATCAATCTCCGGTTTAACCCCCTATTTATCCTGTTTAACCACCTCAATTCTCCTGTTCGATTTTAGGGGTAGTTTAGATTGATTATAGACTTTTTTAGGGATGACATAATTGTTTCATACATGTTCAGGCAACTGTTGGCTAGAGTTCTGATAGAACCTTGACTGAAAAATGCATCTAAGGGTCTGAAAGTAGAGCTTTTGAAGTAAAACGAGCAAGCTATATTAGGCCAGAAAAGTGGGCCTAAAAGCGCGTTTGAGTTGACTTTGAAACAAATTGTGACTTGTGAGTATTATATACTTCATCACATGATTGATCACGTATTCACGTGACTACGTGGGCGATAAACGAATTACATTTGATCTTGAAATGTACGAGTTTGTACGTTCCTGTTTCACTTTTCATTAAAAAAAAATTTATGTTCAAGGACAACTTGTTTAAAAATACTAAATAACTTGTGCTCTTTTTTCATTTATGTTTATGTTAAAAAAAATAAATATAGGGCTTGGTCTTGAGTTTGAATCCTGCATACCATGAAAAATTTCACTGTAACGGTTTGAGATAACTTCAAAGTGGGCACCGGTGCATGGGTAGTGATTCGAACTCGGGTCGAGGGGTTGTCTGTCGATTGGTTTCATCGCTAAAGCATACCTTCCAAAAAAAACATTAAACGGGTAACACAACTAAAATTTAGTAAAAATACAATTGCATAATAAATAATCAGATCTGAATTATAAAATTAAAGAAGTGTGACATAAAATGCTTTTACATGAAGGGTTTAAATAATACAATGATACAATTAATTAAAATATATTTTGAACTATTATATAAACTAACTCCATGATTTATAAACGGCCACTAAACGAGCCATATTTCAGGCTCGAGCTCGGGCTCGTTAAGGCTCGACTCATTCGAGCTTTTTACCTTGCCGATCCCGGGTAGCTCTCGAGCCGCTACGTGTCATTTACACCCCTAGGTTTGACCCAAACCTGTTTACATAAATTTATCATATTTCATGTTGTGTTGTACATCACATCCTAACGTTGTTTAATTAATCCAAAAGCATTATTATATAGCCACATGAAGAACGAATGAAAGTCAAATGTATAAGTGAGAATCACTTGTAGTTATGGTTATCATAGAGTCACATGATGTACCCACACATATGCCGTAATATGTTCTTCTTTCCAAGTGACCTACTTTAATGCTCCCACCATCACCAACTTCAAATGATAAAATTTCATATTAAAAAAAGGTTATATTAATTACTGAATTAGATCAGAATCTATAATTTTATAATGTATTGTACGTTTACATTAAATTTTATCTTAGTCTTAGTTTTACAAACTTAGCAAAAAGGTAGCAACGCTTTTGAAAAATAAGAAATCAAGAAATTAATTGTTGGGGGTAAATAACAGAAATAGTTGGATTTGGATTACATACATGATGACAAAGTTACATAATTCTTAATTTCTTATGATTTGAGCTGTATGGGAAATCGACTACGAAGTATTCAATGTTGATGAATATGGGTGTTTTGTGTTTGATTTATGACTGTAAAGCCACCTCAGCGCCACGTTAAAAGGGAGTTTTATTCTCTCTTGTCAATAACACCCATAAAATAGAATAACACTCATTTAATTAAAAAAAGGAAAAAGAGAAACGGAAAAAGAAAAAAAATCTATTGGTCGAATCATGTGGGCCCACCATTCTTCTCTGTTGTCGGCCATTATTGGGGGTGGTGAGGCTTCAATAGCGCACATGAAAAGAAGGGTCAAGTTGAGGGGGCAATGGCGCCCTATACCATATAGCCTAAGGGTGAGGGTGGGGGAGATAAGTTTTAAGTTATTATTGTTGCGTTCTTGAGGCATACACACATGAATACACCGTATACTAATTGATAACTCTCCTAAATGTTCATAATTGTTGGACTGTGATTCTTTGGTTTGAATTTGTTTCTTGATTTTCAGATATGTACTTTGGATGTTGATTCACAGTCGATACGTAGCATCAACTTTGGTTTTTTGATTTGAAATTGTTTCTTAATTTTTGAATTTGTTCTTTGAACGATCGATAAATGGCTCACTTGAGTTTTGTCTAGAGTCCATGATGCTCACTTCGTGGTCAATTCATGACATCGACCGTAAGCTTTATGCTTGTATATTGCAATCATATTGTGAGGGACAATGGGGATCAAAAGTCAGCATCCATTAACTGGGTTAGTTCTCGATTAACAAAAGCTTATTGGAGGAAAACACTTTGAAAGATGAGATTGTTATGGAAAACTTTAAAAGTACAAATTGTTGTCGGCCAACGAGATAAAGTTTGGACTATAAAAATTCAATTCTCTTTATATATTAAGCATTGATTTATCTTTATACGTGTCCAACTTATTTCGTACATTTGGTGCATTTTTTATTTTTTGCATATGATGCCGAAATACATGCACATTGTTTTGAGTGGTGATATGCAATACGACTTATAAATAGGGTGAAAGAGGAGTAACACCCCACCCGTACATCCTTTGTACTTGCTAGAAAATGTCTTTCCTAACTTCTCTTTGCATTATTCTTTACTTGGCTCATATATCCTCTTCAATTCCTATTGGTGATGGTACGTCCTATCTATCTTTTTCATTTACTTGATAAAACTAAACATATTTTTTAATTTTTAATTGAATTTATGTTGTACGAAGCTCAAGGAGCATAGGCCTAGACCCAGAGCCTACGCGTCAAGCAAAGAAATACTTCTTTAAGCTAGACACATAATATAATTTACCATTTAGTGGTTTTAAACATGTTTTAAGCTTGTTTGAGGCTAGTTTAGATTGTTTTATGTTGATTCCAGACTTTTATAAGGGTTTCGGATGCTTTTTAGCCGGAACTTGACATGAAAATTATCTGAATTTCACCTGGTTGCCTGAAAGGGCGCAACACAATAAGTTGAGTTGCGCCACTGCGCCTGGGACACTTTTTGACAAAATAGAATTAACTTAACAAATATGTGCTATTTTGTTACATCATAGAATTGAATTACTTAATATGTGTTATCTTTTCACTCTAGGCATGCTTCCAAATGGTCAATTTGAGCTAGGACCGAAACCATCCAACCTCAAGAAAACAGTGATCATAGGTAAATACTCTTTGCCCAAATGGGAAATCAAGGGCATTGTCGAGTACGTCTCGGGGGGCCCACAACCAGGCGGCTTCTACTTCGCCGTCCCTCGTGGGACCCATGCAGCAAGGCTAGGTAACGAAGCTTCCATATCACAATATGTTCCTGTTGAGGCGGGTGCAACGTACTCTCTCACATTTTCAGCCACACGAACGTGTGCGCAAGACGAGAAGCTCATGGTGTACGCTGACGGCCACTCAGGGGAGCTTCCGATTCAGACGTTGTATAGTACGGATGGAGGGGACACTTATGCATATGCTTTTAAAGCTCTTCGTAGCACAGTGAAGATTACCTTTCATAACCCTGGGATACAAGAGGATCCAACTTGTGGTCCTCTTTTGGATGCTATTGCAATAAAGAAGATGCAACCATTGAAATACTCTGCAGGTATTATTCTATCGATATTATCTTCATGCATTGCTTATCTTATTCGATCATGATTCATGAACAATACTAGTTTAATATAATATACTAGTAGGGTGATTGGAATTGGTTTAAACAATTTTTTTCTTTTTAAACAAATTGGTTTATAAATTGTGTTTAAAAGAATAAGTTGTTGTTCGGTGAAAACTTAAAAGTATAAGTATCCGTAAATAATCCCTTAGTAAATTACACCAAAGTATCACTTTGCTTGGGACGATTGACCACAATACCTCACACTAAGAGACAATAGCCTCTACCAAATTAAGCTAGACGTGAAAGCCATTAAGCTTGTTTGGTAGATTAGTTTAAAGCCTTTAGTGATTTGGGCTGCCCTCGACGTTGATAGGTGGGCAAGCCAAAAGTTTATCGATAAAGGTAAGGCTGATGGTTATGGGGACGCCCCAACCCCTCGTCCCTGCACTTTATGCTCCGTCCCTCGTCTCAACACCGCCCCCTGGGTGTGTCTCCGTCTCTCCCGTCTCCCCAAGGACACCAGGGACGAACCAATGAGGAGCATGCATTTAATTTTTGGCCAATCAAGAATTTAATAATTAATTAACAATAAAAGGGGGAGGGTTGTCTCAACACCCTTGGCTTGTCTCAAAAAATAAAACAACCCACCCATCCTAGGTGGTATCCTATGTGACAAGGAGACATCCCATTTTGGGTGTCTCCACACCCCACTAACCTAACAAATGGTGGTTGTAGCCCGAGCTCGGCTCATTTAACTCAAGTGGGTTCGAGCTAATAATAATAAGTATTTAATTTACTAAATAATTTTTTTTATAAATATAAGGTTTATTTAAGCTTGTGTAGGTTTGTGAGGATACATAGTCAACCTCGGTATTTGTCAAGCTTGAGCTCAACTAAGTTTGGCTAGATTCAAGTTCTTAATGGGACGATTGTAAGTAGCTCACTCGCATTTGCACCGGAAACAATAGATCCGAAGTCACCCTAGATATTTTCATATACCATGATTTCAAGAAATATATATTGACTTCAAAAGTTATTTTTATTTTATTTTTTAAACTTGTCAACTTACATCAAAATAGAAGGTAGACGGGCAATAAGTTGCGCCGCCACCCCTTTCTGAATTGCGAATCATAGTCTACCAAATACAAACCCATGCCCCCTGGAGATTAACTATTGCTGTAGATAACCCGTTGGACCTTGGTCAAGAAACGAATAGCTTCTAGTAATAGGGAGCCAAAGGTATCAAAGGCCAAGGGGACAAAGACATGTTGGTTCTCTGCACAAGCTTTAGCGTGTTTATCCACTTTCTTCGATTTCGCCATTTTCAAAGCATGCCCAACTACAAGCCCGTTTTCCCTTAAACCAACCAAAGGCAAGCAGATCCGTTGGTCGCAGAGTGGATCTCCCTTCCACATGGTCCGTGAGAAAATTCACAGGGGCCTCCCTCTTAGTAGAAATCTCAGCTCTTCTCAAAATGTCCCATAAAACGTCTCTCACCCAGTCATGCCAGTATTTGAAACCAAGGAGCTCTTTGCAATGAACCGCGTGCTCCCCATATTTATCCATACAAGCTTTACGGCAGATCGGACATGTTTTATCTTCCAAATACATAGGGATCATCAACCGGCACTTGAGAATAGCCGTGTATTCTACTGCTAACATGCATTGACCCATGCCTTCAATCGGGATAACGGTCAAAAAATCCTGAGCACGGGGACCCTTCTGCCTTCAGGCATCCAATCACCGCCTTCTGGCAGGGAGACAAATCAAAAACTTCTCCTAGGCTCTGAGCGATGTTACCAAACAGAGCATTCGCCAAAGTTTTTGTGGCTTCGAGGGGGCGGTGTCCTTATTAGAAAAAACACCAATATCAAAGTCCGGGAGAGAGACATTTAAGCGTTCGAGTGCCTGCTAATAGTCTGGTTCAAGCCCAACGACCCCACTGTTCCGAGGATATGATCCTGTAGTTTACAGGACTAAGCTCTAGACGCCACAAAGGCATAAACCCCAACTTCTCGAGCTGAAAGGAGGCCCAAACCACCTAGGTGCATCAGCAGGGATGCCAATCACCACTGGAGGTCACCAAAAGGGGGGCTACCACGCACAACTATATCTTCAATAGCCTCCCGGAGGCCATCATCGAAACGAGATACCGCATCCACCATCAAATGGGGTTGACAAGTCCGCAACCTAAAAAGTAACTTAGCGACCCCCATGCACAACACTTAAAGAGGCATTCTGCTCATTGAGTGTGGTGAGATATTTTAGGAAAAAAAATTAAAAATAAATTTTGATTTTTCTCACTTATGTTTCATCCCATAATTTTTAAACGTTAATATCTTTCATATACGAGATTTTTTAAAGAAAAAAGTTACACCAAATTAACGAGCGTTTTATTATCTTTCCAACGAGTACCATAGTGCTATATAAAAAACGGAGAAAAAAACGACTTTTTTGTGGGGTTTTGTTCATACAGGAAAAAAAACACAAAGTGTTCATGTAAATCATTAATCATGTATAGGCAAGTCACTAATTATGTTTAAATCAGTAAATATGAATTATATTTTCAACATGCGTTAGCATTAGAGTTATACATTGTTTTAGGTTAGATATTAACATTAAAGTTATACATTGTTTAAGGTTAGGCGTTAACATTGGAGATACATTTTCTTGTAAGTAATTGAAGGCGAATCATTCTATTTCATATGTAAAATTAATATGTCATATTAGATTTCTCAACCCCGGGACGTTCCCGGGGTATAATCTAGTATAAAATAAAATTAAACTAGTGGTAATCGAGGCGGCGCGTTGCGCCTAGGTTAAACCGATATCTAATTTTGTGTATGTAATGTACAACAGTGGAAGGACGACGCAATTTCTTTTAGTATTACAACAGTCTTTCTTTTAATTTTCTAGTGTCTGTTACTGGTGTATACGTTGCAAGAATATTGGCTTTCGGATCTGATGTAGCGAACCAATAATTAACGGAGTTGAATAGTAACTTGCTGGCATTGAATAGTTACTTGACGGAGTTGGATAGTAGCTGACAGACTTGAGTTGAGTTGAGTGGTATCATGACAGAGTTGAGTAGCACCCTAACGGAGTTGAGTAAATAAAATTAAAAAAACAGATTTAAATAGTAACCTATCAGAGGAAAAAACGGAGTTGCGCGAAAAAAAATTAAAAGAACAGAGTAAATAGTAACTTGACGGAGTTCAATAGTAATGCCGTTAAGCTAACGGATTTGAATAGTACCCTAACGGAGTTGAGTAGTAACCTAACGGCGTTGAGTGGAGTTGAATAGTAAATTGACGGAGTAAGAACAGAGTAAATAGTAACTTGACGGAGTTCAATAGTAACGCCGTTAAGCTAACGGAGTTGAATAGTAGCCTAACGGAGTTGAGTAGTAACTTAACGGCGTTGAGTGGAGTTGAATAGTAACTTGACGGCATTAAATAGTAAATTGACGGAGTTGGATAGTAGTTGACGGAGTTGAGTTGAGTAGTAACATGACGGAATTGAGTAGTAGCATAACACATTTGAGTAAAAAAAATAAAAAAATAGAGCTAAATAGTAACTTAACGAAGAAAAAAAACGGATTTAAGAAAAAAAAATTAAAAAAGCAGAGTAAATAGTAACTTGACGGACTTGAATAGTAACCTAACGGAGTTGAATAGTAACTCCGTTAAGTTAAATAGCAACTTAACTGAATTAAATAGTAACTTAACGGAGTTGAATAGTAACTCCGTTAGTACTATTCATGAAAGTTTTTAAACTAATATATAGCTAATACCTAACGGAGTTGAATAGTAATCTAACGGAATTGAATAGTAACTCCGTTAGTACTATTCATGAAAGTTTCTAAACTAATATATATAGGTAATATACGTAATTTTGCGGTCCATATACATAACACTAAGAGAAAAAATACAAACATGTGATAAGACAATATTCTTCGGCTTATTATTGGGGAAATGAAGAATGATTTATCACGAAACTAAATTGCAAATGATAACCACGATCAGTTATAATAATGTTTTATTTTTATTTTTAAAACTAATGTCTAGCATAAGACAGATGATTGTAGTTTCATTAGCTTGTAATCACATGCACTGTACTTTAGTAATTTGGTATTTTAGTATTTTAAATTACTTGACAAGACCGTCACGTAATTGGGACACTTCGTAAATATACGGTCTCGTACATGCAACTATATGTCCGTACTACTTGATTCCATATTTGTAAAATACTCGACCATTTTAATTGCAATTTGCAACTTGTTTTTTACTCATGGTCAAATACATGAATCTTAATCCAAAAACTGTGAAACCCATGTTTTAAAAAATAAATCAAACAAATTGAAGAGTTATACACAAACTATAAAAGAGGTCATAAATAAGTTGGTAGTTTGTAAAGAAATTGTAATAAACGAGTCAAACGGGTAGTTTACAGTTTGATCTTATAAAAATATATTTTTATTCTAATTTTAAAGGGGCTTATGATCAGTATCTTTAATTAAATAAGTCAAACTCAAGACATCCATTTACTTTTTTTTAACGGCTAATTTCTTCTCCATTTTATTACAACATTTTTTTGCCTCTTATGAGGCTTGAATTCCTAACCTTCCCTTTACAACCCCAACACCTTTACCACCACACCATAAATATCAATTCAAACACCATGTGTTTCTTAAGTGGATGAAAGATGAATAACATACAAAAACTATAAATATGCAAGAAATGTTCATCCATTTTCTAATATATTTTTCTTGCTGGTGAATGTTAGATATTTTAATAAAATGGGTGTTTATTTAGAATCATTCCATCATAGATCAAATTACATTTGAATAGTGGATAAATAGACAACAAGTTGTGCCGCTATCAAGCAAGTTAAGAGAGTGCAGAATGCACATTTAATTAAGTTTATTATGAGTTTACGTATAAAGAAACCTAATAAGTTATTAGGAGCAAGCTCCAAAGCAATAGGGTCCTAAAGACTAAAGAGGCAACACCACCTTAGTGATAGTTTGGGGGCAGCATCACTAGCAACAGGGTCGAAGGGGCAAAGCCCAGATAAGGTCGAAAAAATCATTAAACATTTTATATGTTTGAAAACTTCATTTAAATTCGTATCGAATTTTGGCTTTTTTTTAAGCAATTTTGAATTAATTGTAAAACCTGCCATTGGGCCATTTATGGCTCGCAACCCTAAAATTCGTGTTTATCACATTTGGTCAGGCTCTCTATCCATGAAATTCACACTAACACATATTTGGTTTTCAAGTGTGGGTTAGGTGGCTATTACACCATCACATTATCGCTAATCAATTCTTACATGCTATCTTGTTTCATTACAATCCATCACATTTATGCATATCACCATATTTTACATATGATGGTTGTCACATTCATCACTAACTTGTTTTCTAATAAACTAAAAAATGAATAACATTAGATTAAATAAAATAAAATAAAATAAAAAAACATTACCTAAACTAAAATTAAAATAACATTACATAAAATAAAATAATAGCTAGAAAATATAATTAACCTAATGTAATTTTGATAGTAACATTTGTCACACCGAAACATGTGAAAAATCTTGGCCGACCTCAGAAACATACTCAATTTGAGCAACGGCTATGAACATGTATTCGGCTGTGTTGGGGTCTTGGTCGACCTCATGATGACCACAGGGCGGTGTTTGCGATGGTCACGGCCAGTCCATTACAAACCGCCCTGTCCACTGTAAGAATTAAAATTTTGATTGTCATCTGATTGGAAGTTTAAGTGAATCCTTCAATTTTTTCAATCTAAAAACTTCTTACATGATTCAAAATTTTCAAACGTTTATTTTAAAAGTTCTGCAACACTTAACTCTCCAAATCTACTTGTAAACCGTTCATATTTTTTTTATGTAAAGTTTGCAACTATAAGAGTGTTCATTTTTTAAATTTATCTAAAATGTATTTAAACAGTAGTTACATTTTTACATAACTACTATCCGTAAGATTTTATAGTCAAACACATGAAAACAAAAAGAAAAGGAAATATAGCATATACATGTTCCATCAAGTGATTGTTCAGGTGAGCGACGAGCCGACGACTACAGCATTATTTTTTTTAATAACTTTGACCATTCACTAAATACTTTTTTAGTTTGTCTATTTTAGATAATTTAATACATATATACGGTGGTGAAGCTTGAACCGAAACTTCGGGGGGTCACTAGTTTTGGGGGGTCGAAAAACAGTTTCGAGGGGTTAAAACCATATACACCAAAAAGTTCTATACACATACTATATAATCGGAACTTCTGAGTGATATCTTAGCGTTTTATGTTTTAATTTAACTTAAAAGTCCAGAAAAGTTAGTAACAAAATGAACTAAATAAATTATACAAATCAAGTGTCAATTAAAATGGCATTAATATTTGTAAAATAAGTTAAATCAAATTATTACTGTTTACTTAAATTTGTAAAGGTATTATTATTATTATTATTATTATTATTATTATTATTATTGTTGTTGTTGTTGTTGTTGTTAATGAATCGAGACATGTGCCATGATACTTAGGCTATATGGTGTGGAGAGCAACTCCCTCAAATGTCACCTCAGCGCCACCTCATTTTCGCTCTTTTCTCTCCCAAAGTTTGGAAATGGTTTCCCCCAATTCCCCCATTCTCTCTTCCTTTTTTTATTATATAAAGTTTGATTTAAAAAAAAAAAAAAGAAACCAATGAAATCATTCGGTACATTCGGGGGTTATCCACCGATCTCACCGAAACCGAAAGAAGTGGGGTGGTGTTCCCCTTCGGGGAGGTAAGCCATGTACGGTCCCCGAACCTTTTTCCGAGTCCACACCTTAAAGTGTTAGTAAATTATATCCGCAGCACCTCTTAAGCTGAACCACCTTAGTCCATTATGAATAAATACACACATGCGTTAAATCTACTTCTAAAATTCGTTTATTATGTATTTTATGGGATTTAAATTCACCTCCTTGGTAGTAATAGACACCTAATCTTACTAGGCCTAGAGAAAGCAGCTCAGTTTTCTATATGAATGTATGAAAGCCATCCTACTCGTAACCTTTCGGTTTATCAACCATGACGTTGTAGTCTAGCATTACCAAGGTGTATGGAAAGATGTTTCTCGCATTATAAATTGAGGGTTCAAGTCTTAACTCTTATGTTAGCAAATATATAGATTTAAGAGTGAAATTAGAAGGTTTGTAGCCAACAAAGGGCTTGTAACCTAACGATATCAAAAGGTGTGGTAAGTTGTTACTCCCAAAGTGTTCAGGGTTCTAGTCATGAACATTGGTGTGGATTTAATAGTAAATTTAGGGAGTGTGTTTGTTAGTCATTTGATAAGAAAAACCAGTTTTACTGGATATAAAAACGGATAACTCTACAAATAACTGAAAGTTAAAGATTATAAGACTATCCATAGTGGGGGGTGAATTGGGCGTGAAATGCCCCTTTCAAACCCAAATACCGCCCCCAAGGGCGTGAGTGCTCTTGATAACCAAATGGGCGTTTTTTTTTTCACGTCGTGAATCCTCTACTTTCGTGCAGCCAATTAAATCACCACATGTGGAGTGAAAGGGGCTTTAAATTCCATGACTACTACATATGGTCTAACTATCTAATTTAAACCAAAGGACATATGACCTAGCGATATCAAGACGTGTAGCAAAGGCGTCGCTCTCCATATGGTTAAAAAGTTCAAGTCTCATAATAAGTGACAAATATGTGGATTAAACAATAGTATTCGATGATGTGTGAGTTAAACTTTAAAAAATAATAATTCAAAACAACACATAGACACTTTTTTATGTTTATATACATAGGCAATTCTAATTTGAAAACTACCCTCACTTGTGCAAACCATGGAAACCCAATTCCATGGCTCACATCTCTCCACGTCACTATTTTCAATTAAACCATAAAGGGTAGTTTAGGCAACATACATTTTTTTGTCAAATCTCCTGACATCTTTTCTTTTCTAGATATCATCCCTCACACTCTTCTCAATAAATTATTCACCTTTCATCATCTTTACTTTATCTTCTTTTTCAACTAAATCCTTTTTCATATTCAAGCTCAAATCCAACCTTTTATCATTTCCTTCAGATTTGTTCATCTTCCCTCAACCATTCGAAAACCATTAAACCCACAACCCTTTCATCCCTTCTAATCGTTCACAACCAAAACCCACATACATACCCCCGTTTTTTTTGTGCGAAACCGAGACACGAGAGCATCGAAGATGATGGTGATGGATGGTGGGAGTTGTTTGTGTTCTAGGATGAAGACAAAGGGATTTGACCCGACAACTAATATGAGGTACAACCTTGTGCGTTTCATCTTCCGGTTAAACAGTCTGGGTTTCAAGATCTAAAAATTGTTATGTAGCTGGTTTTAAAGATTTAACTAAACAAGTACAACAAAGTAATGGAAAAGTAGTGGTGACATTGAACTCTTGATGGTATCATGAGATTACACAGCATCTTGAAGCTCGTGGCCACCATCCAACCTTTAACTTTTCATTTTTATTATCTTATTATTTAAATTACAAAGTTATTTTTTAATTTTGCAAATAGCTACAAGATGAGTCATTACACATTTGTTAATATAACAAATAAATGTATGCAGGCTACCACCCACCACCATATGATGATTTGATGATGATGACTATCGAAGATATTGGTAATGGATTTCAAGATCTAGATCTGGGGGCTGAGAAATCTTGGAGTGTTTGTGTTTTTGTTGGTTATGAACGAATTGTCCAGATCTTTGCACTTTTATTAGATTTATCATATGTTTTTGAATCTTTATTTTTTTTTAAGTTAAAAAAGTGCCATTGGTTGGTAAGATTTTTTTTCATCTAAAACACATATGTTTTTTTTGTTTGGATGATAATTTTGAATTTTTTAGTGAGATAAGTTTGTGAAAACATATGTTTTTTTATTGGGTTATAATTTTATTATATGTTTTTAGTGAGATAACTCGTAAAAACATATGTTTTGTTGTTGAGTTATAATTTTATTATATGTTTTCAGTTAGATAACTCGTGAAAACATATGTTTTTGTTGTTGGGTTATAATTTTGCTATATGTTTTTAGTGAGATAACTCGTGAAAATCATATGTTTCTGGTGAGACAAGTCGTCAAAACATATGATACATGTATTAAATGAAAAACACATACTTTTTTTAGGATTTTTAGATATTTGTGTAACTTTTTTTGTAAAATGTTGACAAATGGTAATTATTTAATGATAATGGTTATAAAAACATTTGTTACTTAGGAGAGATGAGAGATGAGAGAGGAGAGAGGAGAGAGGAGAGAGGAGAGGGGAGAGGGGAGAAAGGACAAAGGACAGAGAGAAGAAATTATATTGTTGGACCATATTACCCTTTTCCCCTAAATATTTATCTCAACTTTTGATAAAAAGGAAGAATCAATCTCCACCCTTGATCAATTACAATGGATGGTTAGATTATGGGTTTCGTGGGTTTTCTTAACTGGGGAGGGTTTTCAATTTATCCCTCCCCTATATACATATATACACAATATTAACGTACAAAACACTAAATTTAGTACATGAGATTTTGCAATTTCTTTTAACAAATTCAGTCCAATCATAGATCTGTTATCAAAAACTGCAGCGGTTGGGTAGGCAATTTATAATAATTTTATTACTCCGGTTTCGAGAACACTGATTAAGTTACACATACAAAATAGTATTATGACTTATCAACCAAGGTTTGCGTGGTTATTACAATATAATATTAATACGAAGTTAATTCGTTATTGATGTTACATCGCTTTTTACGACATTAAACTTTAAAAAAAACTTTAAATATCTTATTAGTTTATTATACTGATTCCAAAACACCACACATAAAATTTAGTTAAAAAGAATCTAAGTGCTATAATATATGTTACAAGAAAACGAACTTAACAATTTATAATTTTATGTGTTACCAAATGCAGGAAATTTTGTGAAAAATGGCAACTTTGAAATCGGTCCATACGTCTTCAACAATTTCTCAACCGGAGTCCTACTCCTCCCCAAAATACACGACATAATATCCCCCTTACCCGGCTGGATCGTCGAATCGCTTAAACCAGTTAAATATGTCGACTCTAAGCACTTCAATGTACCTTCGGGCCTATCCGCGATTGAGTTGGTTGGAGGCCGAGAAACAGCCATTGCGCAAATTATCCGAACGGTTCCTAACAAGTTCTATAGGTTAACATTTGTTATAGGTGATGCAAAGAATGGTTGTCACGGGTCAATGATGGTAGAGGCCTTTGCCGCTAGGGAAACGGTTAAAGTGAGACATGAGTCTAATGGAAAGGGCGAGTTTAAAACAGGAGTTCTCAAGTTTAAAGCGATATCGAACCGGACACGACTCACGTTTTATAGTGCCTTTTATCATACAAAGCTTCATGATTTTGGTCACTTTTGTGGTCCTGTGTTAGATGATGTTAAGGTTTGGTATTACTAGGTACAAGGTCTATTTAATTACTCCTTGATTATATAAGGTATACTATGAAGATACAAGAATAATATAAGGTTTGTGTTTGGAGATTATGTATTTCCTTTGTGATGGATTGTTTTTCAGTTGTTGTACTATTTATTTTATAATGAAGATGGGTTTTCACTATTTTCTTTGGATGAAGCTTTAAGTTCATGTAATTTCAATGATCCAATGTTAATTTAATGTAAAATAAAATGATATGTATCAAGAAATAGTGTAACATCTGACCATTCATATCAACCAATATTGACTGACTTGCCCATTGTTAGCTTAAAACTTTGTTTTTAGTGCACCAATTTTTGGGGTTGGCAGGATGCTTTTTGTTTCATTTTCACCCTCGTCCCTCTACAAAAAGGAGTCATTGTACTCGTCGAGGTCAATGTGGGGGTAGCCTACTTGGTAGAGAGATACATGCCTCTTTAAGGGAAGATCTTAGGTACAATAACTGGGCAAGGGGGTATTTAAATAGTATTGGTGTAAAAGTAGATAAGCAACATTAGCCGTTTAAAAAAAATGTACTCGTTGAGGTGCACGACACATTCCGTGCCAAAGAGTTGTTAAGACATATGGATACTTTAGTGTGGAATTCCTTATCGTGCACTTCCTAGTAACAAAACTCGATGGTGAGTCATGCGTAACAAAGTGGACACTGGACAACAATGTCTGATATTTTCGTTAGATGTTACAAGTGGTATCACAACCACCTTGTGACCTTTGTGACTACGAGGACGTTGAGTCATGTTATAAGAAGACTATGCAAGAAAAAAAAACATAAAGAAAGATCTATCTTAATTAATAGTATTAACACGTTTTGACATATTATATATACATAAAAAGGAAAACACATCAGTTAACAGTACTTTAGTGAAAAAGAAATACACTCGATATATCATAATCAAACCAAATCAAACCAAACGTATCGGCCAGTAGAATCTAACTCATAAACCTTACTACCTACCTTACCCATATCCTAAAATATAGAGGCTACTCTTGATAATAGGATGGAACTCTAATGTACTCTAAAACTACCAATCATGCATTGTCATCTTATTTCTATCCACATACCATAAAATCACGTGCATCACTACACTCACACCACACTCACCAATAAATGGCCGTTGAATAAATCATTGATCTTCCCTAAGACCTCAAGTACTCTCTACGGTTACACAGAACACCAAATTGCACGCCTACCCACATGACGTGACGGTGTTACCGTGTGGGTTTCGAACCCTCTAACCCACCCAACCCAAGACCCCTACTACACCAGAATCACTAACCTTTATTGTTGGGTGAGCCCCCACTGTTACAATTAATGCCTCATTTTGTTCTCAAACTTTGTGTATTATTTAATACTTAGGTCATTAAAGAAAACCAGGTTCACCACATGCATTAGCACGTGACTAACACAACTGCAACACTTGAAGTCTACATGACGCAAATTCCATCTGATTTAGTGGATAACAAAAACAAGTGGCGAATTTAAGCTTCATTAAATTCAAGCACAAGAAAAAAGAGCATCACATCACCATAACCAATGCCCCTCATTAGTCATTACAACTCTTGTTACCAAACACACGCATTCATCTCCTAATTTTATGCTCGTTTAACATGGGTTGTCCCTTCTTTTAATTTTTTTAGCCGTTAATACATTCTTTATATATATATATATGTGGTATGAATGTATATGTAGGTACACTTATAAGGTTTACTAGTTGTTATCTTTTTGACATAAACAAAATGTCTCTCTTATTTCTTTGCATCATTTCATCTTTCATTTCATGCTCTTATCAAGCTTCTTCCAGGACTCCATATCTTGATGGTAAGCTTACTCGCGCTAGAATAACTAATGTTTGTCGTCCCACGTCGCTTATTTAGTGTTTATCTCAAGAAATCGGGTTCTATTTGTTTGTTAAGACACATAAACATTAGCTAGAACGTGTTTTTATTGAAAGTCATGTTATGTCTAAGGGACATATAATACATTATGTCTATTTTTCGCCGCTTTAAGGCCCCAATTAATTGGGGCCTACTACAAATTATAAAAAGTTTTAATAATGGTAGTAGATAGCAAAGTTAAAAAAAAATGTCCACTACTACAAAACTGGGTACTGGCTACCGTATTTACTAAAAAAATGGTCGCTAAATTAACGACAAAACGGTCACAACCACATACCAAGATTAGTTGTTTGCAAGATTTTAATGAATCTTTTAGGTTTTTAATGATAACAACTTTTATTAATCATTAATATGTCATTTAAATAGGTTTACTTCCAAATGGGAACTTTGAACAAGGACCAGACCCATCAAACATCCAGAAGACAGTAATCATAGGCAAGTATTCTTTGCCAAAATGGGAAATATCTGGATTGGTGGAGTACGTCTCCGGTGGGCCCCAACCAGGTGGGTTTTACTTCGCGATCCCTCGTGGGGCCCACGCAGCAAGGCTTGGGAATGAAGCCTCTATATCACAAGTTGTTGATGTGAAGGTTGGGTCAACCTACTCACTCACATTTTCTGCAACAAGAACTTGTGCTCAAGATGAGGTGCTAAGGGTTTCGGCTTCAGGCAAGTCTGGTGACCTGCCGATTCAAACTTTGTATAGCACAGATGGTGGAGACACGTATGCTTTCGCATTCAAGGCTTCTTATAAGAGAGTGAAGGTCGTTTTTCATAACCCGGGTGTTCAAGAGGACCCGGCTTGTGGACCGCTATTGGATGCCATTGCAATCAAGGAAATGGTTCCTCTAAGATACACCAAAGGTAATATGCTCGTTTGGCTTGTTTAAGAGGTTGTATGTAGTCAACCCATTTGACCCAATTCACTTTCAGTTACATATTGTTGATACATTTGGCACGTTCCTCTAAGAGGTTGTATGCACTAAAAAACAGTCAAACTCATTTGACCCTTTTCGCATTTAGCTATATGATTTTTGACCCGTTTGAAATAAAACACCACTCAGAGTCTCAAACCCTCTCATTAATGAGCAATTTGATTAAAATTAGTACCTCTAACGTTAAAAAAATGCAGGAAACTTGGTGAAAAATGGCGGATTTGAGATCGGGCCCCACGTGTTCAAGAACTTCTCAACCGGAGTCCTCCTCCTTCCCAAGATACACGACATAGTTTCACCGCTCCCGGGGTGGATAATCGAGTCACTGAAACCAGCAAAATACATTGACTCAAAGCACTTTCAAGTGCCCAAGGGCCTAGCTGCCGTCGAGTTGGTTGGCGGTAGAGAAACTGCTATCGCTCAAATCATTCGCACCATCCCAAACAAACTATACATACTATCATTCACCATTGGAGATGCCAAGAATGGCTGCCATGGATCAATGATGGTGGAGGCTTTCGCGGCAAAGGAAACCTTAAAAGTTAAATACGAATCTACCGGGAAAGGAGGGTTCAAAACCGCAAGCTTTAAGTTTCAAGCCACTTCATATAGAACAAGACTTACATTCTATAGTGCTTTTTACCATACAAAGCTTAATGACTATGGTCACTTTTGTGGTCCTGTATTGGATGATGTTAAGGTTTTGCCTGTTTCTCATTAGACATGGTTAATCACATGGAGATTTACAAAAATATGTTTCTTTGAAGCTAGATTAGAACCAAGAAGGATGTAACCTGAAAAGATTTGAGATTTTGGTTGGTTAAATTTGTACTGAATAAACTGTATTTTGTTCCTTAATCATGTTACATTACATGGTACATTGTCTTGAAAGTCTTCTATCATTTTGTCTCCATTTCTACTATCAATATTGATATGTTCATAAGCAAGTCAGATGGTTCAACTAGTTTGAAATTCATATAGTATGTTTTGTGATTCGGTTTTGATAGGTTCACCGTTCGGCCAACGATTTAATGTGGTACTAATCGTACAAGGCGTAAACTAAACCAATCATTTACCCTTTTTTGTTTAAATTAACCTTGTCAAGTTTAAAATATACCGATAGGTATATTTATTACATATAAATATTTATAAATGTATATATATAAAATATTTAAATAACCAATAAATAATAAACAAGCCAGCCGTTCAAAAAATAAATAAATACATAAATAATAAACAAGCCAAGCTAAGCTCAAGTAGAATTTGAAACAAGCCGAGCTCAAGTTTTCTTAAATTAAACAAGCCATGCCCATGAATAAATGAACTCGATTTGCTTACCTATATAGTCTCTAGTCTCTACCATGAAGAAGTCATAGTCCCCACTAGTCCATATGAAAGTGAGACAATACCACAACCACATTTATCGAGAGCATACGCGACACAAAAATAATCAGGTACCGATACCCATCAAATGGGACGTTACCCATTTTAATTAAATGGATCGTGCTCGTATTGTACGAAAATTGAACAGCTTGTCAACCCATTTAAAAATATTCAAATACAAAAAACACATCGCAAAATTTTAACCCGCGAACCAGGTTTAAAGCATGGGAAATTATCTTCAATATCAAATATTTTGGAATCCTCAAATGTCGATACAAACCATATTTTGCTGAAAAATTCAGCAACCCCAAAATGTTTATTTCAAATTTGGTAATGAAGTGCTAAAATAGATACCTGGATCAAGTTGCTTCCCCTGATCAAGTTTCGAAATGAAAAAAAAAAAAATACTCTTTGAAGATAGAAATAACATGAAATCCATATGAAGATTGTAGTTCACTCTGCACTAGATTTGACTATGAAATTTTGACGACTGATGGGGTTCATGACCACTGGTGGCCCAGCAGTGCGCGGCCATGCCTGAAACTTCTTGTCAGTCTCTTCCCACCAATCCTTGTTTGAGACAGTAGATGGAGTAGTACCTATTCAATCACAAGTTTAATATATAAACAAATACGCTTCTTAAAAGTATGTTCAAATAACACGTATAGATGTATGTGTGTGTGTGTGTTCTTGCCTCCAAAAATCTTTTTATCAGCAATAATATGGTCACAGGCGAATGCAACCACAAATGCTCCAACAACCGAAGCAGCAATCTTGGCTCCTGTCATTTCTTCATTAAAGAGAAAAATCGGTAAGTTCAATGGAATATAACTCAGTTCTTTGAGAAAAAGCCAAAACACCAATTTCTTGTAAACCAGATACAATCATTTCACGTTCGACTTTGAAAAAAAGTAGAACATTTAATCATTCAAAACAACAACTGCTCATTTGTAGACAGAGCACTGTACTCTTAACAAAGGCGGAAAACTTTTGCAGAAGCGCTTAAAAAAGCTTAAAACAGAAAATCTTAAAAAGCCTTGTTTTAAACTGAATGCATGTATACATCTTCTATAATTGTATCTTTGTAGCCTAGGTGTTCACCACAGTTTTCATAACTATAGGTATAGCCTACACTATTCATTTACATCTTAACGATATAGCATCTTTCTCTATAAATGATTCAAACTGGCCATGTTGAATACTGATTTTCTACATGGTTACAAAGCCATTGCTTTTATCTTATATGATTAAAGATAGCCAAGTTCAAAGTTTAATAAACATTAACGACTTCATCATGTTACAAAAATGCAAGATCAGTACAAATAAATGTTATAAGGAAATGGTTTTTCTGTTATTCCACAACCTAAAGCTTCATAAAAATACAAAGAAATAGCAAAATTAAAATAAAATACAAACAAATAGCAAAATTAAAATAACTAAATTTGTCAAAAACAATACAAAGAAACACATGACATGCATTTCGAGCCTTGAGATGTGCAGTGTGCACATTAAGATCAACACGACAACACCTAAAGGCATTTGATCAGTATCCATAACACCTGTCCAGATTTTTAAAAGAACACCTAGACCTAATTATGCAAGCCATATCCTTTCGGATCCTTCTTTGTCTCCCCTGCTATAAAAAAGCTTCCACGTCTAATTAAAAAAGTATAACAATACACTCTTCTTGTTACCTCTAATTTTTAGCCCCTCTATATGTCATGAGATTTCAAAACATCACACCTATCATTGAAGCAGAACAATAAAGTTTCTATAAACTACAAAGTTCCAATACCACTCATACGTCGAATAACAAGACAAAATAATAAACATCACTCCTTTCTATCAAAAGAATCATTAACAAAAACATATAACCTAGTCTAAAGGAATAACCTAAGTTATTAATGTTTCTCACAAGTCACAAAACCTGGTTCTCAATCAATAGACCCCTCTCACATTCAATAACCTACATCTTACACATGAACCTGTTTATAACCCTATCGAATAAAAACTAGCAAACTAGATCATATATCCATATACATATACATAATCACAAGCACCGCATCAGAAATCAAATTCTAGATCATTTGAAGAGACATGACTATAAAATACTACGTAATCAAAAAACGAGTTGTATCAATGGTTGATAAACATAAAATCTAGATTTTTCTTTCTAAATACAAAATCCTAGCCCTAAGCAAATCAAATGGAACAAATCATTTTTTAAAATGAGTCACACAAGTTGACTGAGTTATAAGCTGAATGTTCGTTTGCAACCGGTTTATCGGTAACGCGTTTAATGGTGAGTATAGGTGGGAGTAGGGGAGCAAACGAGCTGAGACGAGCTCGAACTCGACTCATTGGAATTTCTCAAGCTCTGGCTCGTTTAGGTTTATTATCTATTAGTTAATATATTTAATAAAAATAATATAAATAATAGGCTAGGTTAGACTCGCGGGCTCGTTAACTAAAGCTCGAGCTAAGACTCATTTACCTAAAAAAAACTTATTTGTAGGTTAGTGCTGGACTCTTAAACAAGTTTAATTAAGCTCGGCTCATCTTGTTTACAAAACAACTTTATTTTAACTGCGGGGTAAATATTATTACATAATAATAATAAAACTAATATTACATTAAGGCTCTATGAGGCTCGATGAGTCGAGCTCGGGATCGATAACTTAACAGAGCTTTGTTTTAGGCTCCTCAATAAGGCTCGGCTCGTTTCAAGCTTTTATCGATCTCGTGTAGCCCCCAAAACTAACATAATTATTATTATGCCATGTAAGTTGAAAACCAGAAAAAGCAAAAACAAATATATAAAAAGGTTATTTTCTCGAAATAACTAAACAGGTTGACGGGTCAACCCGAACCCGACCTGTAATTAAACGGGTGATGTCAACTACCATATTACAAAATGAGTCACGTCAACATTTGATAAACATCAAATCTAGATTTCCTATTTAAAAATGAAAAACCGTAACCCTAACAGACTCCGATTGATCAAAGCGTTAACATCTGATGAATCAAAACAATTGGCAAATATAAATAAACAGAGAAATGAATAGCAATACGTTTAGGATTGATTAATAATAATAATAATAATAATAATAATAATAATAAAAATACCTGTTCGAGATCTCAAAAGGAGAAATAATATGTTGATGCCCTAAAACGCAAACAGAACGCACAGCGAAGATGAAGAAGAATCTGGCGATTTGAGGGGTTGGAAATGTAATTTATTGGGTTGAATAGTTCAGTTTTGCAATAAGGTCCAAATTTTATGTTGGTTTTTACGAATGGCCCTTCGTTTATTAGAAGATTGTGTAAATGTACTAAACCTATCTTTTGTTTAAAACGATCCTTGTCCATAGAATATATAGTTCACTAGCTTTTATCCCGGGAGCGTCCCGAGGTTGAAAAATATAATCATTCTAATAATACTAATACTAATAGTAATAATTATTACTCTTGTAACTAAATAAATAAAAAAATAACCTTGCTATAAGGTGATACCATGTGTTGCAATGTTGCGTGATTCTTTATCCTAGTTTTACTTGATGAAGTATACATATCCATCTTTAGAAGAGTAAAATTCCAATGATAGCATGATGATTGAGCTGAATTTCAACATCGTAGATAAGAATCTGGTTTAAAAGAAAAACATGATTAATGATTAACCTGAACACTTTGTGTTTTTTTTCCTGTATGAACGAAACTCCACAAAAAATAGTCGTTTTTTTCTCCGTTTTTTATATAGCACTATGGTACTCGTTGGAAAGATAATAAAACGTTCGTTAATTTGGTTTATTTTTTTTCTTTAAAAAATATCTTACATAAAAGATATTAACGTTTAAAAATTATGGGAGGAAACATAACAGAGAAAAATTTAAATTTGTTTTTAAATTCTTTTTTTCTAAAATAACTCAATTTAATTTTTATATAGATTAAAAACATATTATTAAAATAATAAATTCAATACTATCACCTTAAAGTGCCACATGGCACATTCAATGGAGGGTTGAAGCCTCCATTGAATGTCACATCATAAAAACTCAATTCTTTTATTATAAGTTATAGATATTACAATATACCAGTTGTTAGGGGTGTTCATTTTTATCTGAAACCCAAAACCCAGCCCAAATCCGAAACTACCCGAACCCGAATTAGAGAAAAATCGAATAACCCAAACCTTGAATGGTTCGGTTATCGGGTCATTTTTTCCTAGCCAAAAACCCGAACAACCCGACCCAACCGAAAGAAACCCGAACAAATGACGTATTTATTTTTATTATTGTGTTTTAGTTTAGAGTCTTAAGCATCTAAACATTAAACTTTAGAACTATTGAACATTATCATATCATATTGTCAACAAAGAAATACATGCATAGATAACTACTTGAAAAAGTTAAAATTGACATTTGTTATGAACTACTTATTGTTACGATGAAAAAAATAGCAGAAACAAAATTCGTTTATTAAGTAAAAAAAATTGAGGCAACAAGACACAAAATTTTGAAAGTTTACCTCAAACGAAGATCACAGAAGCAGCACGGGTATGGAAGGTTTGATCTTGTTACTGGCAACAATAAATACTACCTCAAACGAAGATCACAGAAGCAGCACATGTAAGGAAGCTTTGATCATGTATGGAAGCTTTGATCCTTTAAACAATTAAACCTAAGAAAGTTGAAGACCGACATATGCCTCACATTCCACCAAATATCTTTTTTTTTGGAAGGCAACTTTCATTAACACCAAAAACAAAACGGGATCTCCAAGCTAGAGACCCCTACAACCAAAACCATTACCTTACATCGAAATCAAAAGATTGCCAATCCGCCCAACCCATAACACCCTCTGTATATCTACATTCCACCAAATATCTAAACATAAGAAATTACAAAAGTACGCTTCACAGTTACTAAGCAATCTTTTTTGTTATATATAATAATTAATGTTTGAATTTGGTTGATATTTTGTTACGATACAATTGGCTGTCTTTGAATTGACTTGATTCTCACAAACTTCGCTTCACACGAGCATTGTTTTACATCACTTTGCTTAACACGAGCTATGCTTCATACCTACATGCTTTTGTTTTGAGTGCACCAAGTTTGTATCACACAAACTTCATCTTGTATGGTCGTCTCACACCACTTCCACTCGATCTTGATTAAATTGCGCACCCTCGTATCACACGACTTAAATTCATCTCACTTAGATTTTGCATAATCTGAATCACTTAAATTTCCTTCCGATTGTATCGCATAAGTCTTCTTTGATCTATCACAGATTATTATTTTTCTTGATCGTATCACATGATTTATTTTCCTCCTTCATTTGTTGCCTACTTCTAAGTTCTAACATACTCGGTTTGCCTAACTCCATTTATATATTTGTTACATCCGTTTTTAGGCACCGATCTTTATAGGAATCTAAGCGGAAGTGTTTTGGTGTTTGGGTTGGGTTTGGTTTCAGCGCCGCCGCCAAGGGCGGCTCGGTTTGTAGTAACCGACTCTCAAAATGGCTAGGTGGTTTTGACACAAGAAGTGTAGAGAGAATATGAAAGAAGAATTGTTTTATTATTGATTGTAATGTTTGGTACCTCAAATGAGGAGATAACCTCCTCTATAAATGCAAGAAAGGAAAACATAAAAAGAAGAAATGAGCTAATCTTTGAGCAATAATCATGGAGCTAGTCTTGAGGCACAAATCAAAGAGGCACAAATCTTGGTCAATAATGTTGGTCTTCAATAATGATGGTCAATGGTCATAATCTCCCATACTCCCCCTCAAGTTGGAGCGTGTATGTCAATAACGCCCAACTTGCGTAGTAATATTTCGTCAAGGGTGGCTCGGTTTGTAGTAACCGACTCTCAAAATGGCTAGGTGGTTTTGATACAAGAAGTGTAGATAGAATATGAAAGAAGAATTGTTTTATTATTGATTGTAATGTTTGGTACAATGAAATGAGGAGATAACATCCTTCTTAAATACAAGAATGCATATACATAAAATAAGTAAAGAGCTAGACTTGGGGCACACATCATAGAGGCACATATCTTGGGCATAATAGATGGAGGAAATCATGGAGGATCAAGGTGGAGGGAAACATGGAAAATATTTTAGCTCCAATACTCCCCCTCAAGTTGGAGCGTGAAGGTTACGAACGCCCAACTTGCCAAGTGGTATTTCTTCATTTTCGAACACTCACCCTCAAGTTGGAGTGTTTACTTATCTTGCGGGCTCAAATAACCCGACTTTTCCTTTCTTTCTTTTTTTGCGAGTTTTAAAAAAAAACCCGACTTTTCTTTTTCTTGAGAGCTTGAATAACCTGACTTTTCTTTTTCTTGTGGGTTCAAGATTTGAACCTGACTTTTCTTTCTTTTGCGAGTTCAAAGAACTCGACTTTTCTTCTCGCGAGTTCAAAGAACTCGTCTTTTCTTCTTGCGAGTTCAAGTTTTGAACCCGGCTTTTCTTCTTGCGGGCTTAAAGAAACCCGACTTTTCTTCTTGCGAGTTATGAAAACTCGACTTTTCTTCTCGCGAGTTATGAAACTCGACTTTTCTTTTCTTGCGAGTTCAAAGAACTCGACTTTTCCTCTCGCGAGTTATGAAAACTCGACTTTTTTTTTGCGAGTTCAAAGAACTCGACTTTTCTTCTCGCGAGTTTAAAAACCCGACTTTTTGTTTTTTTTATTGCGAGTTCAATGAACCCGATTTTTTCTTCGTTCTTCTCCATCTTGTTTTCGCCCGTCACTCCTTTTTTTTAATTAATCACCTCTTTTAAAAGATTTTAAAAAAAATTATTCACTCGTAGCCCAAGAACTGTCACCGTCTTCTCCTTTTTTATTTATTATTATTATTATTTATTTATTTATTTATTTTTTACCGAAACCCAAGACCATATTATCTGCTCATTTTTTCATTTTACTTTTCAAAAACCTAACAAAAGAAATATTATTATTTCCTTTAGTTTCAAAATCCCATTCCCAGGCTTATAACCGATAACTTCAACATAACCATCAACATCACCTTTTGGGTTGACTTCAATCTTTGGCTTCAGTTCCTCTTCTTTGTCATCAAGGTCACACCGAAAAGCAACAACCTGTGCCCATATAGAATTTTAGCGGAAGCGATTTGGTTTGGGTTTGGGTTTGGGTTTGGGTTTTGGTCGAGCGGTTTAGAACCCACTCTGATACCATATAAAATTCTAGCGGAAGCGTTTTGTATTTGGTTTAGGTTTGTTGGTTTGGCCTTGCGGCCGGAGGCCGCTTGGTTTCTAGCTTACGACTTTCAAACCGGCTTGTGGATTTGTATAAGAAATAGAAATAGAAATGAAGGATGTTTGATAGATTGATATGTTTGGTACCTCAAATGAGGAGATAACATCCTCTATAAATGCAAGAAAGGAAAACATAAAAAGAAGAAATGAGCTAATCTTGGAGCAATAATCATGGAGCTAGTCTTGAGGCACAAATCAAAGAGGCACAAATCTTGGTCAATAATGTTGGTCTTCAATAATGATGGTCAATGGTCATTGTCAAAATATGGTAATCAACCAAGAAACCAAAGAACTGAAACTGAGATTACTGAAACTAAACGATTACAAAGAGTTGACAAAGAAATCAAACCCTAAACACAACTAGATCATTGACAGATGATCTATACAAAACGACTCTCTAAAGATCATTAAATGATGATCTATACAAACCCAGAACCAAAGAAATCATTGACTGATGATTTCTAAACTAAGGAAACGAGAGAACAATAATAACAAAGAAACACTGAAAGACTAACTAAACTCGTAAACACTTTCGACGAGTTGTTTATATAGGGAAATACTAGGTCTGGGAAGAAACACACCCGAAGCTGTGCAAGCCGTTGGATCTTATCTAGAAAACACACTAAGACAAGGTCCTGAGCGTTGATCACAATCACCCGGATTGCCAAATAGACTCGGTCAACGAACCTCCAAGTTGGGCCAACGAACCTCCAGACTTTAACTCTCCTGGGCTTCTATCAACGAGCTGCAATCCAATCCACTTGGGCCACATCTTCTTGGGCTCCAACTTTGAATCTTGTACCAGCTCTTGTATCAGCCCAATCCAAACAATTATATGAAACAAATAAACAAAAACATGTTTAAGTAAAATAAAACGTAAAGAAAAATATAAACGAGAATAAAAGTGAGATAAAAATATATGTCGATATTTTTAACACCCCCCCTCACTTTTATAACCAAACACATCAAACATGTTCAACCAAGAACATATTTGTTCATGTTGAGCAATCCCAAGACCTTTAGTAAAGATATCTGAAATCTGTTTTTCAGTTTGTATTTTAATTGTTTGAATACAACCTTTACTTATTTGATCTCTTAAAAAATATAAATCAATTTCAAAATGTTTTGTTTTGTCGTAAAACACTGGATTAGCTGCAATAGCTATAGCAGCAGAATTATCACCATAAAGTTTAACAGGTAAACTAACCTTGATGTTTAATTCATTGAGTAGATTTATTAGCCACATTATCTCACATGTCGCAGTACACATGGACTGGTACTCAGCTTCTGCTGTAGACCGAGCAATGGTCGACTGCTTTTTACTCTTCCAAGCTACTAAATACGTCCCTAAAATATATACAATAACCTGTAACACTCTTCCTGGTTTCTACACATTTTGCCCAGTCTGAATCAGCATAACCACAAAGGTTAAGATCAGACCCTTTTGTAATGTGTATACCCTTACCAGGAGCATGTTTTAGGTATCTCAATACTCTCATAGCTATTAAAAAATGAGCTTTGGTTGGCTTGTGCATGAACTGACTTAGAACATGCACTGAATAAGTGATATCTGGTCGAGTATGAGATAGGTAAATCAGTTTACCCACCAGTCTTTGATATCCTGTTATGTCCACCAGTGGTTCACATTCTTGTTTACACAAGTTAGTGATCACATGGTTAGGTTCTATAGGACATTTTACAGGCTTACAACCAGTTAAACCATACTCTGCCAGTAGCTCTAAGCAGTACTTTCTTTGACTTAAGCACAAACCATCCTCAGTTTTTAATACTTCAATACCTAGAAAGTATTTTAGGGCACCTAAGTCTTTAATTAGAAACTTGGTTTTAAAAAATGATTTAACATAGTCTATAAACTCACTACTATTACCAGTCAAGATAATATCATCAACATACACAAGTAGAACACAGAAAACATCTTTTGAAGACATCACAAACATAGAATGATCACACTTGCTTTGCACAAATCCTAACTCAAACAACACACCAATCAATTTGGCATTCCACATTCGAGGGGCTTGCTTAAGTCCATACAAAGATTTTTTTAATTTACAAACACGAGTATCATCTTTAGAAAAATACCCTTCAGGCAATTTCATGTAAACATCTTCAAACAAATCACCATATAGAAAAGCATTATTGATGTCCAATTGAAATAAAGACCAGTTATTTTGTACAGCAATGGTTAAAACACATCTAACTGTAATCATCTTGACCACAGGAGAAAAGGTTTCATCAAAATCTAAACCTTCCCTCTGACTATAACCTTTTGCAACTAGTCTGGCCTTATATCTATCAATTTCACCATTTGATTTATATTTAATCTTATAAATCCATTTACATCCTATGGCTTTTCTATCTTTGGGTAAATCAACAATATCCCATGTATCATTTCTATTTAAAGCCTCTATTTCCTCATTCATAGCATTAATCCAGTTTTTATCATTACAAGCCTCATAATAAAAACTTGGTTCAACACTTTTATTCAACATAGAGGTAAAACACATATTGTCAACAGAAAGATTAGAATAATTCACAACTTTTTCTATTCCATATTTAACCTTTCCTTCTACAATATAGTCACTAAATTTTCTAGGAAAGTTAGTATTCCTAGAAGATCTCCTAACAACAGTTGGATGATCAGCTGATGAAGGGTGTCCCTCAGAGTTGATGTTTTCATCACTTTCTGACCTATCACCCTCAGCCCTACCTCTGTTAACAGTTGGATCCCCTGGTTGCTGATTTCCAGCCTTACCAGGTGTAGTATCCAAACTGTCAACCGGCTGCCAAGTCCCATGATGATCAGAACTTTGACTTGCCCTCTGTTCATCATCGGGACCATCAGGATCAATAGAACTTGTGTTGTTAGTTGACTCAAACAAGTCAAAAAAGTTTAAATGTGTTATATTTTCATAAACATTTGGATCAGATTCTTTAGAAACTTTAGGTTCTTTAAATGGAAAAATAGACTCATAAAATCTTACATCTCTAGAAAACATAACTTGTTTTAAGTCAAGATTCCACAATTTGTAACCTTTCTTTTCATTAGAATACCCAATTAAAACACACTTATTGGCATGTATATTAAACTTATCTGAACTGTTTAAGACAGTACTATAACACAAGCATCCAAAGACCCTAAGTTTTTCATAAGAGGGCTTAAAACCATACATTACTTCATAAGGAGACCTACCATTCAATACAGACGATGGAGTCCTGTTAATAAGATATACAGCAGTAAGAATACATTCAGACCAGAAGGAAAGAGGCAAATTACTTTGAAACATTAATGCTCTAGCAACATTTAACAAATGTCTATGTTTCCGTTCAACTATACCATTTTGTTGTGGTGTATGAACACAAGAGGTTTGATGTAAAATTCCATTTTTGTTTAATAAATCCTTTACTCTAGAGTTGACAAATTCAGTACCATTGTCACTTCTAAAGATTTTAACATTTCTTTTAAACTGATTATTAATAACAGCTAAAAAATGTACCATATTATCAAACACTTCATCCTTAAACCTCATTAAATACACCCAAACAGTTCTGGTATAGTCATCAACAATAGTCAAAAAAATACCTAAACCCTTCTCTACTCTTAATTCTATATGGACCCCACACATCTAAATGAACCAATTCTCCAAGACAAGTAGTTTTATGGTCACTGATGGGGAAAGATTCTCTATGTTGTTTAGATTTGTGACATACATCACAAGGCTCATGACTACTATCATTTAACACATTGAGTTTTATGTCATTTTTTAACACTTTTAACACAATGTTAGATGGATGTCCTAGTTGTGACACCCGGCAACTTCCGATCTACACCCGGCAACTTTCGGAAGTTAACTGATCGTTTTAACAAGGGAAACTGCGACCGATTTAATTAACGCGATTTAAACGCGCGAACTGAAAGCACGCATCGGGTAACGAAAATATTTATAGTTTTGCTCGGTTTAGTATTATTTTTAATTTCGAACGAAACCGACAAACTTTTATAATTTATTATGGAGCCTAAATTGAAACCGAGGCTTACAACGTTTAATCGGGATTCGATACGCGGTAGAAACCCACCTAGAAAACCCTACCTATAAAACCAACATATCATCCTTCCCCTTCCTCACATCAACTGCCGCCACCCTCCCTCTCTCTCTCTACTCTCTCTCTAGGAAATCACCTCCCTCATGAACATCACTCTCCTCCTCCCTTTCCTTTTGTTAACCGGCCGACCACCACCACTATAGTGGCGGCGCGGTGGTTGAAGCTCAGAAACGAGCAGAAGTGGCGGAGGCGGGGCTGGGTAACAAGGGTGGTAGTGGCGCAGGTTTTAATACCGAAGACGAGCAGACCGTGGGGTCGGATTTGGTGGTTTATGGCGGCGCAGATCTGTTAGGGTGAGTCATGGTCCGATGATGGTCAATGGTTGGGTTCGAGTTGGGCTCGGGTCTCTGTTGGGTTGTTGAAGGCGGCGCAGAGGTTGCAGGTGGGTGTGGTCCGGTTCGAAGATGGTTCTGGTTCGTGGTGTCTTTGGCTTCGTGGTTGGGTGCCGGTTCACATCAGGTGGCTTGGGTTCGAGTCCGGCTCAGATCTGTTTATACTCGGGTCAGTTTTGGGGATGGTTCAGGTCCGGTCCAGGTCAGGTTGATTCTGGTTTGGTTGTGCTCGGGTTGCGGGTCTCAGTTTGTTGTTGGTCAACGGTTCGGCTCCGGTCAAGATGGGTCTGTTATGGGTCTCGTCAGTCGGGTCAGACTCGGTTTGGGTTCGTGTTCGGGCTCGGTCAAATCTGGTCAACAGTCAACTCGGTCAACACGGCTTTCGAGCAGATTCTGGTTACGCGCATACGATTCGGTATAACTTGTGTTCGAGTTTACTATTTAATTACTTATTTATTTGTAGATATTATGTATTTATAAACATTGTATATTTGTAAATATTCTATATTTATGAATATTAGATATTTATAAATATACTGATATGGACGAATTAGTTTTGACTCGCGAACGGACCGAATAATAATAAACGGTAACTATATAAACGAACGATTTGGTAAACGATTAACTTGACGTGACTTATGGTTTTGAACTCGGACTAAATATAATTGGACTATATTGTCGGACTATATTATATATATATTTTGGTATATATATATATATTTATAGGATCAAGTATAGATAGATGTCGAAACGTATAGTCTCGTGAATTGGAAATGTGGATAAAAGGATTTGATAATTTGTGTTGTAAGTTGATTTTTGGGGAAAATTGTAGACAACGGGTGTTGTCTGGTTGGTACAAAAACAGAGGAAACTCTGCCCGAATTTTTATAAACTCAAAGCGTAACGAACTGCTATTATTTCTATAAGTAAATTCTCCTAAGTGTTTTGGACAAGTGTATTATATACAAAATCAAAATGTTTTCAAGGACTAACTATTTGTGACAATAAAGATGGTTTTCAAACAATATTTGAGATAAAGTAACAATTGTTATTAATCGGTTTTAATAACTAAACATGTATTTCTTAAAGAGCATTTTTCCTAAAAGTAAGTATACTGGACACACATTTATACGGATTACGAGACGAGCTAGGATTCAGGATAATTATACGTTTCAGGGTGTTAGTCCAATCTGGTTACATACAAATAGTGACAAGTGTGGAACTTGGGTACTATGTTGTGTGTAATACGTGAATTAAGATAAGTCATGATCGGTTCGTCGAGTTGAAACGTTTTGAGACTCGTGTTGATTAATAAGCTAGGCTTATGTGTGTTAGACTGTTAAGGTGTCCTTTGTTGGTAATTAGGGCACGAGGAAGTCGGTCGAGGTTTCAGGCTTTGTTTGCTAGCTTAGCATGGACATTAAGGTGAGTTCATACCCCACTCTTTACTGTTTTTTTTTAAATGTTTTCGGGGGGAAGACATGCTTCTGTTATGAAAAACTGAGGAACTTAAAGGAACAAGGTTTTGGAAAATGAAACGGGTTGCGTGAGTTTACGGCCCCACTTTACTTGGTTTTCGTTTTCGGGGGAGAAAACATGTGTTAAACAACTATTTGGTAACAACTGTCATACTATGGGTTTTCAAACGGTTTACTATACGATCTTTGGAAGTCCCGGGGGGAACCATGAATGTGCTGGTTTGCACAACGGGGAAATGTGAATAGCGCTATTGGGAGTGACCAACCCCACCCGTCGGCATGGAGCGCCGGGCGGGTGCATATTGTCTCAAACAGGAACAGGTTTACTATTCGGGCACAACATCTGGTTTGCGAGTTAGTAATGGTTTTCCAATCGTAGTAGTAATGGAACATGCGCCTAGCTAGCGTACTTTGGTTTACATTTTACATAGTATGGACAGGGTGAACATGGTAACACTTTTGGAACTTGGTAATGTTTGATAACATTTTGCAAAACTTATGAACTCACCAACTTTATGTTGACCTTTTTAAGTATGTCTTTCAGGTTTAAACTTTGGTAACGGCACGGTTGGAGTAGGTGACAGTTGGGATCGGGAATCCTAGAGGGTTAGCAATGGCGTTCAGGAAACAAGAGTCTTAGATGCATCTTTCTGCTGCGTTGGCAAAGGCACCAAACGTCACAACCGACTAGGGGAAAAGTCGGGGTGTGACAGTTTGGTATCAGAGCCATAGGTTTTAGCGAATTAGGTGTCTGGGTAGATATCTAGGCTTTAACCTGAGTTTGTTTTGAAGTAGGGACCAAAATTTCTAAGACGTAATATTTAGCATGAACGCCTAGGAACTGAAATTCCAACCGTTGCCAAGTGTGTTACATGACTATTAGTGTATTTAATTACACTAGCTCAGCGTACGTTTCTTTGTCGAAAGGAACATTTGTTTTCTATAATGGTATATAGAAAGGGTAATAGCACGTGATGGCTAGGTGTACTTCACGGGTGACTGGTGAGTCATCGCATTAGATATCAGAGTGCTTATTCACATAGAGTAGCAGAGTCATTGTTTCTTGGTATGAGAAACAATTTACTTGTTTGTATACTGTGTGTATTTATGTAAAGTATATATAGTACGTATCGCCAATGGTTGTCGACTCAATCTTGGACATATTGGGAACGAACACATGTGTCACGTTTGTTGGACGAGTTTTGCCAATGATGTTGCGAAGCTGGAATGCAGTCGGGAGAAGCACTCGGAAAGGTGGCGCACACGACAAACATTATATTATGTGATATATACGTGCTATTATGTAAATGTGACGCTTGCTTGTGATACAACTCATGATGGAGGTTAATAGGATGATCTTGTGAGGTAAATTTTCGATAACGTAGACGTCACGTTATCGCAAATCTACAGGCACTTGGTAGTTCTAAGAATTTCTATCGTGAGGGTATCTATATTGTTATGTGTTGTTGTAAATATTTATATTTATATATATATAAATAATGGATAAGTGTTGATCATTCTTTTGTTGTTGCGGACGTGATTGCCAATTCTCCCCTGTTCGTGTCATTTGTGACTTCGTTTTTCTTGAACCAGTTTAAGATCTTGATGATCTTGTTCCTTGAACTTCTAAGGTTCCTGTTTTAGAACCTAGTTATATCTTTTGGGTAGGATTCACTTTTCTCTTCTTTTGTGTTTGTGGCCTTCAACATTCAATCGTAAGGGAATCTAATTTTTGTTGATTCCTTATTCTTTCACAGAACTAGACACGTCTTTTGTACACACGTGTCAACTATTGTATGCTTGGATTCTTTAAACTTGTGAAGGTCCATTGTAGGGCTTCACATCGAACAACCGTTTCATTTATGATTTGTTTATCATTACGTTGCTCGTAATGCTTGTTTTCTAGTCTTGATATGTCAGGCCGTTGTGGGCAATGAATCTTTTGATACTTCGTCGATGAGTTTCTTTAGAGTCGACACTTCAGTTAAATCGAATTGTTGGAATTTGATACAGCACCTTGTGGTGAACATTCATTCGACTAGTGATAGTGGATGGTTCTATTTGGCTTGCCTCATTTTCATCAGTTTGTTTGTTATTGTCTTAAATCGAGACACGCCTTGCGGTGTGTAATGAAAGGTTGGCGTACTAGTTGCTTCATTTTGATGTTGTTGTAGGCATGGGTTGGTTGTCTTTGTATCGCGCTGAGATTGTTTGCTACAACAAGGCTATTCGGATTCCTCTCCCTGATGGAGAATTTCTTTCTGTGTACGGTATCAAGAGCGGTGCTCCGCTAAGTCTCATCTCCAGCATGAAAGCCCTTAAGTATCTTCGGAAGGGTTAATCGGCCAATTACAGAGAGTTGAACAAGGTAACCGTCAAGAACCGTTATCCTCTTCCCCGTATTGATGATCTATTCGACCAACTCCAGGGTTCTAGCTACTACTCTAAGATTGATTTAAGGTCCGGTTATCACCAGTTACGCGTAAGGGAAGCTGACGTTGCAAAGACTGCCTTTCGGTCACGTTATGGCTATTTTGAGTTCTTGGTCATGCCTTTCGATCTCACTAACGCACCGGCGGTTTTCATGGATTTGATGAACCGCGTTTGCAAACTGTATCTTGACAAGTTCGTCATCGTGTTTATTGATGACATCCTGATTTATTCCAAGAACAAGGCCGAACACGAGGAACACCTGCGTTTGGTTTTGGAACTTTTGCGACGGGAACAACTTTACGCTAAGTTCTCAAAGTGTGACTTTTGGTTACGCGAAGTTCAATTCCTAGGACATGTGGTTAATGAACTAGGAATTCATGTCGATCCAGCTAAGATCGAAGCGATCAAGGACTGGGAAGCACCAAAGACGCCAACTGAGGTGCGGCAATTCCTAGGCCTTGCGGGCTATTATCGTCGTTTCATTAAGGGGGTTTTCGAAGATCGCTCAACCCCTCACCACTCTTACTCTGAAAGATAGAAAATTCGACTGGGGTGAACCACAAGAGTCAGCATTCCAAGAACTGAAGTCTAAACTTTGTTCTGCTCCTATTCTGTCCTTGCCTGAAGGCACTGACGATTTCGTTGTTTACTGTGATGCTCCTATTCGTGGTCTCGGTTGCGTGTTGATGCAACGCGAGAAAGTAATTGCATATGTTTCTCGTCAACTCAAGGTGCACGAGAGGAACTACACCACCCATGACTTGGAGTTGGGTGCAGTGGTATTCGCGTTGAAAATTTGGAGACATTACTTGTACGGTACCAAATGCACCATCTACACCGATCACAAGAGTCTCCAGTATATTTTCGACCAACAACACCTGAACATACGACAGCGTCGCTGGGTTGAACTCCTGAATGACTATGATTGCGCCATTAAGTACCATCCTGGCAAGGCGAATGTGGTGGCAGACGCCTTGAGCAGGAAGGAATCAACAAACCCTCGTCGCGTTCGGGCGTTGCAGCTCACCATTCATTCCTCTATACCTGACCAACTCCGTTCTGCTCAGTTAAGAAGCTTTGAAGGAGGAAAACCTTAAAGCTGAGACTATGCACGGTGCCGACAAGCACCTCGAGCGAAGGCCTGATGGCCTGCACTACTTCGCAGAACGCATATGGGTTCCTTTATTCGGGGGACTTCGGGAGCTTGTCTTAGATGAGGCTCACAAATCCCGGTATTCCATTCATCCTGGTTCGGATAAGATGTACCAAGATTTAAAGGTGCTCTACTGGTGAGCAAATGCTTGACCTGTGCTAAGGTCAAGGTGGAATACCAGAAACCGTCGGGTCTCTTGCAACAACCTGAAATTCCAGAGTGGAAATGGGAACGGATTACAATGGACTTTGTCACGAAACTACCTAAGACACCGAGCGGGTGTGATAAGATATGGGTGATTGTTGATCGGTTGACGAAATCAGCCCATTTTCTCGCCATTAAGAAGACCGACATCATGGATCGTTTGGCTCGTCTTTATCTCAAGGAAGTTGTTTCTAAGCACGGGGTGCCGGTTTCTATTATTTCGGATCGTGACTCCCACTTTACATCTCACTTCTGGAAGTCTTTGCACAAGGCTTTGGGTACCCAGCTAGACATGAGTACAGCTTATCACCCACAGACTGACGGTCAGAGTGAACACACGATTCAAACCCTAGAAGACATGCTTCGGGCATGTGTGATCGATTTTGGCAAAAGTTGGGAAGCTCATCTACCGTTAGTAGAATTCTCGTACAACAACAGTTACCACACAAGCATCAAGGCAGCTCCGTTCGAAACACTGTACGGGCGGAAATGCCGGTCCCCTCTTTGTTGGGCTGAGGTGGGTGAGAGTCAACTCACTGGGCCTGAGCTAGTGTACGAAACTTCGGAAAAGATCGTACAGATTCGTAACCGGTTGGCAGCGGCACGGGATCGGCAAAAGAGTTATGCCGATCAGCGTCGCAAGCCATTAGAGTTCCAAGTTGATGACAAAGTACTTTTGAAAGTTTCACCGTGGAAGAGCGTCATACGCTTTGGGAAGCGTGGCAAACTTAATCCTCGATATGTCGGACCATTTACGATCCTGGAACGGATTGGACCGGTGGCATATCGACTTGATTTACCGACGGAGCTCGGCAACGTACATAACGTCTTCCATGTGTCTAACTTAAAGAAGTGTCTGGCTGACGAGTCTCTTATTGTTCCACTGGAAGAGATCAAGGTTGATGATCGTCTTCGGATTGTGGAGGAACCTGTTGAGATTCTTGATTACAAGATTCGTAGCCTACGTCATAGCAAAAATTCGCATTGTTAAGGTTCGCTGGAACTCGAACCGGGGACCAGAGTACACTTGGAAACGGGAGGGTCAGATGAAGTCTAAGTATCCTCATCTTTTTCCTAAGGAAGCATTCGAATCGAGATATGTTACCACTGCAGCTGAATGAATCTCGGGGCGAGATTCCTTTTTAACGTGGGGATGATGTGACAACTCGGGTAAATCTCTCTCTTGGTTTCTATCTTTTGTTTGTTTCTTTTGTTACTCCTTTTGGTACTTGTGCAATTTTCGGGACGAAAATTCTTTTAACGTGGGGATGATGTGACACCCGGCAACTTCCGATCTACACCCGGCAACTTTCGGAAGTTAACTGATCGTTTTAACAAGGGAAACTGCGACCGATTTAATTAACGCGATTTAAACGCGCGAACTGAAAGCACGCATCGGGTAACGAAAATATTTATAGTTTTGCTTGGTTTAGTATTATTTTTAATTTCGAACGAAACCGACAAACTTTTATAATTTATTATGGAGCCTAAATTGAAACCGAGGCTTACAACGTTTAATCGGGATTCGATACGCGGTAGAAACCCACCTAGAAAACCCTACCTATAAAACCAACATATCATCCTTCCCCTTCCTCACATCAACTGCCGCCACCCTCCCTCTCTCTACTCTCTCTCTAGGAAATCACCTCCCTCATGAACATCACTCTCCTCCTCCCTTTCCTTTTGTTAACCGGCCGACCACCACCACTATAGTGGCGGCGCGGTGGTTGAAGCTCAGAAACGAGCAGAAGTGGCGGAGGCGGGGCTGGGTAACAAGGGTGGTAGTGGCGCAGGTTTTAATACCGAAGACGAGCAGACCGTGGGGTCGGATTTGGTGGTTTATGGCGGCGCAGATCTGTTAGGGTGAGTCATGGTCCGATGATGGTCAATGGTTGGGTTCGAGTTGGGCTCGGGTCTCTGTTGGGTTGTTGAAGGCGGCGCAGAGGTTGCAGGTGGGTGTGGTCCGGTTTGAAGATGGTTCTGGTTCGTGGTGTCTTTGGCTTCGTGGTTGGGTGCCGGTTCACATCAGGTGGCTTGGGTTCGAGTCCGGCTCAGATCTGTTTATACTCGGGTCAGTTTTGGGGATGGTTCAGGTCCGGTCCAGGTCAGGTTGATTCTGGTTTGGTTGTGCTCGGGTTGCGGGTCTCAGTTTGTTGTTGGTCAACGGTTCGGCTCCGGTCAAGATGGGTCTGTTATGGGTCTCGTCAGTCGGGTCAGACTCGGTTTGGGTTCGTGTTCGGGCTCGGTCAAATCTGGTCAACAGTCAACTCGGTCAACACGGCTTTCGAGCAGATTCTGGTTACGCGCATACGATTCGGTATAACTTGTGTTCGAGTTTACTATTTAATTACTTATTTATTTGTAGATATTATGTATTTATAAACATTGTATATTTGTAAATATTCTATATTTATGAATATTAGATATTTATAAATATACTGATATGGACGAATTAGTTTTGACTCGCGAACGGACCGAATAATAATAAACGGTAACTATATAAACGAACGATTTGGTAAACGATTAACTTGACGTGACTTATGGTTTTGAACTCGGACTAAATATAATTGGACTATATTGTCGGACTATATTATATATATATTTTGGTATATATATATATATTTATAGGATCAAGTATAGATAGATGTCGAAACGTATAGTCTCGTGAATTGGAAATGTGGATAAAAGGATTTGATAATTTGTGTTGTAAGTTGATTTTTGGGGAAAATTGTAGACAACGGGTGTTGTCTGGTTGGTACAAAAACAGAGGAAACTCTGCCCGAATTTTTATAAACTCAAAGCGTAACGAACTGCTATTATTTCTATAAGTAAATTCTCCTAAGTGTTTTGGACAAGTGTATTATATACAAAATCAAAATGTTTTCAAGGACTAACTATTTGTGACAATAAAGATGGTTTTCAAACAATATTTGAGATAAAGTAACAATTGTTATTAATCGGTTTTAATAACTAAACATGTATTTCTTAAAGAGCATTTTTCCTAAAAGTAAGTATACTGGACACACATTTATACGGATTACGAGACGAGCTAGGATTCAGGATAATTATACGTTTCAGGGTGTTAGTCCAATCTGGTTACATACAAATAGTGACAAGTGTGGAACTTGGGTACTATGTTGTGTGTAATACGTGAATTAAGATAAGTCATGATCGGTTCGTCGAGTTGAAACGTTTTGAGACTCGTGTTGATTAATAAGCTAGGCTTATGTGTGTTAGACTGTTAAGGTGTCCTTTGTTGGTAATTAGGGCACGAGGAAGTCGGTCGAGGTTTCAGGCTTTGTTTGCTAGCTTAGCATGGACATTAAGGTGAGTTCATACCCCACTCTTTACTGTTTTTTTTAAATGTTTTCGGGGGGAAGACATGCTTCTGTTATGAAAAACTGAGGAACTTAAAGGAACAAGGTTTTGGAAAATGAAACGGGTTGCGTGAGTTTACGGCCCCACTTTACTTGGTTTTCGTTTTCGGGGGAGAAAACATGTGTTAAACAACTATTTGGTAACAACTGTCATACTATGGGTTTTCAAACGGTTTACTATACGATCTTTGGAAGTCCCGGGGGGAACCATGAATGTGCTGGTTTGCACAACGGGGAAATGTGAATAGCGCTATTGGGAGTGACCAACCCCACCCGTCGGCATGGAGCGCCGGGCGGGTGCATATTGTCTCAAACAGGAACAGGTTTACTATTCGGGCACAACATCTGGTTTGCGAGTTAGTAATGGTTTTCCAATCGTAGTAGTAATGGAACATGCGCCTAGCTAGCGTACTTTGGTTTACATTTTACATAGTATGGACAGGGTGAACATGGTAACACTTTTGGAACTTGGTAATGTTTGATAACATTTTGCAAAACTTATGAACTCACCAACTTTATGTTGACCTTTTTAAGTATGTCTTTCAGGTTTAAACTTTGGTAACGGCACGGTTGGAGTAGGTGACAGTTGGGATCGGGAATCCTAGAGGGTTAGCAATGGCGTTCAGGAAACAAGAGTCTTAGATGCATCTTTCCGCTGCGTTGGCAAAGGCACCAAACGTCACAACCGACTAGGGGAAAAGTCGGGGTGTGACACTAGTCTAGCATGCCATAAATTTGTCATTTCAAAGCTATTACAACACATTCCAGAAAACATAGATGACTCACCACATAAATACAACCCATCAACTTGACTACCAGTCACCAGGACTTTCTTGGTTAAAGAATCCTGTATATAACAATTTGACTCATTAAACAGAACATCCAACTTACTATCCTTAGCAAGCTTATGCACAGACATTAAGTTCACACAATAATTGGGAACCACAAATACATCATATAAAGTGACATCATCAGTAAGTTTAACATCTCCTATAACAGTAACCTTAGCACTAGTACCATTAGGATGATTAACTTTTATATTTAAGTCACTAACATTGATTTTATTTATAACACACTCATCATTCATAACCATATGCTGATTAGCACCAGAATCAGTTATCCATCCTAGTTTTTTAAAAACAGAATGCACATTTGAAAAAGCATAAATAGGTTTAGAATTACTGACAGAACAAAAGAAGTTACTAGACCTACCTGCAGAATTGCAGCTAGTAGTACCTTCTTCATTCTTCTTGTACAACAAACTTAATAACTGTGAAACCTGATCAGCAGTCAAAGCATTCACAGAATTCTTATTACCAGTGTCATGAGAAGTGCCACTAGTCACATTGTTACTATTTACATTTCTTTTATTAACCCCAACTTTATTTTTCATCCAGGGAGGATATCCTATAATCTCAAAACATTTTTCCATAGTATGCCCCACTTTATCACAATGAGAACATTTAAGGTTAGGATTTTGATTGCTAATTCTAGCATTCTTCTTCCTAGTGTCTATGTTTTGATTATTTTAGAAAAAAATCCCACAGTTGGACCTTGTTCCTTAGACATAGTAACATTTGAGTTTCTGTGTGACTCTTCTCTTGACACAATAGCAAAGGCCTCCTTTACCGAGGGTAAAGGATCCCTTATTAATAAGTTTGTCCTTACAGAACTATAAACAGAATCCAACCCCATTAAAAATTGCATCAACTTTATCAAATGACTAAAATCATTAAACTGTTTAGATGCATCACAAGTACAGGCAGGTATATGCAACATTTGATCCAAATATTGCCACATAATATGCAACTTATGATAATATTCAGCAACAGTCATACCACTTTGGTTAAAATGATTAATCTTCTGATATGTATCAAAAATGACAGACCCATCAATTTTATTATAAGTCTCTTTTAAGTCTTTCCATACATCAGAAGCCAATTTAGAATAGACCTGACCCATATACAATTCTTCACTTATTGAATTTAAAATCCAGGTTAAAACAATTGAGTTACAACGATCCCATTGTCTACCTAGCACAGGGTCATCAGTAGGTCTAACACAGTCACCATTAACAAATCCAATTTTATTCTTAACTTGTAAAGCAAGAATCATAGCATTAGACCAAACAGTATAATTCTCAGTTCCTTTCAGTTTTACATTAATAATGGTAAGATTAGCAGAATCACTAGCATGTAGATAGAGAGGATCACTTGAATCAAGTTTATTAATCAGAGTAACACCACCAAGTCTATCTCTACCATCACCAGAACTACTACTATTATCATTATCATTATCAGACATATTGGCAAGCAAATAGTATCAACTATCAACACAGATCAATCAATAAACACAGATCTAGATAAGTATAATCTAATCAAGTTCTAAGTACTAAAGTGTGCAACAAACGAAACCCCGTCAGTGTCAAGATTCCAGGTTCATCACTCAAGGGTGCCTGGACATGTCTTAACGAGGGAGTTTGTATCTACCTATGCACACCAGTAAGTACTTACAATTAACCAGATTATACAAATCAATACACAAGTTGACACAACAGAAATTAAAAAGTTAAGGAACGATCTCACAGAGAGAACCCAAGTTAGGGTTTCGCCAAGAACTCGTAACTCGTAACCTTCACTTAGGGTTACGAGTCAGAGAGCTAAGAAGAATCCTTCCAGTAAGTTCCAGGTTCCAATCAGCTTCCAATAACAGCCCAAACCCTAGATCTGATGATGAACTTCAGATCTAAGGCAACCAACAGAAGACTAAAAAACCCTAGATCTGATGATGAACCTCAGATCTAAGGTAACTGGTCTTCGTTTTCACTCGAACCCCCACTAGCTATCAGCAGCCACTCCTGGAACACCAAGAACCCTAGATCACACCGAAACCCTAATACAGAGAGCGAAAGACGAACAGATCTTGAACCTGGCTCTGATACCATGTCAAAATATGGTAATCAACCAAGAAACCAAAGAACTGAAACTGAGATTACTGAAACTAAACGATTACAAAGAGTTGACAAAGAAATCAAACCCTAAACACAACTAGATCATTGACAGATGATCTATACAAAACGACTCTCTAAAGATCATTAACTGATGATCTATATAAACCCAGAACCAAAGAAATCATTGACTGATGATTTCTAAACTAAGGAAACGAGAGAACAATAATAACAAAGAAACACTGAAAGACTAACTAAACTCGTAAACACTTTCGACGAGTTGTTTATATAGGGAAATACTAGGTCTGGGAAGAAACACACCCGAAGCTGTGCAAGCCGTTGGATCTTGTCTAGAAAACACACTAAGACAAGATCCTGAGCGTTGATCACAATCACCCGGATTGCCAAATAGACTCGGTCAACGAACCTCCAAGCTGGGCCAACGAACCTCCAGACTTTAACTCTCCTGGGCTTCTATCAACGAGCTGCAATCCAATCCACTTGGGCCACATCTTCTTGGGCTCCAACTTTGAATCTTGTACCAGCTCTTGTATCAGCCCAATCCAAACAATTATATGAAACAAATAAACAAAAACATGTTTAAGTAAAATAAAATGTAAAGAAAAATATAAACGAGAATAAAAGTGAGATAAAAGTATATGTCTATATTTTTAACAGTCATAATCTCCCATAATCTTTTCCTTGCACTTACTGCATCAACAATTTGAATTTTTATATTAAGTTTTTCTTTAATTAACTAACAAATTAATACATAGTTAATTATATTATATTAAGTTTTACTTCTAATTAAGGATGGATAGGTGGACGTGAAATTGTACACTCATCCTTGTGACAGCTGGCTCAATCATTTTGGAGGTCCTAAGCGAAAAAATATATGGGGCCCTTATCTACATGACATTGTTGTAAACTATCCTTGTTTTACCAGGTTTAGGAACGACAATAAACTAAACAATGTTTACCCAAGTTAGCACATGATGACTAAAACCGCCACTAACCACTCACCACCAATTGTATTCTTCGTCTTTTTATGTGTACCAAACAACATAAATTAATGATTTATTTCATTAACACATGACAACCAAACAAGACATACCTAGTTCATTTAATTCCCCGTCTATTCCATTACCCTGTTCATTCTATTTCCTCATTTATTCTATTACCATATATAAAACATACATCTAATCGTGGAAGAGTGGTCTGGAAAAATAACAAATTCATAAAGAAAAAGCCTAAGTTATAGATATATTAAAAAAAACGTTTCTTAAATTTTGAGGCCTCAAGTGGAGTTGGGGGACCTAGGCAAAGAGCCTAGGGTCTTAATACATAAAGACAGGCCCTGTATGAAGTAATGTAATGGATTAAGGAATTGAATGGACGAGGTAATGGAATGGATCATTACCTTTTCATATCTTGTTTGGTTGCCATACGGAAATGAAAAAAAGTATTTTACTTTATGTTATTTGCCAAGCAGTAAAAGACGAAGGAATAAAATCGGTGGTGAGTTACAGTGGTGGGTGGTCGTTAGTGATGGTGGTGGATGGCGGCGGTGGTGGGTGGTGATTAGTGGCGGTGATGGTGGGTGGTGTCTGTGGTGTTGGTTGATGGCGCCGGTGGTGGGTGGTGGCGGTGGATGGCGACAGTGGTGGCTTGGTGGGTGGTGGCGGAGGCGGTGGTAGGTAGAGGTGGATGGCACCGGTGGTGGGTGGGTGACGATGGTAGGTGGTGACGGTGGCTTTGGTAGGTGGTGGTTGGTGGCGGCGGTGGTGGCAGTGCGGTGGTGTCGATGGTTGTGGGTGGTGTTGGTTGATGGCGCCGGTGGTGGGTAGTGGTGGTGGATGGCGACAGTGGTGGCCTGGTGGGTGGTGGCGGAGGCGGTGGTAGGTAGTGGTGGATGGCACCGGTGGTGGGTGGGTGACGATGGTAGGTGGTGGCAGTGGCTTTGGTAGGTGGTGGTGGTTGGTGGCGGTGCGGTGGTAGGTGGAGGATAGCACCAGTGGTGGGTGGGTGACGGTGATGGTGGTGGTGGCGATGAAGGGTGCGGTGGTTGGTGACGGTGGTGGTTGTGGGCGGCAACGGTAGTGGTGGTTGGTTATGGTGGTGGGTAGTGTTGCTAATGAAGGGTGAAAAAGAGATGGAATAAAAAAAACAGGGAGGTGGATGGAATGGTTTTGAGGGAATGAAATGCCTTATGGAATAGATGATTTCATTCCATTGACCTACCAAACACACAATATTTCATTTCGTACTAGTCTATTCCATTCCAACATACCAAACGTTACCTTAATGTCTGGAAACACACAACAAACAAATCACTCAACGTAAGAATTTTTTTCATGTCAACACATGTGAAAGTGCATTGCTATGCTCTTTATAACTTATAACTTATGTGTGATGTATTTTTACATGAAACATATCAAATGGTACAAAGCAAACTAAGGTAATAATAGCATGTCAAATGGGTCATAATTATCATAATTGTATTTTAACAAATTCGACTCCCCAAAAAAGATTATTACAACATTATAGTATATAACCTTCTATTATTTGTGAAGTGAACTACCATCAGATGTGTGGTTTGACTGGTTTCCATCTATAGGGCAATTTTCAAAACCATTAGAAAAGATAGTCATGACATCTTCTCGAGACCAACAACGGATCAAGACACGATTTGTTCATATTAGTCAACGGTTTACACTCGCCTTCAAGAGAAAAGGCTAAAGACACCATGTGCATCAAAAAGACGAAATCAAGAACTCACATTGCTCAAAACTTATACTAGTAAAATAATGTCATGATCTCCTAGACGCGTTTAAGAATTTATCATATGGACTTGCAGGAGGTAGCCTGAACGATGACAGTTCATCTGGACTAAGTTTGCTTGCTGTAGGAGCTGCACTTTGTTCCATAAAAGGATTGCCAGCCTGCTAAAGAACCACAAATTTTAACTTCATCAATTAGTATACTAAAAACATTGCTTTAACGTTTAACCATAGCTAATTATTATTTATTTACAGAAAATAGACAAAAGTGTGTAATCTGATGCGGCCCCTCTAGCTTGCCACCTCTATATAATACCAGACAAATTAATTCATGACATACAAGCCACATACTGAATCAATGTGTCAATGTATGCACATTGGAGATATCCATTCATAAACACACACACACACACACTCCTGAACAAAGTTCACATTTTAAAGAAGAACGTACCGAATGGATTCCAATGTTTTCGTACGCGGGCCTGTGTTGCATGTTCATCCCATTGGTCATTTCCATGAAAGACATTTTTGGTGCATTGCATACTGACATCCTACCGACTTGTTGTGCAGATTCCATGACCTGCTCACAATTAGATATCATGTCAGTTGTCACTATTATAATCTTCAGTATTTAAAAAGATAATCACGGCCAAAAGCAAATCAAGTGCCATTTTCACATGATCAAAATCTTATGAACTATGATAACTATATTCGATTCCCATATCACTTACTGATTCCAACAATTGATCAACACTCAATAGTTCAGTCATTTCAAGTGCCATTTCTGAATTTGGTTTGTTGTGATCATCATCGAGAGAAAAGAGCGGAGCGGCCTAGAAAAATATCAATGCATAATAGATAAAAAAACCATGAAAATACTAAAAATGAAGAAAATATTCAAGAGCATTTACCTCATCTTTTGCGTGAACCTTATTTAGTAATATCTCTATTGACCCGTAGTTTATCGGGCACACATCATCAGGCACAAATTTGTGTAGCAACTTTTCCTCAATGCTTGTTATTTCAGACTACAAACATACAAGAAACTTGAGTTTTTAAGCTAGATTTTTTATTAAAAATGACATAACATTATATGACGTATGTACCCCTATGACAGTTTCCAAGTGTTTCACAATCCCAGCAGCCAATGATTCTACTGACTGGTTTTTTGTGAGCTTAATTTCTGAAAGGGACTTTAGGGCAGCCTTATTATCCTCTTTAGAACCATAACCTTTTTCAGTTTGATCCGATCCGGATCTAACGATCAACTTACAATCATCAACCAAACACAAATACGGATCAACCTGGCACCATGACAAATCATAAAGTTAAGAGAATGATGATCATCTAGTTAAATTAAAGGGTGGGGAGAGGGATTTATTTTAGTTAGATTACATACCACCTTATTAGATAGTGTATCCTTAGCAAGTGAAACAAGAGGAACAATACCGAAAGCTTTCCCTGAAATGATTATCATCGAGGTTGCTAATGTATAAAGTGATCTTCGACGCGATGGTGCAAGTGATCCTGGAAACACATTAAAATAATATAATTATTTAATACTTGCCCATCAGTAAATCCCTTTCGATTTTATAATAATATTGTCTGCAAACCTACCTCCTTCATTGAGAGAAATATTTAGCAAAGAAAATGCCAGCTGGAAACTTCGAACTAATGCCTCACGGCTGGAGTTCTGCACAAGTTGCATACGTATAATTAAATTACAACATAATTGCCAAAAAATTCTTATATATATTGTGTTTTATAATTTAACAAACAATTACCTTCCCGCAAGAGAACACCAATACCAAACTGTAGGTGTGAGCAATTGCCACGTAATTTTCAGGTATGTTATCAGGGGAGATCGACTGTGCCCAAATTGAAGATAAAAGGATGGATATTTGATGACTACTGAGCCTAAGTATATCAGCCTCCTATAATTTTAAAAGAAACATAAACTTTAAAAAAAATTAATGAACAAATCCATACGATAAATATGCCATAATGGGTGAAACTGTGAAAGAACCTACATTATCACTCTTTCCAACTTGAGAAACTGGAATTTTAATGCTATATGTTCGGCTATAAGTCGACTTGATTCTGTTCACCATTCCAACATTGTTGGTTTTCTTTTCCCCTTCTTTGTGAACTTTGTCTTTACCAAAAGTAGACGTATTTTTTTTCATTTTCTGTAAAAGGGCGGCTGAAGAAGAAAAAGCAGAAACATTTCTCGACAGCGACCTTAGAACATTCTTGGGATCAAACGCCACGCCAGCGCTTGGCCGAGGACAAACAGAAGATGGTACAAGAACCACAGAAAAGATACGGTGTGCTCCAATTCGAGTTTCATTGTCTTGATGAACCATAACAGGAAGTAACTGATGAAATAGTGCTTCAGGAAATGCCTAAACATATTTAAATATCAGAAATATATTAATAATTTAATATATATATATATATATAATTAGAAACATGATCGAATATCATATGAATTTATATAGGTATTGTTCTTGCCTTGTTGTTATATGCCATATGTGGCAATGAGGCTATAACTTGAGCGGTACGGTAAACAGCGGCAACTGTAGTTTGTGCTATAATTTTAACAGTGGATATGTTTTCCAACATGGCAGCCATGATATCGAAAATCGGGCTAGAATCACCCACCTGATTGATCAAGGAAAGCGAAAAGGGAAACAAGTCAAAAGTGGTTCAATGCGTATTGCTTATGCATAAAACATCCTAAATCTCTTATCAAAAAGCTGCATTATTATTGGAATACTAGAATAGCATTCTTTTTCTAATCATACGTGACACGCTATCTATTTATATAGAAAAAGTAAATGTTCTGGATAACAAGAGGTACGGTCTACGTCAAGCTGACTCATTACAACTTGTACCAAAATTTACTCGTTTCACCCTGTTAACGACTCACCCATTTTGCGACATGTAGTAATACTATTCATGATAGGAAAGAAGTAAAGAAACCTTTGAAGATAACTCCACAAGGCATTCATCGACAGATTCTTGGAACTTTATGTTCCATTTCATCACTTCGACTCCAAGGTTTGTGTCGGTTAATGAACGGTAGATGCCCTTTTGCAAATGTCTAACAATATCATTTACGGCACTGACTATTGCGCCAGATGGTTTTATCTTTGTTTCCCGTGCAAGTGAGGTGATAACTTCTAGAATGTCAAGTTGAATGTTGGGTGGTTTAACGACATTTTTGTGATCAAGATGCTTGACTAATACAGAAAGCAGAAAATGCATATGTTCTCCTGAAAACATTGAAGACGAATACAAATCCGTCATTAACTGTTAATAGTGAAAAATGGACACTTAAGTGGACTCCATGAGCTATAAGTACCAGATTCATCTATTATGTTCTGCATGTCCTTGAGTACTGGGAATGCAACCCCACGTGAAGCGGGCCATAGATTCTCATTACCAAAACAACGGAACAAAGATTCAAGAACTCGGCGCATGGTTGTAGCTTCTTTGGCTAACTTTGCCATGTTATGAAGGCACACACGGGACCAAAAGCAAGGGTTTTTAGCATCTTCTCTGCATTAAAGAAGAAAATGATGAACACAAATGAAACAAATGAATATATAGCATAGATTTGTGTGTTGGGACTGCTTTTATTATATGATGATAAATAGCCATAATCTAGTTTTAAACTCAATGTTAATATAAACAGATTCTGCTTCTAATTATGTGAAATTTAATTAATAAAATTATCAATTATATATAATTAGTGTCATACCAATTGCAGTAAAACAGATTTTCTAAGGTAAACTTAAATTACTTATTTACCCTTCTTCTAAGCTAGTTTGAGAAACTGACATCCAGGCGCCCCCTGAACTATTTTCTATTTCACATTGTCTTCGAAAGGTGATACTAGTTTGGAAAAAGGTCTATGACACATTGTTGTCGAAAGGTGGTATTAATTTGGAAAAAGGACTTACATTGTCACGGTTACTTCACCCTTTTCATTAACAATTGCTCTCCATGATGGAACCTTCACCAAACCATTTGGAGAGATACTCACTTCATTTTTAAGCACAGCTTGCACCCGCCGGCTCTGGTTTTGATCGTAAGAGTCCTTTACCGAAGCTCCATAGTTGTCCAAAACAACTGTAACAATCTATGTAACATAGATGAAAGATATCATTTATAGTGTCTTAATTCATATGCTTTGTACACTAATTAACAGGTAATTATCTCACAAAAGTAATTGTAAGGACTATGCTTACATTGTCAAACGCAGCTGACGTGTATGAATATCTGCCCATGAACCAAACCTACCAAAAAAACAATAAGATAAATACGATATTCCATATCCTTTTTGAATAGCAAAAAGAAAAGGGTAGATGATCCTTCACTTCCCTTTTATTATCTAACTTACTAGACCCTTGTTAGGTAAATTATAATAGCCAGAGGTGGCAATTTTGACCCATTTATTACGGAGGGTCAACTTGGGTTATGTTTTATCTCAAACATGTTAAATAGGTTAAATTGGTTGAATAATCACCCATTGTCTATTTTTATGAATACAACCTTCTAAATGTCTTTCTCTTGTTTTGGATTAACATTAATAATTTAGTTTATTGAAATCTTATTTAAAAATCTTATTTAAAGCCCTGATCTCACCCTCCCGAGACCCTACTCCACGAGTAGGATATTACGAGGTGCGTTTGTTTGTTTGTTTGTTACTGAAATCATATTTAACGCATGAAACATTATAAAAAGTCAGGACTGATAGACGAAAGGTGCTTGTGGGTCAATCCAACCCTGCCGGATTCAATTTGACCTGCACTTAGAAGCTGCCCATTTAGACCCGTCCGATCCACCCATTTTGCCACCTCTAAATTGATAGCCATCTTGTGATTAAGTTATCATTTTGGGATACCATAGAAGAAAGGGCTTGCAACCCAGCTGAACGAAGTGGCTCCACTCTCGCATCAGTCCCAACTTCTTCAGATAATTGACAAAGTTTAGGGATAAATTTTTCCAAACTAAACATATAAGTCCCGTCTTTCTGCAAATCACAGAAGAATTAGTATATATAAAACAAAAATACAAACAACGATTAAGAAAAACTGAAAAAGAAATAATAAAAGCTACATACCTGACTGTTTACAAAGTCAAATAGTGTTTGGCATCCTATAATTTGCATTTCGTCTTGCCGTGTCTCGTCCAGTAGAGTGTGCATGATAGATAGCAAACTATTAGCAAAAAGAGGCCTGATCACATAAACACAAAAAGTATTATGCTTATGAACAAGGATATTATATATTTACAAATGCATGAAATAACGGGAAGAGCACAAATGTACATAATGTGAATTAACTCACATTTGATCCTTGCATGAAAATAACAGCTTCCTGTATATATACATTACAATTCTTACACCTCGAAAGTTTTGTTTTCTTAATTCCTTGTAACAGCGTTGCTCAAGGGCTGCGTTGATCTGGAGGTAAGATTGGATGTTAACAAAAGGGAATTTAGTGAAATTACATCACTTTCACACGCATCCGGTTAACATTAATATTGACTATATTGACTTACAAGCATAAAGAATTTGACTGTATTAAAACGTATTATCTACAATGAAAACAAAAACGTACCCTTGGTATCCGTAAAGGGTTTCTCACAGCATATTCACAAAGTTTACCAATCTTTCGATCGTTCGGTTCTTCATCCTTCAAAATCCAAACATAACACGGTACATAAGTCCACGAGTTATTGTTTCTAAAGTCAACAATGTAAATGATAATAACATATACTAAAACATCTAATAGAGCACTAACCGGTGACTTAGGGAAAATATCTGCAATCAGCTTCTTGTACCTCTTAACAGGCTGCCTAGACCGTGTTCTCAATCCTGGGCAACAGCAGCAAAGCACGCCACACGCTGGCACAACTTGCCTTGATATCACCCCGGATACAACGCTCATTTTCGATATTTAAATTACAACAAAGATAATACTCTATAATATATACCAAAAGGTGACAACTATAAAAGAAAAAAACATATAATCCAGCTTCCTTCCCTTCCAAACCACGAAAATCCTCGCAATTCAAGAAGGGAAGACAAGCTAAGAATCCAAAAGAGGGGTACTTCTGCAAATGCCCCACCAGCCTGAAACAACACAAACAATCCATCACAAAGAATATTATTAATAATGAAATTCAGTCAGGCATTTGATCAAACAGGTGGTGTGCATATATATTATTCATGATGAAACTCAAAGCCCAGATGAAAGAAACATTATTTGATCAAACGGGTGATTGAAAAATGTGATATTTAACATGAAAGATTTGTTATAACCTTCAAGTCGACGCCTATACGGAGAGAGGCAAGAAGGCTGGTAAACAAAGGTTAAAGAATATCAACAATGTACCAAATCTTAAACATTTGGTGCAACATTGTTCTTATGTGTCTCCCCCTGAAACCATTAACCATTCCTGGTTTCTCTCTCATTGTTTCTCTCTCTTGTTTTTCTTTTTTATTGTTCACCCAAAATTTTCAGTTTAGTGATACATAGATAGAGATCATATTGATGATCAAATTTTGTTATTAAATAGTGGGAGAGTGGAGGGAAATATTTAAAGGTGGACGGGGCACTCCTCGGTAGTCGCACCCGACTACCATTGCCAATCGTAAATACCGTCGCCATCTCCTTAGCAACGGTCAAAACCTTCATTATTTGGTAACAAGGTGTGATTTTGACATGGCAACATGGGGTTGGGTAGGGCTTCGTAGGGGTGAACATAATTAGGGTCGGACCAAAAAAACCCGAGAATAGGACCGATTTGAGACCGAAACCAACCCGGTTTGTAGTACTTAGGGTCATGCTCGGTTCTGCATTTAGTGGATAAGTCGGGTCCGGGTCGGTTCCGGTCCGGGAACACAGAAAACCCGAAAAAATCTGATGAACCGACATTTGTAAATAAAGTGAACTAGTTTTTACCTGCCCTGCGTTGCGGGGCACAACTCGAATTTATGCTGTCTAATAATAGCGCAAGCCATTTAAAAAAAAAAAGTTAACGTCATGTAAGCCAACTTGAACTGCTACCAACACGGATTCTATGTATAATAAAAATGAACTGCTACCGTAAGCCAATTTATGACGAATGAACTGCTACATATATGCCTTTTATGTTTCTAGAACTTTTTCTTATTCTCGGGGTTACATAGTCACAAAAAGATCTAGAGACTTGATATTCAAATATAATAAACCACATGTTTCGAAGAATGAGGGGTTTATTATATATATCAAGAAAAAGTTATGATATAATACAAATTCTTGATGTAATTCAAAGATGGATCAAAAAGCAATATTCTTGACTTTTGCAAATGTTATCCAACAATGAAGAAATACTTTTGACTTTTCAAATGGTGCATGTTAGCATATACTCACTGGTCCTAACATGCTATTAAAATATAAGAGAGATAATGAGTCAATATGCCTAGCCGCCTCTTCAAATCCGTTGACATAAATATAAGTTATCTCTACTACATTATAAAGGAGGAGTGATGGCTAAATGTGTCCATATTGGCAAACTTAAGATGGCATTTGAAAAGTCATATGCTTTAACCCTCAAATGTCATATAAATCTTCCCCAAATTACCCTTAAATGCATTAAGGTACTTGTACCATAATGCATTAAGATGCTTGTACCAATCATTTTCCATTATCCTAAGTTAGTCTTATGGACCATAGAAATATGCAAAGTTATATTTTTGTAACATATTTACATATTAAAATAATTCAACTAACAAAAAGATTAGATAGTGTATGAAAATAAAAAAAATATCTACGACTTGGAAAAAACAATTTATTGTTTTTGGCTTGAGGAACGGAGACTAAAGGGTCCTTCAACCAGCCCTAGCCAGGAGCTTTGGTTAAAATGTTATAACCAATATGCAACTTTCAGGCTCAACCGGTCTAAAGGAACAATGTTTTTTCATGTCGGGCCCATGACTCGTCTCGCACCTAGGTTTGTTTGTGCATTTCTAAAATGAAGTGTAACTGACTGGGAGATGTATACATTGGAATTTTGACATGCATTGAAGTTTTGAAGCAATATGTAAATAGATTTTGATTAACTTCATATTGGCTTTGAAGGATTTAACAAATTCTAAATCGATCCCCACACTCACATAATCACCAATGTCGACACCAAAGTGAATTCAGTACAAAATACATCATAATTAAATCTCATATCAGCCGGGACACCCGCAGCAATGCGCGGGCATTCACACTAGTAACATGATAAATCATTGATATAATAACTAAATTACACACATACAACTACAATCGATCAACCTGCTCTGATATTCATCACTTGACGGTTGCTAGGGAGGTAAGTCAAATGCAAACTAATAATCAAATACATGTGTTTGCGTAGCTGTTAACAAATCAAATTTATACAACTTGTGATTATCACAAGATGTGATTAAGTTTAGTTTATGAAATTCAAGAAGCCGACAAAACAAAAGCAGGTCAAGATTCAATAGAAATATATATCTACAAACAACTTACTTGAAAGAAATCCAAGAAATTAAAAGGATCTTTGATCAGGAAATTGGAAGAAATAGCCATGGTTTTGAAAAGAAAATGATGAATTTGAATGTTCAGGATCGGTTTCGGGTTTTTGCACTTGGAACCGGAGGACCACCGGTACAATAACCGAAGACCGACCCATCTTCAAGGCTTTGAGTTCGGTTCTGCTTTTGTAGATTGGTCGGGTATTGGTCGGGTCGGTCCGGTTCTTGGTGTTTGCTCACCCCTAGGGCTTCGCAACTTCGCAGAAAGTGACATGTCCCCTTGTTAATTTATGTCAAAGGCATCAACGTGCCTTTAACATCATGATGTGTATTGTGTCGGTTCGTTAATGTTCATTTGCAAATACAAATAAGGGTAAAAATATACCAAATACACAACTTTGATAAAAGAAAAAAAACTTTCCAAAATAGACACCACTTTTTGGCATTTTCAAAACTATTTAGACCAATCACCAATTAAAATGCGCTAAATCAGCTCCAACGGCTAGTACTTAGCCAACGACTAAAGGGTAGTTTTTTTAGTGTTTAACCAGTGGCTTGACTTTGGAAGCAACATCTCTATTTCTAGAGACAGAGGTAAGGCTCGCCTACATCTCACTCTTCCAGACCTTGCTAATAGCTTTGCTATTTGTGAGATTTTACTGGGTGTTGTTGTAACCAGTGGCTTGACTTTTTTTTATCAGTGTTTAGTATGAGGCTAAAAGGTAGCTCACATTTTTTTTATTTTATTGGCGGCTAATATGACTATTTATAAAACCAGAAACTTGTGTCTATTTTGAATAGTATTTTGTTTTTTTCAAGGTTGTGTATTTTAGTAATTTTTCCTTTAGGTGATTTGATAAAATACTAGAGCAACCGAAATATTAATCAATACCAGATTAACTTTATTTATTTGTAACTAGTGTTTTACTCCCGCGTTGCGGGTGCGGGGTCATAAAACCGTGCTAAGCAGTAAGAAAACGAAAATCAAAACAAAAACACAAATATATACCGCCATGTGACGTATAATGTAGGTAAAGACAAACGCGAACTTATACCGTAAGATTACATAAAACGTAGATAAACTTGAATTTATACTAATAAAGCTTTAAGTTAAAGACAAATAAAAAAGACAAAACTTAAATAGCCAAAAGTAAAACATACAACTTAAGAAAATGAAAATGTAAACAACCTTCACTAAAAAACGGAAACAAAAAAAAAATACTACAAAACAAAAACAAAAAGAATAGAAGATACAAATAATAAAAAGCAATCCGTAGAAATTGGAAGGTGAGCACAGAGAGAGCAAAACCATGGGCTTGCCTTTGGGCTTAGAATCAAGTGGGCTCCTTTTTAGACTTTTGCAGTGGTTCTGGAACAAAATGAAAGTTAACAGCAGCGTACGTTAGAGTGACAATACTGGTCCTAAGCATCTACCCTAAATCTATATATATATATAAAAGAAAAGACTTTTGCTGACGTGGCGTGCAATGGAGGCCTCAACCTTGTGTCATGTGGCATCATAATGGAGAGTTTTTGGTGTTTTTAAATTGTTTCCTTTTTAATTAAATTGAGTTATTTTAGGAAAAAAGAATTTAAAAATAAATTTAAAATTTTCTCTCTCATATTTCCTCCCATAACTTTTAAACGTTTATATCTTTTATATACGGGATTTTTTAAAGAAAAAAATTACACCAAATTAACGAGCGTTTTATTATCTTTCCAACGAGTACCATAGTGCTATATAAAAAACGGAGAAAAAATCGACTATTTTTTGTGGGGTTTCGTTCATACAGGAAAAAAACACACAAAGTGTTCATGTTATCACGTAAAATTAGATTTTGTGGGGAATATGAGTTATTACTGATTAGAATACTATGAACATGCAATGATTGAAAGATTTTGTGGTTAGTTAACTTGAGCAATTTGTAATAGGTTATCACGTAAAATTAGATTTATCAACCCCGGGACCCTCCCGGGGTAATCAGCTAGTGTTATATAGAGGAACGGTGTCTTTTAATTATTTCGGTTATCTCTTATTCTAATCAACAAACATGGGTTCATATGTTTGGATTGATATAAAAAAAGGAGAAAGATTAAACATCAACTTTAGATGTTTAACCCTTATAATTACAATATATTAAAACACAAACTGATTTAAATAGTATTTTTGCCACTTCCGTAAATTACCTATCTTACAAGGTTATTATAGTCATTTGAATTCGTTTTTTCTTTAATTATCAATATCAAGAATAGTTAGAGGCACTTGCCTGACACCTCATTATTGGACCACCTCTCTCCTCCTACCTCTTCATTGGACCTCATTTCCAACTCTCCTCAATCATACACGTAGATAGATATACGTATGACACCTGCTACCCACTTACCCACTCATCAAACCACCTACACATATCCATGCCAGATCCCACCTCAAAAGGTCTCTCTGATGGCGCTAATTGGGCCAAAGCTCCGACGACTCACCTAACCACACACAAACTCACTGGCAAGAGATTGAGCAGGTATGTTTTGCGCTCGACTTTTGTTGACTAAGTACGTGATTAGTTTAAGCTTTTGATTTGTTCTATCAAATGACAGCCTTGGACTAGGGTTTCGAAGTGAGATGCAAGCGGAAATCTGGAGGTTTTAACAGAGACACGACGACAAAGAGGAGGTTTAACCGGAATCGGTACCCCGACGAAGGCTCCGGTAAGCTCCGTTTCCTCTGTATGGTCCGTTTTTAGTAAAATCGAATGCTCATGAACTCCGACTTGGTGAAAGCAGATTATTAGACGAAGAAATTAGGGTTCTGATGAAATCCAGTGAGGCTCTGACAACTCGGATACGGCTTGAATATTCTCTCTCCATTCAAATCGGCCTCTTACTAGGCACGTGGAGTTATTTGCAAACCTTTATCATCTCTGTTGAAAAGTTGTTTCCAAAATTGAATTACAAGTTACAACAACGGCTACATTTACCTGGGAATATCCCATCTATTCTTTTAAGTGGTTGTTTTATTATGAATGAAAAGTGATTTGCAAACCAAAAAAAAAATAGTGAAGAGTATGTGATTGATTGTTCTCTTTGTTTTTATGTTGAACTCATCGTGCTTACCAATTCATGGCATGTTTGCTTACCAATTCATAGCATGTTCATTGAAGTATTATCTATCTTTTTTTTTGGTCATGCTTGAAGATTTTAGTTACGAATGGAATTTGTAAATTATGTTTTGTATATGGTTTGCTTTTGACTATATGCTTTCTGTTACTAACATAGATTGCTTTTTAATATCTCAGGTATGCTAATTTGATCTTTGGGTTCATGTTAACGCCATACAGTAGCAAGGTTTGTTAGCTATTTGTTTTGTATGGTTTCAGTTTTACTTTTTGCGGTCATTTGTCGTTCTTTATCTGCTTTGAGTTAACTTGATCATTCATGTTTTTTTTGTGTGCAAAATTAGCCATACGTCGGCTCCTATTCTGCATTATTGTTTGTTAGTTCTTTTAGTTTAATAGTATGGTTATTAGAGTTGCAGTTATACATTACTTAATGAATCACTTCGTTTCCTTTTGCACAGATACTGGTTTTGGACTTGAAGGAGGGGTTGCAATAGCTTTTAGATGGTAATGTATTTGCTTATGTTTGTTTTCCGAACTCTTTTCTCATGATCAAGTCAGAATGAAAACATAGTGCTTCATTTATCTTACACAAGTTAAGTCATATTGTTTTACTTGGGTTCTTTTTTGTGTGTATTCGTTATCTCACACTCAATGAGGTTAATAAAATGAACAAGAAACCAACATATTTGTCAAATTGCGAATTCAATTCCTCATCGACAGCCGGTAGTACCAGGACTTCTGCACTACTACATGCCATATGAAATGTGTGCGTATATGAATATCTAATATATATGGTTGTATATCCAATCCTTTGTAGATGACCATCCCCGATTTCTTTTGTTGTGTTTGTTTTTTGTCCTTGTAAAGTTGTAACTTAATCCTGTGCTTCCTTTTTTCTTCATTATTGTATTGTGATTCTATCTTTGCCACCTAATTGTGGTTCTATCTGTATATCTATGGTCTTTCAATTAGCTAAAAATGTGTTGGTATAAAGTTGTTGAATGTGTGCTTTTTAATATGGCATCGTGAATTGTGTAATTTGAATTTGTTTTAATTTAAATTGATATGTTGCAGGTAAATGGTCTTGTATAATGGTAATATGTTGTGTATATATATGTCTCCACTTTAGTTTCATAACCTTAAACAACTAAGTGCATCAATCTTCTAATCAAGTTAAGTTCACTAATGCACACTTTAAAGCCAAATGGCCCAAACTACATGAGCTTCATATCTTACAGCCCCATGTATGAAACATATATCAATTTGAATATGAATAGTGGGTTCAACACTTCTGTTCATATTGTATAAAATTTTGGTTCACTCCATGTGTTTTTCGGTTAGTATGTTTCATTTCCGTACATTCACACTTCCATGTTTTGAGCAACTTTTTTTAATTTTGCAGCTTCGTTTACATTTTGCTTTTATAGTTGCTTTTGCGGATTGATATAGGTAATATTCATTTTCTTTTTTACCGCTTAGTTGCTTTGTTGTTTTAATCCTTACATTGTGTTTTTTTTTCTTGAAATGATGCGAAAACGATGAATCAACTGGCTGGAAATTTCAATTTTCGTATATTTAGGCCAAATTTATATACCCATAGCTAAAGAGACTTATGTTTGGTATATTTTCTTCAATGATTATTTTGAGATTTTTCTAAGTACATGTAATTTTTGACCTGATTGTTTTTGTGAATTGATGATGGGAAGAGTGGAATGGATGTAAACCCGACTTTTGTGGTTTACAAGATATGGGACACATGCATTTTGGACTAATGCTCAATCCTTCATTGTTCTACCCACATACATCACACAAACAAGTGTTGCTGGTGTTGAATGGTTCTTTGTTATATTACAGGTGGTAATGTCCGCATAAAAAAAAGCTTAGTGCTTCTGCTGCTGATGACATTCTTGATATGGTTGGTAACAATTGTTTTGCTAAAACAACCTTTTTTATAATACAAAACAAATTTGGCCCTACATTACATTATTTCACTACATTACATGTACAACAATGAAAATCATATCTAAATGTCATTCTTCATATCTTGATGCATAAATACAAACTGATTTCACACACATTGTTACAATTGGTTTGACAAAACACTTGACTCATGTGTGTAATCTAGGTACCGCATTCCTATTACCATTGATGATAAAACAGATTTCTTGGATGCGACTGTGTCTGACAAGGCAGCCACACAACTGTTGGAGATCCCATATGCAAGGAAATGTTCACCAATGTTGCTGCTCGTACAGCTATACACAACAAAATTACAGCTAAGCCAGTCCAGTTTACACCAGTCCAATTTACAATCAGAGCGATTAGGGATGATCGCACGGCTTTCACATCATATTCAGTCAATAACACCATTTTCCTTCAGCAAGATAAAACAACAGGCATCACTTCCAGCAGCGCCAATCCAGCCGTATCAACTCTAGCGCCATTCACTGCTGCTCCTACCAACTCTTCTGTGAACGAGAAAAAAAAAAGATGCAAGTGCAAGACGCGAATTGTTTGACAAAGAAGGTATAAAACACGTTCCCACCTTCCGTTATGACAACACAATATTTATTAACGTCCTTTTTTTTAATAACAGAACCTGGGAATCCTGCCAAAAGACCGGCCACTGACAACTAAACACGCGCCGCATAACAGCCACGTCGCCTTTTTTTGTTTATCATTGATGTTACTATCCTGACCTCTCTATGGCTAACAGAACCGGATACTGTTTATAACTATCGTAACGTTTAACTTTAGCGCCTTTTTGTTTAGTATGAATGTTGGTATCCTAGGTTCTTTATGTTCTAATCATGCTGCTTCCCTTTACGTTTATGATACAGCCTGTTGTTCTTTTCTGTTTTGCCCAAACATATATAACAAAAGTGTTTAACCAACAACACCATTCTGTAACAATCCTTTGAAATTCAGATCATACACTCAACAACAATCATGCTCAATAGTTGCGCAACGCGTAACTCCGTAACCCACTAGTTTCATTTAAAATTTAAATAAGAACTTTTAAAGAAAAAAAAAACGTTGTACCCTTAAAACTAAAACGATTTAACATGTTTAATATGTTTATCATACAAGCCATTGAGTTGGGTTTCGATTTCACTAAGAAAAGCACATCAAATGGCACTTCTAAAATCATTTTTTTCTTGTTTGTTGTTCCCAATCTATTGCTAATATGAATGATACATAATTACTCCACAATTTAAACAACCAATACATTGTTAATATGAATGATACATAGTTAGTAACAATTTAAACAACCAATATATTGTTAATATGAATGATACATAGTTAGTAACAATTTAAACAACTAATTATATCTCTACCTCATAGTTGACAAACTTGGTTTTACCCGTTTAATTCGAGATTATAAAATCTGATATTTTTCTAATGATTATCTACTTAAGATCGTGTAAATGAATTTACACAAACATGCACATGCTCAGAGAACAAATCACATGTGCATAGACACTCTAGTTCATTATCTTCACACCCAAACTCAAGAGCATTACATGTAGTCATCTATCAAAAAATACGTCAACACAAAACACACTTAAAACTTGGGTTAAAATTAAATTGGGTAAAAAATAGATTAGTTTTAACATTTTCAAAAAATGTAGTGCATAACAATCAAACATATATGTAAATCTCTAAGAGTCTAAGCTTTAAAAGTACCACGATGTTCTCTTTCGACATGTTCGACAAGCGAGACCGGGTCACGAAACCCTTTGCTACATTTCGGACACACGTCTAACGTCGCTTTCATCACACCGTTCTTCTCGTGAACTTTCTCCACATGATCTATCAAATCTCCAATCTTAGAAAACTTCACATTACATGTTGGACATACCTCCACTTGACCACCACTGCTTGTGCTCGTGCCCATGCTCGTCCTGGGTGTACCACCCTGACCGCTTTTAGGACCACTCAATCTGGCTATTCCAGCTTCAGCCGAGGCCTTAACAGATGAGGCTGCCTTGAAAAAATTTGTAGCCCATTTTGATGATGATGATGATGATGATGTTGATGCAAGCCCTGATACATGGGTCGCACTTTTTGGTGGTGGGTCTTGTTTGACCCGCCAAAAGGGGAAAGAGGGTTCCGGCTTTTTAGGACCAGGACAGCTGTGGTCGGGTCCAAACCTGTGTTTGAGACAGTGATCAATGGTGCAGTCGCGACATTTGATTGTATTTGAGAAAGTTAATGTTTCTTTACAACCGCGAACAGGGCATTTCTTTTTGTTGGTGACTTTGGCGTAGTTTGATGGGTCACAGTCTGTATTAACATGTGATTCCCATGTGATGTTTGGATCTTGATCAGGGATTAGATGAACCCCCTTTGCGCAGAGTGGACATACGACAACAGTGATATCATTCTTGCTGGCATTCGGACATTGATGTGTACTGTAACCCCGATGTTCCAGACAAAAAACCTGCAGTAAGATAAATAAACTTTGTATTAGATTTTTATGTTTACTACAAACAAATCGAGTATCCACCAAGCGAACATGACTTCTTTAAGTAGTTAGCGTTGATGTTACTTAAACTCACACACTCAAGGCATTACTTATCTCAGGATTATAGGTGGCAGTTTTGACCCGTTTATCTACGAATGAGTCAACTTGGGATGTTCACAGTCCAGTCAGTCACTTACGACATAAATCAGGCCGAACTGATAAAACTACAGATGAAGGAAATGACAAAGCAAACATGCCCAGGTTGGGTGGGTTGGAACTTGGAGTTGGAGCAGCCGGTTTTAGATGATAAAGATGGTTCATGAATATAACACAAAATCACATATACATACATAACTACGTATTCCAAAAAATCAAAAATAAAAAAAATTGTCAAACAATCCGCTTGGTTTACCTTACCGTTCGCGAACCATCAAAAAGCCAAAGTCGAATCATATATCTAAAACCGTTTAAATTATTCTGTTTGCGCGATTTTGTGGGCTTCAACATAAAAATCCCTAGTTTGAGTTATATTTTTATCTCTAACAAGTCAAACTTGTTAAAATAAAGCACTCATTCACTCAACCACAAAAGTGTCAATAAATCTTCCTTTTTCAAGTGCTATGGCTTCTTATCCTAATAAAATTCCTAAACCAGAAACATACATCCCAACTGCCTTGTCTTACAAGAAAGGCGGAATCAAAGAAAGTAGATAAACACGCTAAAGCTTGTGCAGATAACCAACATGTCTTTATCCCTCTGGCCTTCGACACCTTTGGATCCCTGGCGCCAGAAGCTATTCGTTTCTTGACCAGGGTCCAACGGGTCGTCCACAGCAATGTTTCATCCCCAGGGGGGCAAGGATTTGTCTTTAGTAGACTAGGGTTTGCAATTCAGAAAGGGGTGGCGGCGCAGCTTGTTGCCCGTCTACCTTCTATTATGATGTAACCTTCGTAATTTGTTTTAATATTGAAATTGATCAGTTTTAATTCAAAAAAAAAATAAAAAATAAAAAATAAAATAATAATAATAATCAGAAAGCATAAAGCTAGAAAACATCAACCTAAACAATATAATAAAACAACTTATGATTAATCAAACATCAAATGAACACAAGATTAACAAAAACCCTGAAGAAATTAGAAGAGTTAAAGATAAGTATAACAATATTTAACAAGAAAGATAATAGGAACAGAAAGAACCTTATTACAAGAATCGCAGGTGAAGGGAAGGGAAGGAAATCTATAAGCTTACAATCATCAACGGAACATTGTTTACCAAGATTTGGGATTGCCGGCGTACCCATTCTCAACCAAACCAAACCAAACAATATTGTTGTTGTTTCTTCAAAGTCAGCGCTAATGTTCTTGTTCTTCCACGACTGTTCGGTTCGGTAATAATAATATTCACACCTTTCGTTTCGAGGGTGTTTTTAAAATTTTATTGGCTCTACCAAACACATTGTGGGCTCGGGGAGAATGGGTTTGTTGTGGGCCAGACTGAGTTGAATTTCGGTTAACCGGTTTTATTGGTGTTTTCACTTTTTCTTGCTTTAACCGGTTACTAATTTAAGAGTTATTCACTTTAACTAGATTTATATCTTGGGAGCGTCCCGGGTTAAGAAATCTAATATCACATATCAATTTTATATACGAAATAGACTGATACGCTTTACAGTTACATGCAGGAAAGTTTCGGGTAGCACCTAACCTAAAACAATTAACAATGTATCCCCAATGTTAACGTCTAATCTTAAACAATGTATAACTCTAATATTAAAACCTAACCTAAAATGATGTACAACTCCAATGCTAACACATGTTGTAAATAGAATTCATATTTACTGGTTTGAACATAATTAATGATTTGCCTATACATGATTAATGAATAACCTGAACACTTTGTGTTTTTTTTCCTGTATGAACAAAACCCCACAAAAAACTAGTCGTTTTTTTCTCCGTTATATAACAGTGTGGTACTCGTTGGAAAAATAATAAAACGCTCGTTAATTTGGTCGTTTTTTTCTCCGTTTTTTATATAGCACTATGCTACTCGTTGGAAAGATAATAAAACGCTCGTTAATTTGGTGTAATTTGTTTCTTTAAAAAATCTCGTATATAAAAAATATTAACGTTTAAAAATTATGGGAGAAAAGATGAGAGAAATAAATCTAATTTTGTTTTTAAATTCTTTTTTCCCTAAAATATCTCATTGTTACATGACATCCTACATGACACTCTTAAAGGGGGGATGACTATAAGAGTGCCATGTAGGATTTAGCACTTTGATATATATATATATATATATATATATATATATATATATATTGATTTGGTTAGAGGGTAGTTGGGAATAGGTTGTGGATATTTTTTTGGCTGGATTATTGGATGGGTGAGGCGCCTTTGGCGTCTGTCTACCCCGCTCTTTTTGCCTTGGAGAAGAACAAATTTGTTGCAGTGTCAGAACGGGTTCATCAGTCGGGTTTGGGACTGGAAACGGCCTCCGTCTCTGGGTACAAAGCCGTCTGAACTTGCTGATTTCCTGCACAGGTTCTTGGCTCCTTCTTTTTCTGTCGCAGATGACAGTTGGGTGTAGTTATCGGATACAGGCTCTTCATTCGTTGTTTCGGACATGAAGAAGAGCATTCAAGGCCTCTCTTTTGATCCTGCTGAGTTTGTTATGACCTGTAATGCGTGGGTTCCCAAAAAAGTGGAGGTTTTAGCCTGGAGAGCCACTTTGAACAGGCTGCTAACCAAGGAAGCTTTAATTTGCAGGAATGTTTCAGTAGGATCTCCCTTATGTCCATTATGTGGTGACTTTACTAAAACCGTGGAACACGTTTTTGTAACCTGTGGTTTTGCCCAGTCGATCTGGGTTTTCGTATCTCAATGGTGCAAGGTATCCCCGGTTTTTGCTTTCCAGTTTCAAGATCTTTTGGCATTTTACAAGGTGAGTGGGGGCTCAACAAAGCACAAAAAAGCTTTCTATGCGATTATCCTAACAACAATTTGGTGCATATGGAGGACTCGAAACGAAGCAATCTTTAACAGCAAACAAAGCTCCATTCAGGCGGTGTTCGGGGAAATTAAAACTCGGAGTCATCTTTGGGTTAAGTCGAGGGCGAGATGTATTAGCCTTGATTGGGAGACTTGGCCTTCTTTTAATTTGTCTAGAATAGGCTGGTGAAGTTCTAATCATATGTAACTTGGTGTTGTAAGTTGGATGCTAGTATCCCGCTAGCGTTTTTGGTGGAATAAAACTTAGTTGAACGTTTTAAAAAAAAGAGCATTCACATCCCCTCCATCAAATCTCCTCCATCAAATTACACTAAAAATCACCACTTTACCTCTAAATCTTCTCTCTCTTAATTAAAATAATATTACTTTTTCATACTTTTATCGTTATTTTTTCTCTCTCCTCACTCAAAACCACTTACAAAATTATTAAAATATAGAGTAAATTCCTTTTTGAGTCCCTGAGTTTTCTTGATTTTAACTACTTGAGTCCAACATTTTCATTTTTAACATTCTGAGTGCTAGTGTTTTAAGTTTGTTATGGTTTGAGTCCAATTTTCTAACTCTGTTAGATTTTTGCTGTTAATATTTATGAAATGACCAAAATACCCCTACCATTAAAAATAAATAATTATTAAATATTATACTTTATTATATTATAATATTAAATATATACACACACAACACACAGATCTCAACTCTCTCTCTCTCTCTCTCTCTTCTCTCTCTCTCTCTCTAAATACCAAATCCACCACCACCATACATCTTTAGCAACCACCACCACCACCCAGACGAGCCACCAACGACCAGACCTAACCACCACCCAGACGAGCCACCTAACCCGAACTAGTAACCACCTAACCTAGACCTGACCACCACTATAACCCGAACCAGTAACCACCACCCGAACCCAGACCTGACCATAGCCCGACCAGACCTAACCACCACCCGAACACAGCCCTATTTGGGTCTGAAAATCATCACGCCACCATCATCACATCTTATGTATATGTGTGTGTTTGTGAAAATAATATCCAGATCGGGGTGCGTGTGTCGGTTATCAGGAAAAAAGGGATTGGCTGGGTGTGTATAGGCAGGGGATGACGAAGAAGGTTGCGCCGCCAGGAGCTCCGCCACAGTGATGGTGGTCGGCGTCCAATCTCCTCCTCTGGGTCTTTCTGTCTCTCGCGTCTCTCTCTCTCTCTCTCTCTCGTAAGTAAATCGAGGCTGTAGTGGTGGTGGGAGGTGCAGCGGTGATGGATTTGGGGGTTGGATAGGTGATGGTTAATGGTGGTGAGGCAGGTGTGTGTGTGAGAGAGAGATAGCGCTTTATATCGAGGTGGAGCAGTGTGGTGGGAGGTGGGTTGAGGTGAGGGTGGCTCGGAGGTGGAGGTGCAGTGGGGGTGGGTGGTGGTGGTGGTGGTGAGGCGGTGGTGGAGGTGCAGTGGGGTTGCAGGTGTGTGTGAGAGAGAGAGGGAGAAAGAGAGAGAGAAAGAGGTGTCGAGTTGTGTGTGTGTTTGTTATATATAATATTATTTTTATTTATTTATGCATTAAAGACTTGTACTTTATACCTTATGCATTACAGAGTTGTACCTATGTGTAAAATGACTGAGATACCCTTATAGTTAACTGACTTGGTTAACGACGTTAGAAAATTGGACTCAAACCATAACAAACTTAAAACACTAGCACTCAAATTGTTAAAAATGAAAATGTTGGACTCAAGTAGTTAAAATCAAGAAAACTCAGGGACTCAAAAAGGAATTTACTCTAAAATATATATAGGGGTGAACAGTAGCTTTTCAAATATAGAGGTGAACAGTGCTTTCACCAAATATTTTCTCTTTCATCCACTCAAAACCACTCACACACACCCCATATAATTTGAGGGAACCCCTCACATCATTTGGTGGACGAGATGTGAATACTCTTATTTACTTCAACCTATCAGTTAATAACCGGAGATTTTCAACTTTTTTTTTTCACTTTTTCATTTTTTTCTCAGTTAACCGATACATCGATTGCTGGTTAAAAATCCGGTTAATAACGGACCCTCTCTAAAAATCAATAACCATTTATGAACCATCGGTTAACAAAAACCTTCAACATGTTAATAAACAGATAATATGTGCACCTCTAATGTGGACTCACACGAAGTTTATAAACACATGAAAGCTTGTGTTAGAGAATCATGCATTTATCCTTTTGCTTTTCATACATTTGGTTTCCCGGCTTTAGATATGTGGAATTTCTGAACAGGGCCAACGTTTCATGCATAATATTTTTTTGACCCTTAAGGCCTTTGCTTTGTTTTTAGCAAGTTCAGTTTTCTATCTTAAAAGAGGTTGTGAGGCAACTTATTGCCTGTATTGGCCACTTTATTGTTATCATTCTTTGTTTATTGGATGTTATATCTCAGGGCCTGTTTGGTATAAGGTACTGGAATGAGAGAGGGAATGGAATGGAATAGATATGGTAATGGAATGGATCATTACCATTCCATGTCTTGTTTGGTTACCATGTGGGAACGGAATGAATTATTACTTTGTGTTATTTGGTATGTAAGAAAAAAACAAAAATATAAAATCGATGGTGAGTGATGGGTGGCGACAGTGACGGTGGTGGTGGGTGGTGGTGACGGTGGTGGTGGCAGTGGGCGATGGCGGTGACGATGTTGCGTGGGCGACGACGGCAGTGGTGGGTTCCAACGGTGACGGTGGGTGGTGGTGGCGATGACAGTGGTGGAGGCATTGACGATGGTAGTTGTGGGTGGATGGTGGTGACAATGGTGGGTTACGACGATGGTAGCAATGGTTGTGGGTGGCGGCAGTAGGCGGTGGTGGTTGGGTGATGACAACAATGGGTATGTTTGGCATTGAGCTTTTAAGAGCTTTTAGCAGCTTCAAGCTTCAAGCTTTTAAGAAAAAGCTCATACTCAATAAAAAGCCTTGTTTGATTGAAGGAGCTGGAAGCTTTTAGGTTGGAGAAAAAGCTCTATAGTGAAAAGCTACTAGTAGTAGCTTTTAAGAAAAAGCTCTACTAGCTACAAGCTTTTAGTTGGTAAATGACACAAATACCCATTTTATTTTAAAAAAAATAAAAACCTTTTTTACAAGCTTTTAATTATGCCCATTTTGGTCATTTTATACATTTTATTAAAAGCTCCAGCTACTTGCCAAACACCAAAATATATTTAAAAAGCTTCCAGCTACCAGCCACCAGCTAGTTTTGCCAAACATACCCAATGTTGGGTTGTTATAATAATAATAATAATAATATCCTGATCATGTGGCCTAGTGGTAAAAGGGCCGGTTCACTCTTTGGGGGAGCCGCGTTCGATTCCCACTGGAGGCATGTGATGGATACCCCCACCCTTGTGGTGGGGTAGGTGGTTGGGAAGTGATGGATAGACCCTTGACCCTTGTGGTCATGGGTTCGACTCCTGATCCCTCCAGGTTTTACCGGTTCACTACCGTCGTGCCTTCGGGCGGGTTTGTGGGCTGGGTTTTCCCTGGAACAGGAGACGGGTGGGCCGAAGGGCTCTGTCCGTACGGACTAGAGGCCGTCTGGGGCCCCTTTCGGCCATTGGGGGCCGCGTACAGAGTACCCGGCAATACTTTAGTTGATCGTTCAAAAAAATAATAATAATAATAATAACAACAATAATAATAATAATAATAATAATAATAATATAATATTTGTAGGAATGGAAAAAAAACACCACCTTACCAAGGAATGAAAATTCTTAAAATGGAAGGAATCACATTCCTTGTGGAATGATCCATTCCGTTACTAGAATTACATTCCTTGTGGAATGATCCATTCCATTACTACATGATAACCAAACATGTTTAATTTCATTCCATAGGAATGATCTATTCCATTTCACCTTTGATTCATTCATACCAAACGTTACCTCAATGTTTTTTTACTGACATTGATGCTATCATAAATAGAAATGTCGGTGGGTTTTCCACCGGCGTCCCCATATTTTCACAAAATTTGTAGTCCATTGACTTTAAGCTTTTAATATAATAACTTTGGCCCCTCTAATTTGTTAGTTAATTGCTTAAAAGCATTCACAATAAGTTCTCCGTCGTTATATTACACTAAAAATACTATAGTTTCTCTCTCATGTTTAATTAAATAATATTTTCTTACACATTTATCATTATTATTATTGTTATTATTTGTTCTCTCATCCACTCACTAACACTTTCAAAAAATACCAAAAAATAAATGCAGAAAAACTTTATTCTCCCAAATATACCGATGAACAGTAGATTCCCTATATTTTCCACTCACAACCCGAGCATAAAATATGGAGGATGTATGCTCTTACACCTAAACTTTTATACAATCACAAATCTCTCCCATGAATTTCTAACTTTTCACTTTTGTCCCATTTTTCTTTTCTTTTCTTTTGTGTTTTTAATGTATATATTGTTTATGTGTCGGTAAAACTCAACGTGAATATCGTTTGTCACAACTTAATACATTTCGTTTAACATTTACTTAGACATGTACTTTTTTATGTAAAAGATGTTTAAGGACTTTTATTTAGTTTTTTTTTTCTCCTGTCTTGGGCATATTTTCCATTAAAAACCCAACATAAAAACTATTTAAAAAGATGAATAAAAACTTAATGTGGATTCTTCTATAGACAACTTACATATACAAATTCTTCATATGATATATACTGTATACACTCAAACGCTATATATGTACACATACGCCTACGTATATGTATGCATATGTTTTTCTTATATCGGCTAAATTACACACCCTCTAAACCTACTCATAAACCTACTTCGATACCCACCATGGAACTAGAACCCTCAACCACTTAAGCAGGAACATCTTTACTACACACTAGCCATTTGTACATGTCGACGGAACATACACTCGGCCTTCAAGAATGTAGTATGATTTTGGTTCTTCAGCTTTGGTACTTACAAGCATGTATGATGAGAATTACTTGCATTCAAGTGGATCTAATGACTTCTCATCCTCTCGGACCATGACTGCAACATTATCTTGTCCATGGAAACTGGAGAAAGATCTCTATTCAAGCAAGCACATAGTGATGGATCCTGCAACGGAATTCATCCCCACAAGTTGTTTCACAAATTCATATCACTCAAAAAGTTCAAAGTTTGAAGGGATGAGCATCACACTTTGAACTTTATGAGCCATTTGAAATTTTCAAACGGGACGAATTTCAAAAGCAGACCCTGATCAAAATATGTTTGCTGGGATCACCAACAGCCAAACCCCATTGATTTCCCGGTGCTACGATTAAAACTTAGAAAAACATCATGACATGTTTCCACATGAAGTATGTAGAAATCAAACGCCATATATGACTAGAGAGTTGTATCAACAAACAACTATAGAGAGTGTATAAAATAACTAGGACCTAAACGTTAGTGATTATGATGACACAAACAGACTACTTATATGTATTTATAGATGAATTCATTGAGAAGATTTGGAAGTCAATATAATAAAAAGTAGGGCCACCAAAAGGGTTTCACTCATGTAAATTGCATCAACATTTCCCTCCATAATAGATTAAGTTATAATATAATGTTTTAATAAATTGGATGCAATAAGTTAAATCAAAGTAGTTTCGTGGATTCAAAGTCTTCAGCCAAGTGTTTAGCTATATATAGAACATATATATTATTTTCCTTGGTGTAAATCAAAGTAGTAGTCAATGTTTAGCTAGATATAGAATGCATAGACCCAACAAAGGTGTTTGTAACTCTCTTTTTCTTTGAATGCTATCATCTCAGGCAATTACTTTCTCCATTTTTTTATTTATATTCCAGGAAGTTAGGTTTGTGTGAAAATAATTATTTTCAGCAAATAAAAGGTAAAAGAAAAAAGTTATTGCTAATTACCAAAAATAAAGCTTAAGTATTAAAGTGATTAAACTAATCTAATAACACAACTACACCAAAGGTTTAATGTTCTGATAATTTTCGCATTAGAATACCTGGAAAATAACAATAAATCCTGCTTAAAATCTTAAATTATTTAGTTCTTTTACCCGTTCGACTCCTTTGTTTGTACTTGGATTTTTTTTTTATCATTTGAAATACTCCATTATCTTGACACGTTTGAGACACAACATAACCCATTTTACTCGCAAACGAATAACAATACAATTATATATTTTGTTAGTAGAAGGAATCGTAGCGTAGTCATAGTCGAACCATCGTAGTGTTGATCAAACGCATCATAAAAACATGAAATTAATGTTCTTCAGTTACTTACAAAGCACCTCGGGTTTCTATTCGCTCGCTATGGTGAGATGCGACTCCTAAATTGACAACTTGCACCATAGACATCCTCTTTGAGATCCAAGACAAATGAATCCAAACATTTGCAATGTCATGTTTTAATATTTTCATCATGTCCATGGATTGTCCTTTGGAACCGGGTACAAGGATGATAAACACTTGAACCATCTGATTTCAGTTTAATACGTAAATCATTAAGCAATAGAATGGGCGAGGGTGTTTTGAATAGCTAGGTTCATCGGATCTAGCCGACGCATAGAGGATTTCTGTTGCTTGCACACGTACACCATTGATCAATTTCTTCATTGATTTGGGTGGATTGATGTGTAATTTGATGCAATGCTACTCTTCTGATTTTATGAATCTGTTGTTCTGTGTTAGATTCTGTTATTCCGTTTAAATCGGCCTATCCTCACCCAAAGCTGTTCTGACCGACAAGTAACCTGCCCGTTTTACAAATTCAATAGTTTGTAACTGATTTGTAATAAAGAGGGGTGTAATCTTTAGACTAGAGGGTGTGGGGGGCGGCATAGGGAGGGCAGCGAGATGCCGGGCCTCTCTACACCACCCCCTGGGGCGGCATAGAGGTTGGAGCGGCGTGGGCGGCAGGATTTTGCCGTTGATGCCGGGCCAAACTCAAGTGGTGGGACGGTGATGACAGGTGGTGGGGCGGCATGGGTGTGGGGGGCGGCACCACACCCACCGGTCTTATGCTTGGCCATAGTGCTTTTTAAAACGCCCGTATTACCACAAAATCTTTTTGAAACATCACTGTACCAGACTCGACCGGTTGTCTTGCCAAATCTATGCAGAACGTTACAAGACATTAAATCAACGTAACTCTTAAATTGTGTTTGCATTGCAAAATCCAAATAAAGTAACGCTCAAATAAAATAATAACAAAAATGATAAACCAGTATTCTGTAACAAACAGATGCTAGAAACGGAACATACTCACCAATTCTTATCGTTTTTTCTTAAACCAATCTCCATTTTGGTGGTTCCAATCGGTTTTTAATGGTACCGGTTTCTGTCCATTTGGCCGGTTTTAGCATGGTTTTCGGTTCCATCTCTGCCCGGCGGAAACCCGAACTGGTCAAAACCTAAAACAAACTGGCCAAACTTTTCAAAACCTGGCAAAAAACCACGAACGTAACTGTAACTGGTTGTTGGCTTTGTTGACCAAAATCGGACCCGGCTCTGGTTCTAAAAAAAAAAAACAATTTGCGCACCTCTACATGTATTTATTTATAAGTTTGAGGAAAAGCCCAGAATACCGATGTGCCTCATGGGCTGTTGGTATTTTAAGTCTTGTTAGCAGTCATGGCCCATAAGTCTAATGATTCAAGTTCATGGTAGTAGGCAAGTAGGGGACATCGTTACTAATTTATCATCATGCATACTAGTGGGAATACCCGCGCGTTGCGGCGGGTGTCTCAAGTGATATCAAATTCAACTATGATGCATATTGCAACACACCCATGTGAAATGCACTTTTGTGATTTTCAGTGATCTTATACTGCGTCACCTGTTGACACTGATTTATGATACGTTTAGCAGCTTCCCAGTTACCTTTGACCGATGCTTAATACAGAGGTACGCAAATAAGGCGGTAGTGTTCTTTATTTCCATTTTAAGATTCAAAACCAAAGTTAACAAGTAGAATATTAAATCTTACTTTCTTCATTTAATTTCATTGTATAAATATGTTTGTGTATTATCTTCTTATTATACAGTTTTTACTAAGTGTCTTAAGATAAAATGATGTCAAATCGATGATGATAACCTCTAATTGTTGTCACTATCTCATGCTAATAGCTTAAAGTCATTGAAGCTGAGGGGCCACATGTTGGGGTTCAAGCTTCAAACACACATAAGTATTAGCTCAGGAACACATGATTAGTTTATTGCTTGAAAACCCATATTCATTCATTCCTAAGTTATATATTTATATATATACAGACTCATGCTATGTAAAGAAAAACCTATATACTATCATAAACCCAAGTTTGTATGCTATAACATGGTTCAGAAAATCAATGCGTCACTATTACATTGATAAACCATGATAAAATAAACAAAGGCATGCTTGTTACCTACGAATCTACGATGTTGGCTGGATGATTATAAAATAGACAACAGAATGAAACTGAGTTTGAACATTCCACCAATTGATCACGGTGACTAAAGGTTGACACACCACTCGTTTTACCTTCCTTAGATGGTCTTGAAGTCGCAGCATCAAATGGAGACAGCCGCGAATCTACCGTCAATGAACCTGAAATTGTTTGATGATGGAGGGAACGTGCCATACTATCAAGAATGAACAATAATGTAGGGAACCTGAGCTTACCGTCATACTCAACAACTCTGTTCCAGTTCTCATATGCTCTTTTCTCAAGCAAATCCACCAAAATCTTTTTAATAAAATATAAACCAACTGATTAAACTTTGTAAAGCCACTTGTTTGAAGTTCAAAAGAAGAAGAGTCGCCGTTGGTGTTGTTTGCAGAATATCATTGTTGTCCCATACCAACATGACCCACTTGGACACTCTTGAAGCTCGGGCTCCTTAAATTATAACCGTAGTCACAATAATTGTAGTTACCGCACATGTTGTCACATGGATCTGGTTAGTTTTTCCTGTTTGTATTACTTCTGTTTGAATATGGTTAAGAATTTATTTGGTATGTAAAACTGATAGAGGCTTTTACCCCTTGACCATTTAGTATGCTGACCCGCGACCTGCTGAGCGTTCGACCCGTGAACTAATCCACTCCAATTTTTTTGTCAATATTTCAATTTCCAGGGCAAGGGGGGTTGCTACTGCAATGGAAGAAACAATATTTGTGTAGTGGTCTTATTCTAGTTTTCAAAATCAGGGGGATAACTTATCTTCAAAATCAGGATGGAAAACCAGTTTTCAAAGCTTCAACAGAATGTTTATACGCTTTGCTGTTGATGGGTGACGTTTATTTATATTTGATTGTTACCATTTGTGTTTATGTTCATTTCTGCATATATCTTAATTTAGTTCTATAACTGGTGTACCAACATTAGGTAAGTTTTATCATCAACCAGGTGAAGCATATGAAAAGGTATGTAGACGACATATGAATGTTATCATGTACTATGTATGGTAATTATGCTTCATGTTTCTTTTTGACAGTTGTTGTTGGTCAATGATGTATGTTAATGTCAATTTCTCTTTCTTTTTTTACATATTTACAGCAATTTAAGTGTGTTTCCAGTTTCCTCTTAAAGTTGAAGATTCGATGATAACTAATTCACCAGCAGAGGTTAGTGTAGATATTCATTTCTATGTTTTCCTACTTAAATTTGCATATCTGTGTTTTGGTTCTTTGATAAGTACAAATCCAATTCCAACTTGGAATGTCAAAATCAAATCTTAGAAAGGTGGTTAAATCTAGTTTAACATGCATGAGAATTTTTAGAGATGCTTTAATTATTTTTTTACACGGATTCACTAACAACTCACTGTGAAAAAAGCGTAGCACTCTACTTTCTCTTGGCTCTGTAGTTAAGATCATACAATAACAAAACCCATTATCCCATTGTTAGACAAATGGGTCAAAATACTTGAGTGCTTATTTATCACTCGTTTACTATGTATACTTAACGAGTTAACGGCCTACACAATAACAAAGATGGAACATTTAAGTAATGTGAAAGAAAGTCTACTTAAAATCTAGCAAGATACTGTACGCTTTTTAATGTTAACATTAGCTTCTTAGTTTGATGTGATTTTTAATTATAACACAAACAGTTGATGTGAAATTAATTTAGTTCATATGAATTTCTAATAATTTATGTGAAAACTTAACTTACCCATATTAAAAAAAAAAAAACTAATGGGTAATATTCCATGTCAGCCATAACCATTCCAACATATACAGGCAATAGAGGTGTCAATTTATAAACTAAAAAGAGTGACATTTTTTACAGATGAGGCAAATTATAATAAAATCTCTGTTTGCCAAGAACCACTCCAAGACAATAACTAAACCAAAACCGCCAATAAAAACACCTTTCAAATAACAATTATCAGACAAAATAAAAAATACAATTTATACGAAATAAAGTCATTAAACCAAATCATAGACGCTATAAATCACATAATCATAAACTTACCTCATCTACTTACTACTTAGGAACCGTAATCCGACGCACAAACATTTGAGAGATTATTACTGGAGCCATGGCTTCCCTTGTTTGTTAAGTCACACCTCTGGATATAAAGGGAGGTCATTACAAACTGACATGGTATTACATGAGATTTACATATGTAATTGTAAGTTGTAAGAAAAACCAAAATAAAATAATAAATATATAAATATATGACTAAAAATAAAAATAAAACACTTAGTGAATTAATGAATACCTTTATCTTCTTTTCTTCCTTCGTCCACTGAACAAAACAATAATAGACAATAGGGTACTTATAAACCTTTGATGTTCACCGAACAAGACAAAGTGATTCTTAATTAGAAGACAGTGGCTTGGATTTAATCGATTTCGATAATAGACCTTCGTAGAAGCTTTCGTTAAATATTTGCTCTTCTAAACGGAATCGTTCCACCATCAAAAGAACCCTAATTCATAAAACTTGCCACAAATGGATGTTCTTCATTTTCCAGTGTGTGGTCTTGATTATGTTGCCGAGTTCTTAACAGAGGGTTTTGGAAAGACGCATTGAAGGATATTCAATTGCATTCAATCAATCGAATTCAATGATGGGGCATTCAAACGACATGGAGTGGTCTGAGAGTAGTCTGAGAATTGAAGGAGGAATTCTTAGAGACACAAGGGCATCTATGGAAGAAGTTTTTAGTTTTAACTATAAAACCACAACAAAATTACTATCATACCCTTTAATGTGTCTTAATTGTCCCCAATATCCCTATAATACCCTTATGAAATAAGCTTTATTCTCTTATACTTATTGCTTTAAAAATTGTACTCATGTCAAAATTCCAATATGGTACATAACTCCTCCTTTATAATGTATTATAGAATTATAGATTATAGATTATAGATTATAGATATAGATTATAGATTATAGATTATAGATAGTTATAGGTGTTACGTGAAAACATGTTAACGCATTCACTTTAAGTTACATAGCGCTCTTTATTCCATTTTGAAGTTTTTATTGTATGCAACACTAATATCATGTATTACCTTTTAATTATATATCATCAAGTAAATATATGTTTTAATAATAAAATTAAACTCTTGCGTGAATCTGACTCGTGTATTCCCAGTAACTTTCGTGTATTCCCAGGAACTTTCGTGTATCCCTTTACAGGGGCGAAGCATCTTGGGGGGCCAGAGAGTGCCCCCACCGATTTTTGTCGCAGTGGTTAAATTTTGTGATTTTCGTAGGTAACTTGAGTCCGGGTTGAGTCCGGCCCCCAGCGATTTGATCTTCCGGCTACTACGGATCGAAAAAAATTGAGTCCGGCCCCCACCGATTCGAGAATCAATTTTATAACACATTTAAACACTTAATCAAAGATTGAGTTCATCGTGGTGTTCTTTTTGGTAAAACATGTAATATGTTCAAACCTTTTGTGTTACAAAGGTCCCATTATTTTTGTTAAAATGGGTTTGCTAAATTAATAAGGCAACAACAATGTGTATACGTTATCAAATCAACATAAGGCAAAGGTACTCAAAGGTGTACATATGGCCTTTAACAAAACTGTTAGCATAAACAAATGTTAGTTTCTACTAATAAGTTTAAGTCGATACAATCTTTCTAATAAGTTCCTAATTACCAAGCTAAATTGTGAATTAAAAACTTCAAAATGCTCCCATATTAATTTATATAAAAACACCAAGGACCAATGTTATATATGAATTTTGGATATATATTGTGTATATGTGTAAAGTTAACCTCCTGGCAGACACCAGGCATCAGTCTTGTATATATATGAATTATGGATTAAATATCAGTTTGAATTAAAAAAACTTCAAAATGCTCCCATATATATAGAAAAAAACATAGAAGGATGACATGCAAGATGCCTAACTAACTTGACTTGATAGTTGATACACGAAGATTAGGTGGTAGGTAAAAAAACAAAAAGAGAGTGTCATGAAGAATTCAAACAAACGTTTGGTCGAATAAAGAGGTTACATGATCCATGAGCATGTTGTCATGCAACACTAATTGGCCACCTACTCCATGAGCATGTTGTCATGCAACACTCATATATATCTTAAGGGTAGTGATATTGGGACATTCAAAATCCTTATTTTGACACCAATTGATCTAATACGCTCCATATTGATCATTTCTGGTCCCATTATGTTTCATATTGGCTAAAATAGAGCATGTTGAGGGACGTTAAAAGACAAAACTACATGTGAAGTTGACTTGTGCGGACCACCCATACACTTCATATTGGCCAATATGAAGCGTATTTGGAGTGTCTCAATAGATCGAGCCTCAGGCGATATTCTCGCCGCCGACGTTCACAACCAGTGTCGGCTCCTCCTCCTCCTCAACCAATGTCATCTCCTCCTCCTACAGTGTACATTCCTCCTTCTAATCCAGTGTACACTCCTCCTCAACCAGTGTACACATCCCGTCGACTCAACATTCCAAACCAACTAATAATCCCTCCATCTTTACCAAGTCAAGCAACTATGGATCCATATGCTCTTATTACAGATGAGAATTTATTTGGGTCATGACTACACTATGGATGTGCTGGGATTGAGTCAACTACAAGTTGGGGAGAGATAAACAAACCTCACCCCAAACCCTCCTGGTCCGGTTTCAAATGAGGAAGGGTACGAAACTGACACTGGTGTGGAGTATGTGAATATGGATGGTGAACCGTATCATCTTCCGTATCGTCTTCCAACTCCTGACTTCGGCTGCATCCGCTCGGACATTACGTTGGAAGGTCGTGATAGCGATCGTGACGTGTCGTTGCCAGTATACACTCTAGAGGATTGGGATAACTACTCTCCATAGGTGTGTTTAAGTAATTTAGGTTTAATAAATGTTTTAATTTAAAATTATGTAATGTTTTAATTAATGTTGAATTTAGGAGTATGTAATGTTTTATTTTAAGTTTATGTAATGTTTTAATCAAAGTTTATGTAATGTTTTTAATTGTGTTTGTCAAAAATAACATTAAACAATAAAGAAAATACTAAACATTAACACTAAACATTTTTTTTGAAGATAAACATTAACACTAAACATTAAAAAAAACACTAAACGTTAATCATTAGACACTAAATATTAAACATTAAAAAACGGAACAATTGCCATGACAGAAGATGAGTGAGGGTGAAGTCGGTTATGTGCTGCTTCCGATAGATGTCTTGTGTGAGTTGGATTGCCATATGTTGGCCAATACCAGGATGCGCCGCCATCGTGGCTTGAAAGGGGGTGTTCCATCTTGTACACTTGGCGTATACATCCCGCCACTTAGAAGCGAGCTGATCGATGTTGCGGTCATTTGTTTCGCTTATTCGATTGAATTCCTCCAACACGTTGGGCCAAAAAGAAGACCTATTATCAAGCGGAGTATAGTTGACATTGATCCAGGCCGTCACCAACGCGGTCTCCTATTTGAAGTCCACGGTGCCATTTTTTAGAGATGTTTAAAGTAGTGGGTTTTTTTTATAGTGTAGAAGAAATATATGTAGTGGGGGGAGGTTTTTTGATGTATGTTGGTTTGATATTTGTATATATATATAGTTGCTTTTTTTTTAATAATTGCATGTGACCGTTTCACAACGGTCGAAATCCTCGATAAAACCAACACAAATCAATCTATACACCGTCCTGGGGGCGGTGTACCCCAATGCTATGGGGGATTTATAACCGACATAGCGCCCCTTATAACCTCACTACACTTGAACTTAGGCTGAAAGAGGAAGTTGATGTAACATATAATATTAACATGGGAATCAGAAGTTGGTCACTTGCCAGCCTTAACCATAAATAGACAAAATCTTCACTACCAAACTCACACGGGTCTCAAAGAGACACGTAACTCTCACAAGATTCACAACATCCAAAACATGGGGGTTTTCCCGATAACAAATTATAAAATGGTTTGGATTGTTTGATGAATATATCATGAATGTTAATGAACTAGTTCAAATATAATATTATGTATAGCATCATTACAACGGTAAACAAAAACGTTTGACGTTTGGTCACACAACACATGCATGTGAGATACTGGGATCTCTTTGCTCTATGTGACTTGGAGGGTTGTGTGTCTTTGGAATTTGAACTTAGTATTCAAGTGTCAGCGTTTATGTAGTCGGTATCAAAGGCGACAACTTGCTGGTCGCAGCCTTCTCTCATTGGAGATTGATCTAGTCACTAGAGCAGCCGACAACACTCGAATCATTCTTTGGATAGACTCGGATTGCCATCATCATCATCCTCCTCCTCATCATACTCAGTTAATCTCACTAATAGCAAAGCTAAAGTAATGTCTAAAGAGGGTAAGATGTAGAGAACATTACCTCTATCCCGGAGGAATAGAGAAGCTTCTTTCAGTGAGAACTTCGGCTCTATGCTAGCGGTGTGCAACAAATTGAAATTACAATTTCTTAAGATAGTGTTTGAATTTTCTACTCTATGCTAGCGTTGTGCAACAAATTGAATAACGAATTTTCGAATTAATCAGATCAAAATTTTCGATTTATCTTTTTACCTAAATTCGTATTCAATTCATATTCGATTAAGATTTGATTATTAGGTATGTATTTGAAACTCAAATTCGAATCGAATTCGTATAAATTCGATTTAATTCAAATTCACTATAAATAATAAGTTGTTTTACTTTTAATTTTAAAACTACTACAAACTCACTAGTTTTACATATAAATTGCTAATCTATAAAATTAATAAACAAGAAGTTGTTAAATACACAAATATGTTAAAAGTTGCATAGACTATGACCTTTTAGAGTTTTTGCGATGTATAGAGTAAATATTTGAATATGGCTATGGTAAAAGTAGTAAGAATTATGGACAGTTTGAATCAAACCGAATTTAAAATCTTAAATTCATATCAGATTCGTTTTCAATTTATTGGCTCAAATTCAAATTCTTGGTAGTCGAATCAAATTCTTGTAATCAAATTGAACTGAGTTGAATTTCAAATTATTCGAACATGAATCGAATTCTGAACACCCTTACTCTTTCTATGTGTTAATTGAACTCAACTTTGGATGATGTAACAAGACACTCCTGTCCTTTGCATAACACATAGACATTGTAATTTATTTACTTATTTTGTAGCCAGGAAAACTGATACGTATGATTTTCTTACGGATTTTGGTAGCAAAAGAGCATTAATTTGTCACCGTTCTGCAATATCTTATCAAAATTACTTAAACAACAACCATAATTATTGTGATAGTGGTAATGAACTTACCAATTCAAGTAAAAAGATATAATTATTAAACCACAAATAAGAAGTTATGCTATTATTAGTGTATAAAAATCCCATATAAAAAAATTAACAGCTCACACCATTATAATTATCAAAATTATATATGTATTATTGGAAACTTGGTGAATAGTGTTTCCATGGCAATTCAGTCATTTCATTATGGCCTCATGCTTATTCCATCGAGATGCTTTTTAGATCATCTTTGCTCACCTTCCACCTGTCTCTTGCTTTTCTTTGCCCACCATCCACCTGTCTCTTGCTTTTCCATGTGTCATGTTACTAATTTCATATAATAATTTTAAAAGCACGTTAACTAAACCCACCTGTTTTGCACATATCAACCCAGATGACACCTGTACTGGGATTTGCCACGTTCCAACCCTTAAGCCACGCGTAAGGACACCCCTGTCCTTTTAATGCCAGCCACTGCACAATGCAAACTACATTTTCCCGCTAACTACTCTCTCCGACGAAATCAATGAACGAACGCTGCCCCTCTCTCTTTCTCCCATGTAACCTGAACTCACGAGACCACAGCTTTGCACCCATACCCATCCATAGCTCCAAATCCACCAATAAAAACTTTATTCAATAAAACCCATGGATTCTTAACAAAATCACGAAAAAAAAACTCAAGAGTGGCTTTCCCAAGTTCAATCGATGGGTTAAGAAAAAAAACTTAAAAAGAGTTTGGCTCCGATCCGGTTTTACCCGGTGGCGAATTTTTCCGATTAAAGCTTCATTTTCTCTCTGTAATTTTTTTTGAACGGTTTTGTCTCTGTAACATAGTAATAGGAAGATTAAAGCTTCAAACATTGAAACTTTATCTTCCCCGCAGCATCTTTTTGGTCAGATTTAAGCAGACGTTATTGTTGCAACTAAAACACAACAAAAAAGGAAGATCTGGTTAAGCCGGAGGTGATGACGGGGGAAGGGGCTGGTTAAATGGATTTAGAGTTTGTAGTGAGAGAGAGAGAGAGAGAGTAGAGAGTGCGTAGTAGAACCTTGCAAAAAGAGACGATCTGAGATGTTGGTTTCCTCAGAACGCCTATGTTTGGTCGGAGACGTTGATCCGTGAAAGTGATCGGAAGCTGGTGGCGACGCCGGTGCTTGTAGAAGATTGGTGGAGGTGAAACGTAGGAGTGTGGTGGCGATAAAAAGAAAGGAAAAGTGAGTGGATTAGGAATTTTTAGTAACATGGAAGTGAAATGATGAGTCATGAGTCATGGCAAGCAAAGAGGGTTGATGCACTATGTTTCTTTTTTGGTCAAATGGATGCAATTGTATGTCTTTTAACCTCTTATATGATATTATGTAAATATATGAGATGCGTACACATTATACTATATTAATAGTTGGATGCTAATGAATAGTGATTTCATTATAAGCGGTTTTTTGTTAATAAATAGTATTAAGTGGAGATTTAATTAGCATCTTGTGTGGGTGGTGGAGCGGTTTCAGAGATTGTTTGGTAAGTGACTGGTCCGGGTTCGAAACCTGTAGTTTACGTCTTTTTGATGTTTTTAATCAGCTTGATTTTTAGCTTCTTTTTTATTTTTTTAATTAGGGGCACGTGTATTGCTCTCAGTACAACAAATGTCTTCTTAGCTTCCACGATCCCTAAACCATATACCAACCCACCGTTTCTTAAACACACACACCCAAAATCAGTGAGAGATATCACAGAAGAGTGAAAGAGAGAGAGAGAGAGAGAGAGATATCAGAGAAGAGAGAGAAACCGGAGAGTTCTAGAGAGAGACAACCGGAGAGAGAAGAAAGATGGACGGAGATGAGGATGCGGTTGTTCAGGTAGGGAGATAAACGACGATGACCATCACTCCATCAAAGATGGCGGCGGCGATGATGGTCTAGGGTTCCGGCTGGAAAATTATGCTTCGTTTTCTTTTATATTTGTTTAGTTTTTTTTGGTTGGTTACTTATTTGACTCCATTTTTTTCTCTGTCTCTCTCATTTGTTCTGTCAGTGTTCCTCTTTAACCTGTGTTCTCTCTTCCTATTTGTATCCTCTTATTTTAACTTTGATTTTGATAGTTTGTAGTCTTTAATGGTTTTGCAGATTCGATTACAAAACCCTAAGTACAGAAGAGTAAGAAATCAGAACACTTGGAACAAATTAGAAACAGAGTTCAGGGGTATCCTCTTCATTTACGGAGCTAAATCATCTGGTAAGCATCTTAATACATGATCTTGCCCAATTTATATGGTGAACCCAATCTATATATGTTTACCAAATTAATCTCTTCGTCCTGTTTAAATCGAGGCTGTGGCTTTTATGAAATGACATAACTATTGCAGAAATATAAATGTTGCATCACATTTGAAGTTTTGATCAAAAAAGAAAATAATAACGCTAATTGGTATGTAAATCTACGACATAAAAACTTTCCATACCTAGCAGATTCATATGCAGAATGTTATTGCAGAAATAGAAATGTTATATTAAATTTGAACAAATAAAGCTTCACTATGTAATCAAATTCTATTTCGGTTTTTTTATATTACAAAGTTGCGTTTGTTTGCGAAAGAACATTTTATTAACCGGTTTTATAGACTGAAATACGCATTATTTATAACCAGTTAGGACCGGGTTGGAAAAACTGGTTTTTATAATCAGTTAAAAAGGGTGTTATAACCAGGGAAAAAACCGATTATTATAATCAGTTGAAAAAACAAGAAAAAAACCGGCTGTTGGCAGCTGTTTGCGCTGCTGTTCTGCAGCTGGTAGCGTCCGCGATTGCGAATAGCGTCGCGTGTTTGTTTGCTTCTAAATAGTAAAAAAAATTAGTTTTGAATCTGTAAATTTGCATTTGGATTGGTCCACAAGTTTGAGTCCCGTTGGTATAAACTGTAATTTACAGGTAGTTACTTTAGTTATTATTAGAGTTTTTATTGTCTAACTGCTTACTTTCAAATGCAGAAATGGAATCAGAGTTAAGGCAACTGAAATGCAGTCCGATCAATGGAAAAATGCGACCTGCAGCTGCCGCCATGCTTTCAGTTGAGGCGGGGGCATATGTATTTATTCGTAAAGTGCAAAGAACAACATCGAACACGAGTTGGAGCAAGTTCTGTGCATGGTTAATGGTGGTGGTGGTGGTGGTGTGTGTGTGTAATGGTGATGGGAGGGTGGTATATAAGAAGATGAAATAAAAGTAAAAAACTTGCTGTCCAATAAGTTCTTCAATTCCAGGATAATATAAGGATTGTAAGTGACTATCATACTTGATTTTGTTTGACTTATACTTCAATGTAAACATGTGCTTTTTACGTGCAAGTCAAAAGGGTTGGTTTGTACTAAGTTCATAAAAATTATGCAAACAGGACTCGCTTTATGTAGTCTGTCTCGAAGCGCGTCGATTTCGCGCCATTTGATCATTGTATTCCAGTTGAGTTAAACATGAAAACTAGGCGTTCGAGCTCATCGTCTGTTATCGTAATAGGTGGTGGCATTGCAGGCATAGCTGCTGCACGCTCTCTCCATGATGCTTCATTTCGGGTATGCTAAATGCTAACTACTTGCCTTGATCATATCTAAAAGGCGATATGTTACTGACCCGTTTGCTAATACAGGTTGTTTTACTTGAGTCTCGCGAAAGAATTGGTGGTCGAATTTGTACAGATTACTCATTAGGAGAGTTTGGATCGCTTCCGAATCTTCAAAAGCTTTTCTTAGGAAACAACTCGCTTACCAACAAACTTCCGAATTCGTTTGCATGTTTTGAGACAGTATGTGTGTGCTGGATTGTTTTTTCTTTTTAGGTTTCCTTATTTTCATTCAGAAAGTAGGTGTGTGCTGAAAAGTTTTTTTATTAAAAAAATTTTACAGAACCAAAAAAACCCTCATTAGCTAATGAGAGGTCTCGAACCGGCTACATTCATATCTTCAAGGTTGTGCTCCATTCATATCTCAAGGTTCCAAAATCACCCATTACACCCAAAATGATTCTTAATCAGCACTAAAGTTTATGCTTAAAAAAATAAAGCACCTACTTAGTTTGCGTATAATAGGTTACTTTCGTTGGCTTATTGCTATCGTGTAAAGGAGCTTTATATAATTAAGTAGATGAGCTATTTTGAGTTAATAGGTAAAAAAGGGATAAAAAGAACACAAGTCAGAATTCTACTTCTGCATTCGAATGAATACATTGGTGTTTCGGCTGCAGGATGTTTCAACTCTAGACTTGAGTTAAACTATTATTTTTCTATTGTTTTCCTTGCTATTTTTTTTTTGTTAGTTAAGATTTTATATATATGTTCACAGCGGTGAAACCAAAGACACCTTCATTGCTGATCTCTCTGTTGGATTAGCAATAACCGGTGGATCATTCATCTAGAGTTCCGATTGAGGGTTCAACCGCTGAAAGAAAGCCATGGATGCTAAAAAACTAACTTTGCTTATCTTGCCTGCTTTGTACACGGGACGAGCACTGAAGCTGGACATGTTATAAGGCCGACAATTGTTGGGCGTAATGGTCAATCTGAGCAGGTAATAAGTTACGACTTTAAAAAATTACATGGTCTATTATAGTAATGAGGTAATTCTTAGGCTGTCATAATGTTTTGGTCAATCTGAGCAGGTAATAAGTTATGACTTTAAAAAATTACATGGTCTATTATAGTAATGAGGTAAGTCTTAAGCTGTCATAATGTTTTTTTTTCTTTTTTTTTATGTTGGTGTATATGTATATGATGTATGTTGTTTGATGTAGGTTAGTGACTGGGGTGTGCATGTGGTGGAATGTTACATGGAAACTGTGGTAGCAGTGGAAGAAGGTGAGGGGAATAAGCAACAGACTGCTTCTGCAGTTGTTGTAAATAGCTCTGATTGTTTAAACCAGGTTGTTGATCCAGTTGTTTATATATTATGGCTCTTTAATTGAGGAAATACAATTGTGTCAAATGTTAGTTGCATCTTTTATATAGTTACTGTTGAGCCGAAAGAATCAAATATTAAGGATTTATTGCAGGTTTGCCTTCTTTGTACATAGAAGCTCCTTTATAATTTGTTTGGTATTGGTTTTATATAAGATGTATGATGATTATGCGGATGAATGCACTGGAACATAAATAAAACACACACATATGCTTCGCCTATTTATCTTGACATATGATAATGTATAGAAATGCTTGGTCTTTTTAATGGGTTAGGAATGGCATTGAGAGATTTGTATATGACACTACCAGAAGTTTTAAACGTCGCACGCTACGTCATTACTTAATTATTTTCTAAATCGGATTGGCGCCGCCGCAACGCGCGGCCGGAAAAAAACCTAGTTACATTAGTTAATTATGAATAATAAAAATACTCTTTTTAGGATCAACTAGATCGATTTAAATAATTGAACTCTTAACAAATATTTGAATCGGGTAATGCATGGAGTAGTAATACATTTTTTCTTTAGAATTTTGCTCTGAAAAGTCTTTCTAATTGCTCGAAATCATATGTCACAATGCTCAAATAAACATTATACCTCTTAAGAGATTGCGTATATAGATTAACATCAAGTCTGTGTTCCAAAACATTCTGACATGGTTAAACATTCTGATATGAACCATGTCTCGCGCCGCAACGCGCGCGGTGAATTTAACTAGTTATCCATTAAACAAAAGTATATATAACAAAAGATCATGACTAACAATAAGGAGTAACTAAAAAAAACTATGATTGTTTTGTTATGTTTACTGTTTAACCAAACTTTATATAATTTTTTTCTTATATTAAGGGGACGGGGCGGCCGTGATACACAACAGTGATGGCAATGATACACCACTCCGTCTGTCATGTGATGGACAAAAACCATTGCGGGCGTGATGCACATCGCGACCGTGAGAAAATGTGTGTAAGGTGGGTGGTGTTAGTGATAGTGTGATACACCACCATGTGTTTAGTGATAAATGCGATAAAATATGAAAAATTAAGATGACACAAAGTGATTGGGTGTGGGTGTGGGTGTGGGTGTGGGTGTGATAAAATAGATTGTGATAACCACCTCGCACGCCCTACTGATAAGCTATATTAGACCAATTTTATATATGATTTGGTGCATAGGAGATGCCCAGAGTGACCATTCAAATTTTCACACTAGGTTTGTCGAACTTTTTATGTCCATGAATAGCCTTTTGCCTTTTCTACCGGCTATGTCTCATAAAACGGCACCATCTTGGGCTTGATAAACGGAAAGTTAAATCATATTTGCAATTTGGTGCATTTAGTTTTCGATAAAATCAGATTTTCTACTTGTACTCCTCTTTTTGACATTTCAAACTAATGATATCTTGGTCTATCATAAGCAAATTATCTTTGTTAAAAAGTAAATGATTTCTGATTACGTTTTAATAAACAATGGCAAAGGGTAAGGTTTCTATAGGAAAATAGGTTTTTATTAGAAGTGTGAGAAGAAATAAAAATTGATATGTATGCATCATTTTTTTGGACGTATTCATGATGTTTTGGATTGTTTTGCCTAGAAAAACACCAAATATAATAATTAATAACTCAAAACAATATATTTTAGACGTAAAACTTAAAACACTATGTCAAGAACGTTAAGCAGAGCGTTTTAAGTCATTACTAGTGTGTTTTATCTGTAATTTAAATTTAATGACTATAATACATTGGATTGTGTTTTAAATTTTTGTATATTGTTGTGTTAAGTGTTTTTCAAACTAAAATAACCCAAAACATCATTCCAAAATCAAAAACACGATGACTACATGTCTATTATTAATCCTTTGCACACTTCTCACACACACACCAATTTTTCTACAGGATTCTCTACCCAATGACAAACTCTCATCTTTAAATTTGGTCACTTTGATATCACATGACACTAGAGGTACCAAAACACATCAATGTTACTACATTTTGTCCAAGATTTCCCATCCACCTTGGGACTGACTGTTGGGCCATCAAAAAGACGCAGTCACGAAAGATGGAGGTAGCGGAGATGAGGATGTTGAGGTGGATGTGTGGGCACACAAGGTTAGATCGGATAGGAAATGAGGTTTTTAGGAGAAGGTTAGAGGTGGCTAATTTATCAGATAAGATTAAGGAGGGAAGATTGAGATGGTTTGGGCATGTGAAGCGCAAACAAATGACAGCTCCTGTTAGAACAGTGGAACACCTCACTGTGGATGGGAGGAGGGGTAGAGGCAGACCCAAAGTGACTTGGGTGGAGCGGATTAGGAAAGATTTGTTAGAATTGCACCTCTCTGAGGATATGGTCCAAGATAGGAATTCGTGGAGGCGTAGGATCAAAGTAAAGGTTTTTTAGGAGAAGTGTCCCTTTTTTAGGAGAAGAGTACCTCCTTTTACGGATGGTCTTTGTGCGTCTATGTATAGTTTCTATTGCATGAGGTTATTTATGTTTTTAGTCTTCTATGTCATTCATTCACTATTTTTAATGCTTGGTGTTTGTCTACTTAATTATCTATAGTGTGTGTTTGTCATCGAGCTGGGGGTCTCTTTGGAAGCAGCCTCTCTATCTCTAATGATGGGGGTAAGGTGTGCCTACATCCCACCCTCCCCAGACCCTACTAATAGCGTCGCTATTCGTGGGATTTCCTGGGTTCGGTTGTTGTTGTACCTTGTGGACATACCAACGTGGCAACGTAAATAGACTCCGCAATAAACAAATGGTCAAGCATGACCCCTTCAGTAAGTTGATAACATATGGCTTACTTTTTTCTTTTTTTTTTGAAAAGATAATTTCATTAAACAAAGGCGCCGAAAGTCCTCAAAGCAAGGACCAACGACCCAAACAAACGAGCGAATACATCAAGCCAAAGGCCAAGTACACCATTGTTTCCAATCAACGCTTTTAAACCTAGACCTATTCCGGATCCAAAAATAAGTCTTAGATTTAATGAACTCTATAACTTCAACCGGTCTTCGATTTTTCTTGTTAAAAATCCGCTCGTTGCGCTCGATCCAAATCGCCCACAAAGTAGTATATACGATACCTCTAAGAATGTGTCTCGAGTTCTTGGAACTGTTGTGAATCTCCGGAAGCTAGATGAGGTCCAATACATCAAAAATAAAGCCATGTTGCAGACGGCACCAGTCTTCGATTCGAAACCACACTTCTTGAGAAAAAGCACAGCCCGTAAAAAGATGAACAGCAGTCTCCACTCCTTCTTCACAGAAACAGCAAGTCGGATCTTGGATCATAACACCTCTTTTCAACAGTTCAGCAGTAGTAGGGAGGCGGTTGCGAGCAGCCCTCCAAACTAGGATTTTACATTTAATAGGGACCCATGTCTTCCATTTAATCTGATAAGTAGGATTTCCCATCGTTTGGCTGGACAGAAGCTTTTTTGCCGAAGAAACAGAAAAAGACCCGTCCTTATCGAAACTCCAATTCCAGTTATCTTCCCCATCCAGCTGCACGCAGTCATGAATATCGTTCAGCAGTTGAAACAACTCCGAAACTTCTTCTGTACTGGAAGGATTCGAGCGCCAACCCCAATTCAAGGACTTGTTGTTTTGAAAATTAATCCGCTTACACACCTTGACCCATTTGTCCTTCTCAAGTCTAAACAGGTTAGGATATGTAACGCGTAACGGTTCATCCCTCAACCAAACGTCCCCCCAAAAGTGTAAAGAGGAACCGTCACCCAATTTACCAACGAAAAACGAGTTAAGTTTTGACCCGTTTGGAGCTAAACCCTCCCCCACCTTGATTATTTGTTTCCAGCAGCCATGGGACGACTTCGCACACGGAACCAAAGCCCAAGGTTTACTAGACCCATGGCATCCCGTGATAATTTTCCTCCACAGACAGTTTTTTTCTTTAAGGAATCGCCACGTCCATTTCAATAAAAGAGCCTTGTTCACCTCTTGAATTCTAGAGATACCTAGACCACCTTCCTTTATTGGGGTTGTAACTATCTCCCAAGCAACCCATGGGATCTTCTTCTCTTCACTCGAACCCGCCCAAAGGAAGCGTCTCAAGATAGCTTCAATAGTACTAATCACCGCTTTAGGCGCTTTATAAAGGGATAGGTAGTAGATAGGTAAGTTCTCTAATACCGACTTAATAAGCACTAAACGCCCACCAATCGATAAGCACTTAGATTTCCAAGAAACAAGGCGATTACGGACCACGTCAATCACTGGATCCCAATTACGGACACGAGTCATTTTAGAGCCCACTTGAATACCCAAATAAGTGAAAGGGAAATCACCACGCTTACACCCCAGAAAATTCATCATGTTATCAACTTCCGAATTATCCGTACCAATCCCAAATAAATTGGACTTATGGATATGGCTTACTTACTTTTTAATTATTAATCGGATATGATAAATGAGTACCAATTAAATAAATGTGTATGTAAATATTGGATCCAATGTTACCCTACGTTTCTATAACCTGGATCCCAGTAAACGTTCTTGTCAATTTAATAAAACCACAGGGGTCAGTGTGTAACTCAATACCACAACAGACACCAGTCAACAACTTTTATCACTCTACCCTTTAAACATCGAACATATTTCACATTTTCACTCTCTCTCTCTCTCTCTCTCTCTCTCTCACTCTCTCTCTCTCTCTCACAAACATTCTTATTATCATCATGATGATGGTGATGTTAAGTTTAAGAAAGCTAACAGTGGAAAGAATCACCGACGACAACCAGCTACCACCACTGGTAGTGGTGGAGCCACCAACAATACCCATGTCACAAAGCCACTCAACTCACAGGTCAATCGAGACACTGGTGGTGGTGCTTGCAGTCATAACCATTGTTGTTGTTATAGCAGGGTTCATTGCAAAGTTATGTGGTGGTAATGGTGAAGTTAAAGGGTGTATAGAAAGCAGCTGTAGAAGTTGCATTGATGCCGGTGTTTCATCTGCACCACCACCACCGCCACCGCCTCCGGTTGTGGCAGCAGAAGCACCACCACCATCGAAAGAAGAAGCAAAGAAGTGAAGAAACTAGAAAGGGTAATTAATGTTAGGAGTAATAGTAAAATGTAAGTGTACCTTTTTTAAATATTTTTAGATTTTATAGGGTTTTTTGAGTAATCAAATTTATTTACATATTTTATATTCATCTCACATGCACTTAGGGAACGTTTTAATAGGGTATGCATGGGTCGGTTTGTTTCGGTTTTTAGTATTAATCATAACCGTAACTATAATCGCTATTCGGTTATGGGATTTTCTTAACCATAACCAAACTTCGGTTATGGCTAACTGGTTATGAATTTGGTTATGGTTCGGTTATGGTTATTTCACTTATTAACCAAAAACATCAACTAAAACTAACTTTCGACTAAAGCTCAAAACTTAAAATCTCGTGGGTCTATAAAATAAAAAATGGAACTTACGATGATGGACTTCGCTTAGGCTTTTTTTTATAAGACAACTAAGATTACATTTTTTATTAAACTACAAATGAGGATTGTCGTTAATAAGATATTTCTCGATAATAAACAAATTACTTAAGCCTAAGTTTAATTCTTTATCAAAATAAAGGTCACTTACATCAAGATCATTTTATTACTAGTATACTTTTATCTTAGTAGATAACTCGACATGGTTTGTGTAAACATAAACCTATTACATATACTTAACGCTAGAAGTTTTGTTGTGTTCCGGTTAATATCAGTTAACCAAAGCTTCATAACCATAACCATAAGCGCTCGGTCGGTTAAAGAAATTTCATAACCATAACCATTGGTTATGACAATTATCGGTTAAAATGGGTTATGTCGTTTATGATTCGATTAGCGGTTATGACAGTTAATTTGCTCACCCTACCTTTAAATATAAATGAATCTTAACGTAGAAAGAATACGAAGGCATCAGAGGATGACGCATGGAGTGGCCGTTTATAGGAAGAAGGTTAATTTAGTTCTTTTTGCCCTTAACGTGCGTTGTTCCGATTAGTAAGTGGTTGCACTTCCGATGTCTGATACTTGAATATGGTCCTAAAACCTAATCTAACGCCGGCACACCCCCATTCCCTGAAAACAATCTCCAACCATCAATTTCCCATATCTCCGGTCAATTTCCTTAACCTGGCTGCAGTGTAATCGAGTATTTGGTTGGTTTTGTGTATCCTCGATAAACCTGACTGCAGTGTGTCTCCAATCATTTCCCAAGTATTGACTGCAGTGTAATTCAAATGGCTGGCTGCGTAATTTTCAAGGTTGGGTAATTTGTTGTTGAGCGTAATTTGCTGGTATCCCCTAGTAATTGTTGCTTATCTTTGATATTAGCTTTGCGTAATTTGCATGTATACATGCGTAATTTTCAGGGAACAAAGCATGTTAGCAAGGTGTAAGTGCGTTTTTTTTTTTTTTTTTTTTGTTTTTTGAACATGTGTTATTTTCGTATTGAACAAGTGTTATTATTAGAACATGCGTAATTGGTTTTGCATATGCGTATTATCGCCACCGGCCATCATCAGTAGCATGCTCTGTTTTCGTTTCAGAAACAGCGCATGTTCCGAAGTGGAGGTTTTTTTACATTCGTCAGTTACATGAGTTTTTTACCATCGCAAAATTAATTAATGATAATGGGCCGACGTAATTTGAATTCAACTGAAAATTGATTTTGCAATACATAGGATGATAATGCCCTTGCCTATGTTAAATCGTTTTTAATTTGCTCAATAATTATAATCATGCCACTGCATGGAAATTAACAATCAAAGAAACCTAATCAACGGCTAGTATTCCTCCATACGCTTTTAACCTTATTGACGCTTTCTACGTTAACCTTACCCTAAAATATTTACTTAAAATATTTAACAAGAAGTTATTTTTACAGACATGTACTCATTATTAGCCAAGTATCACCATAAGTGTGTTCTGCGGCGAGAGTGTCACAGGCCGGTCAACAAGTCCGGAAACACTTAATGTTAAATAAAATCCATAAAACGTGCGACTCTTTATTAATAATTTTGAAAATTTGTAGTTACATTAAAATATAAAATTTTGTGAGTATACTTTTAGATGATTACAAATGATTAAAGACTAACAGTGACTAAAGAAACATTATTGGACATGAGGAATCCGATATCGACAAACCTGGTTACACAAACATGTCGACATATATCATAACTAGCACATTACCCCGGGAAGTCCCGGGGTTGAAAAATATAATATGACGTGATAACCTATTGCAAATGGCTCAAGTTAACTTACCACAAAATCTCTAAATCACTGCATGTCCATAGTATTTTAATCAGTAATTACTCATATTCCCTAACCTAAAACCTGATCAGTAATCATCTAAACAATCACTTATGTAAGCTGCAACTATTTAAAAACTCATCAATCTCTAATGACTCCTATAATTCCAAACCTAATCAACTAAACAATCACTTAAGTTGGAAGTTGTAATCATTAAAAAACTTATCACAACTATGTACCAAGTCTCACAATACTAACATTGATACATAACCTAAAAGAATGTATAACTCTAATATTAACACCTATCATAAATGCTAAAAAATGCATAACTCTAATATCAATATTCAATTAACCTAATATAATGTATAACTCTAATATTAATACATGTTATAAAGGCTATATAATACATAACTCTAATATCAATATTCAATACCTAACCTAAATCAATCTATAAATCCAATGCTAACCCCATAATTCTAATATTGTTTTACTTAACAGTAACCATAAACGAAATGGAGAGAAGTTATAGTATTCTGATCAGTAATAACTCATATTCCCTAACCTAAAACCTAATCAGTAATCAGCTAAACAATCACTTAAGTAAGCTGCAACTATTCAAAAACTCAACAGATCTCTCTAAACTGTCACATTCTAATGACTCCTCTAATTCCTAACCTACACAAAACGTATGAAAACTAACCATCGATTTATTATTATTATTTTTAACAAAAAAACATTGTTTTCTAGCTGCACCTATGTAATCTAGAATAGATTTGATCCATATATATGTGTTAAGTACACAGGACTAAAACATATTCCACGGAAGTAACATGACGACCAACCAAAGAAGGCAACTCTACACAATAATCTCTCGAGAAACGATCAAAAAACAAACCTAATCACTAAACAAAAAACCTAATCACACTTCACAACAAACAAACCTAATTAATCAAAATCAATTAATGAAAGAAAAAAAACAGTTGGTATACCTTCTTTAAACCGGTAGCTTTGACGGTACCTTCATCAGAAATCGGAACTTTATACTTTTTACCGGTTCTTTCATCGGTGATCGTCAACGAACCCTTTAAATTAGGCGGTGGTGCTAATGAAAGAAAAAAAACAGTTGGTATACCTTCTTTAAACCGGTAGCTTTGACGGTACCTTCATCAGAAATCGGAACTTTATACTTTTTACCGGTTCTTTCATCGGTGATCGTCAACGAACCCTTTAAATTAGGCGGTGGTGCTACATACACTTGTGCAGAAACAGGTGATGAGTCGATAATCGATTGGGGCAAATTTTAATAGGTATTTGTGGAGATGAGAAGGTCATGGTGTTTATGATGAATAATAAGGAGAAGATCGATTCACCTGTTTAATACTTGGAAGAATCACAACAATAATGGAGAAGAAAAGGAGTTAGGTGAAGAGGAATAGGAGGCACGATTAGCAACTGATGAAAGTAGCAGCTTGCAGAATAATGGTCGCACAGATTTGGTGGTTATGATGATGACGGCAGAGGGAATAATGAAGAGGAAGAGAAGGGTTAGGAGAAAGAAAAGCTTGAATAAATTGGGAGGAAATCACGTGAAGGGTATTAGGGTTTGAGAGATTAAGTTTTATCTTTATCTTTTTTTATTTAATTAAAAAACGAAATAATTAAAAACCACCAAAAACATTCATTAAGGATGCCACGTGGCACTATAGAGGGAAGGTTGGAGGCACCATTGAACGACACGTCAGCAAAACAGCTTTCTTTTATATATATATATAGATTGTTTTAAATTTATATTCTGAATGTGTATCTTTGTCGCACATTCCGATAATTGCATGTTCAATCATTTTAACTTTACCTTTAGTATAACATTTCCATAATTTCGATTATATTAATTAATAAAGTTATGTGTTTTATCATATATATATATAATATATGGATTTAGTTCAAATGAGAACCTTTCCCCAAATTGAGAACTGAGAGAACCATTCTGGGCCACACATTTCTCTAAGGCAAAAAAAAAAAAAAAATTTTTTTTTTTTTTGCAAAAATCGCTGCTTTATATGTAAGAAATTTTTTTTTTTATTTTTTTTGTATTTTTTTTTTCAGTATACACATGTGTATAATTGCATTATACACATATGTATAATGCAATATACACATATGTATAACTGAAATATACACATATGTATAGCTGAAAAATGCTATACACACATATGTATAATTGCTATATACACATATGTATAATTGACATATACACATATGTATAAATGAAAAAAAAAATTCAAAAAAAATAAAAAAATAAATTTTCCTTGCATAAAAATGTGCGATTAAAGCAAAAAAAAAAAAAAATTTTTTTTTTTTGCTTTTATATGAAATGTGTGGCCCAGAATGGTTCTCTCAGTTTTCCATAATTTCGATTATATTAATTAATAAAGTTATGTGTTTTATCATATATATATAATATATAAAGTTAGTGAAATTGGATATATAATCTAGGAATTGCCAATAAAAAATAGGTGAAATTGATGTTGTGCAAAAGGAAAAAGTTAGCTTAATTCGAGCCGTTATCTTGGATAAAGCGATTCAAGGCATAGCTTTTTGAATATGTCTAAACGAATCGTGCAGTAAACTGTTTAAAATATTTAAATTTATTAGTTCAATTCCATGTTTTGTACGAGTAATGTCATTGAGAGTTGAGTCTTGATGTTCTTTCTGCATTGTTTTGGTTTTAAATGTTATTTTATTCTTATTTTTTTTTACTAACTCCTCTTTTATTTAGTTCATCTTTGGTTTTTGTTTATATTATTTGTAGTATTGTGCATAGGTTTACAATCGTGAACTTTTATTATTCTAAATTTTCTTGTTTTATTCCAACTATAGCCTTTAAAGATGCTTTTTTTTCTACGTTTTTATATATCTTCATGTAGTTTATTAAGTAATATCTTTTTGAGCACATTTCTCTTTGTTTGGTATGTCTAAGTATTGGTATCGTATTAAACTGATATTTACCGAAACTCCGTAGCTTAGTGCGGGTTATCTTCATAGTTTGTAACATAAACGTGAAATTTCCTTATTTTATTTTGGTATAAAATTACATAAAGTGAGTTATATCTGTTTTTTAACAGCGTATTTCATTAAACAACACTAGCCACCAACTACCAAACAAAACATACATACAGGAAACAAAAAAAAAAATATATCAGAACATAGGGCTGGCAAATCGTGTCTTAACAGGTTTAACAGATTTCTGACGACGCGAACAAATCAAGTTCTAAACATGAATACGAGTTGTTTAGCTAGTTTATATCCCATTTTTATAACAAAGTTTTATGTACTACAAAAGATAAATGAAGGATTTTTGCCTCTTAATTCTAATTATTTAAAAAAAAATAAAAAACCACATAGTGTATTTTTCAGTTAACAGGTCTTATCGTGTCTTATACAGATTACCCATTGCCAGCCCTATCAGAACATTACAGGTTGCTAAAATTAAACAAGCACCAATGTTCCCATTCAAGGGTTAGCCATAGGGCCGGCAATTTTGTATATGAACACAATTACCTGACACGAGCCTAAACGATCTTAACAGGTACAGGTATGGCTTTAACAGGTTTCGTGTCCTAAACAGGTAGACATGAATTTACCTGTTAATTTTCGTGTCGTGTACAGGTAGTCAGGTTTCGTGTATCGTGTCTTAACAGGTTCGTGTATTAACAGGTCATGTATACACGATTTGTCAGCCCTAAATATAATGTTCACAAATAGGTACTAACAGGTACGCAAACATGTATTAACAAATACACAAACATGTATTAACAGGTACGCAAATAGGTATTATCTAGGTCTTTGGTGAACTTTTGGAAATTTTCTCTTACTAAATGGGTTTGTAAACATGTGATTAATATAATGGTTACAAACAGGTATTAACAGGTACTTTTCGTGTATACCTGTTAAAAAAATTAACAGGTTCGTGTATCATAAAATAGACACGAAAAATTTTCGTGTCTTGTACAGGTAGTCAGGTTTCGTGTATCGTGTCTTAACAGGTTCGTGTCTTAACAGGTCAGGTATACACGATTTGCCAGCCCTAGTTAGCCACTTAGAGCGATTCCGAAACCCATAAGAAACCCATAGATTTGATATCATCCATTAACCTCCATGGATGCGTTGCTTTCTCTTGAAAGATCGCATCATTTCTTGCTTTCCATATAATTCAACATGCTAATAGAACAAGCGAGAAAATAGTTTCTTTTTCCTTTCTGAATGAGAAACATGATTGTGAACCCCAAACAAGTCTTTGACTCAAAGACAAAATGGGAGCTAATGAACACCAATTTGAACCATCTGCCAAACAATAGCGGCGATAAAGCATCTAGTGAGCAGGTTTGGATTTTCATGTTATTTCCGTCCAAATTGCAAACTCCTTTTGTTTATTCTGTTAGTTACACGTCTTTTGACCAAAATACCCTTTACATAAAAAGAAAAAGAAAAAAATATAAACACCCATAACCCACCCACCAGTCTCCTCTTCAAAAAGCTGCACAACATCTCAAAAGCTTCAACAACACCAAAACATATTACCAGATGTTTTCATCTTCATTTATTCTTCAAAAAGTTGCGCATACACATCACCCCCACGCACGTTAGTAACATCCAACCATTCACCATCATCGTTTTCGATAGAGCAACCAACACTCGTATTGATCCCAAACCCTAATCATGATCGATCCCAATACCCCAAATCGTCATTATTGACTAACGGGACTGTTAACAGTGTGTGTCTATGTGCGCGCGCGTATGAGTCGAGAGCTAGTGCCCGAAGATCTGAGTTTGATCCGAATGGGATTGTTAACACTTCGGGTTCTCAATATCCTAATAACCCCAAATCAGAACGAGACTGTTAACACTTCGGGTTCTCAAGATCCGAATTCTCAAGATCCGAGTTCAAACAAACCACAAGTTTGGCCTCCTCATATCGAAGATGCTGAGTTCCATCGGTTGCCCAGGTTATTGTTGTTGCTTTGTCGTCAAGAAAGAGTGAATTGAAGAAACAGGTTGGTTTTTTAGGGTTTTAATTATCTAAGCATTTGTGGGTTTTGTGTTTGGTGGCGGAATAGGAGGGTGGAGGCAAAGGAGGTGGTGGTGAAAGGTTGTTAGTGAGGGGAATGGTGGCATAGTGGTGGAGATAGGAGGGTGGAGGCGGAAGAGGTGGTGGAGAGAGAGGGAGATAGAGTGAGAGAAATAAATATACACAGATGAAAATTTTATTTTGTTTTTTGAAGTCAAAACAAGAATAAAAAAAATTAAAAAAACACAAAAAAGTGTTAAAATGTCAAAATTGCCCCTCAGTTAACGTTAATTTTTAACGGAGTTAGCAATTTGGACGGAAATAGCACAAAAATCCAAACCTCAAGTGTCCAGATGCTAAAAAAAAAAACCTTTGATTGAATTAGATCAGCAAATCTGACTAAACTTCAAGGACGAAAATGGCTATTAACTCGATGATATATTATATCATGCTATATTTTTAAAGAACAACCCAACACTACAGTGCTATAGTGATTTTATACATGGTGCGTGTGGATTGGTCAAGACGTATATCGTTTTTCCTATAATTTTTTATAAAAATATTAAATCACTAAAACATGAGTAAAACCCTAATATTTATAGAGGCGTGTTATTTACACAACCCTAAGAATTAGGTTTGCACAACCCTCTATGCCTCGTAGAGGCCTCTACGGGCCGTAGAGGGTGTCATTACAATTAACAGCCTCTGAAAAAACAATCTTATATGCCTTGTAAAGACCATTACGACCCATAAAGGGGTTTTGTCACGTTGCATGAAATCTTATAGCCCCATAATATAACACCCTGGAATCTGTATACAGAAAACTCGCAGCGGAAAAATACCAACCGAAAAATTTCTTTTCTTAAAACAACCTTGAGTGTTAGAAAACCGGTTCTACTAAGTATTTTGGTGTTACATCTAAAATTATTTCTTAATACATTCGAAGTGACTCAATTCTATTGGTCATGTATCCGTGACCGCGTACAATCCGACTCCTCGCTCGATCTCCATCCCTTGCTTTACTAGGTAAACCAGTCATCCTGCAATCACCAAATAACCAATCCGTTAGTTCAATATGTAACCTTATAAAATCTACTTATGATGCGGAAGCAGCATCCCACAATACTCTGTGATCCTGTCTAAGATCCTTCCTTCAAGTTCGAGTGGGTTACCCCGATCCGAACCTTCATGTCTCCTGCATTCATGCTTACATACCTACATTTCTTATCATTCTCATAACAAGGGTTAATAACCTCGCAATATATCCGAGCATATAATCCCCTACATACAATTCCACATTACATACGAGCATAAACTCCCACGTGTAATACCACAATACATACAAGTATATACTCCCACATGTAATACCACAATGCACACAAGTATAAACTCCCATATGTAACACTACAATACATACAAGCTTATACCTCCACATATAACACCATAATACATACTAGCATAACTCCTACATGTAATACCACAATTCATTCAAGCATATACCTCCACATAACACCATAATACATACTAGCATAACTCCTACATGTAATACCACAATTCATTCAAGCATATACCTCCACATATAACACCACAATACATACTAGCATAACTCCTACATGTAATACCACAATACATACAAGTATAATCTCCCACATGAAATACTACAATGCATACAAGCATACAATTTATTCGCATAGTCCTACAATACATACGAGCGTACAACTTCCACCTATAATACCACCATTCATACAAGTATACAATTCCCGCCTATGATATCACCATACATACAAGAAAACTCTCTCCCTCTAACCCGAGCATGAGAACCCATATGTACATCACATCTACAATCTACATAATCATGGTAATCTACTTACCGTATTTGATGCCGTCGAATAATGCATCAACTAAACTACACGCACTCGTACCATTTCGTACTATAATCATGTTTATAAAACCAACGTTACTATTACATGCTACACACTTACAAAGTCCCACACAAGGTACAACAATGTTAATTGGTGCGTCAAACGCAATTACGGGTCGCGCACATAGGCAAAACATCAAAAATTGATAGAAATTAACAATTCTTCCCAAGGGCCACCGTAAGGTACGGTGGCCACCGTACCTTACGGTGGGCTTCAAAAACCCAACGGTCGTTTCAAGTCTGCCTTACGGTGGGGAAATCTTTGCAGGGGCCACCGTAAGATACGGTGCCACTATACCTTACGGTGGGCTCTGCACATTTCCCATTTTGTTTCTCCTTTCCATCCCTCCTTGACCCATCCGAGCCGATCCATTCGAAGCCACGTATTATTCCATTATAAACTCCAATTCAAGCCTTAACCTCGTTATTTAGGTACCATCATCTCACGGTCCTCGTACTACCATCAAACACATAAACATGTTAAGATTCATTATCCTAAGTGGAATAAGAACCACTTACCTTATGTCCTCAAAGTTGATGCTTGCTATGCCTCCACTTGACCCGTTGACTTTTAAGCTTCTTGTACCTAGCTTACTTTCAAATCAACATGCCATGTTAGAATACTAATTTGGAACTTACCTATTCAAACATTAGTATTCATTCTACATCATTCAAACATGACATCAATACATTCAACAACTAGTTCTATTCAATAAATCTTTGCATATACTACCCGTTCGACCCGTTAGTGAAAATACTTGCATGAACTAGTTGGTAAGTGTTTTTAGACACTTTTTGAACGCCACATAATACGCTACTCTTTCCCTACAATCCGTACTCCAAGACTACTACAAGCGTGTACATTCTTACACCTTTTCTTATTAAAGTTTTCATTATAATTGTGCAGCGATTTTTCTGCGCAGCTGCTGTTCAAGGTCATTTTTCCCCTTCTAAACCTCGAAATCGGATCTTGACTATCAAATACAAAGTGTGCATCATTCAAAGATGTTTCCAAGCATATAAAGAACACCTCATAACGATTTTTCTATGATTTTATATGAATATTCGAAGTTCAGGTCTGCACATAAAATGGTTCCAAACAGCATGCTGTTAACACTAATTTACTAACTTATCATGTTGTTTTGACCCACTAAATCTCATAACCAGCCTCACATGACTAAATATGAAATGTAGCATGCGCAACAAGCTTTTCAACGATATAAGGCTCGTCTTCTAACTCCTAATAACGAATGAGATATGCCATTAACAAAATGACTATTTAGTGCTGTCAAAAGTGACGAATTTCATACAAATTTTACACCATTCAATTTAATTCAAGTTTCTTGTAGGCATTTTATCAAACACCTTATATGCATTAAACCATACATGCCTATTCTATTACCACCCACATCAATATATTCATCAACCATTAAATTTGGTTACTATCAATTCAATTACTTGCAATTGGATTTAGAAATCAAGCATCATGCAAGACACATAGGGTGAAGCTCTCACTTAGTTTAAGCCACTAACATATGATTTCAACGAATCAAGTAACATCAAAGCTACTAATGATATCTAAAATCATCATCTTGCACAAAAGCAAGTTTCCAACAATCTAACTCATTCCTAAGCCATTAGGGATGATCAATATTACTTATGATCCATAATAACACGAATTTAACATGTTTTGCTCAAAACCCACAAGTGGGTTTCGAGTCTTATACTAATTGAGGGTTAGGGTTCTTACCAAGGCTCCAAAACTTGTAGAAAACCCTTAATTTGCAACCCATCAAGTCTACCATCAAAACCCCTTGCATCTTTCCTTCAATTTAGTGTGATTAGGGCTTGAGTAGGTGCAAGAATGCCCCCATTTGGGGCTGAATTCGTTTTCCCCCTTTTTGGGGTGTTCTTGACCATATTATATTGACCAAAAGTTACACAAATGGTCCTTCAAGTTTACCCCAATGTTATTATTTTATAAAAACTAACTAATCAAGTTAGTTTCTAATATTATTTTCTCATTCATATAAATAATAACATTAACTTGGTTATTTCCATACTAGAACAACACACACATTCTTATTTTCTAAATCCCGTTTTATTATTTTGCAAATCACGAATACTAGCGTAATTAAGCAAAAATAGATTTTTGGGGCGTTACACATAAAGGCCATTATAGGGCATAATTGTGTACGAGGATCATCAATGATCAGATTGACTTGCAAGGTGTCAGTATGAAAAGTAACATATTTATGTCCCATAAAGGCCTTTACGGAACATAGAAAAGTCGTTGTTGGGTGCATAAAGGTAATACCATTACTATATTAATTATTATTATTTTACTGTTTATTATTATTGAATACAGGAATAAAATTACAGCTATCCGAACGGTTGAATTATCAACCGGAAGTAGTTGGCCGGGAAAGCGACCTAGAGAGTGAGTGGGAAAAAGTCAAAGAGACTCTAAAGTCTCAATCACCACGTGTTCAAAGAAATATGTTGTCAAAATTAATGTCGGTCGTAAATCCAAGTATGACTAACCATTAACCTCCCGAGGTACAAAAAATACTCGTGAGCGCCCAACTACTAAATCTCAGAAAACAAACGGCAGGATGATGCGAAAGAAGAGGTTATTATTATTATTCATACATACATACATACGTACGTACATACCCCCATGTGACAGACAACCACTTTATCATGCTTCAGCTAGCAGAAGACCCTCCAATGCCACATCCGAATGGAGCATGGATGACTTGGGTTAATGGACGGGAAAACCCATGGTTGACGCTATATAGGGATCCTCTAGAACATGGACATAGGATACATCGAAGTAATACAAGCGATGAAAGAGAGTGGTTTGACTTAACGAGTAGTCCAGTGTAAACATTGTTTTATAATGTATACTGATTTATTAAGTGAAAAAAATTGGCCTTTATAATAAGAAATGATTTTTTTTATATAAAAACGAAAATAGCATGTTTAAAACTAATAAAAAAACAAATGTATGGGTCGTAGAGGCCTTTATGGGGCATAGAATGGGTAAAACTACATGCCATAAAGGGCTTTACAGCCCGACCCATCTATTGACTGGGGAGGGGTCGTAAAGGAGTCTAATGGGACGTAGAAGGGTAAATTCTACGCCCCATAGAGGGCTTTATGAGGCATAAAAACATTGCATATTTTTTTTATCTAACACACCCATCAAACCCCATCCATCCCACCCAAATTGGAGCTCAAAATAATTAAGGGTCCTCCTTGCCCCCGTAGAGACTTCTACGGGCCATGGAGGTGTTCACAATCATTGGGTCTTAGACAGACTTGCAACTGAACCTCGTACCTTGTATGTTATGCCCATCTATGCCCCCATAAAGATCTCTACGGGGTGTAGTTATGCCTCTATGGGCCGTAGAGGTCTCTACGACCCATATAGAGTTGTGTAAATAAAAATGTTCATTGTGTGAATAATCGGAGCCTATTTATATATACTAAAACAAGAGGTAATAAGGCATTGCTTGAAGCCTAAGCTCGGGAGGAGTAAATACTAGGTCATCTAGAGACTTATATATTATCCGGAACTAGAGCTTCAGATAGAAACAAGTTACTCAGAGGTTGAGCTCCGGAGCTTTGAAGACCATTGATTTTGGTATGGGATACGCAATTACGCATTTATATTTATATATAATAATAAACGAAAAAAGGTATGACATATGACACTTGGTGAGACCATCTCACCCCTTGATTTCCCTCTAAAAGTCTTTTTTGCTCTCATGTGCACGACACATGCACTTCCCTCTCACAATTTTTAAACGTCGGTAACTTTTACATACGACATTTAATAAAAAAAGTTACACTAAATTAACGAGCGTTTTATTATCTTTCCAACGAGCACCACATTGCTATACAAAAAACCAAAACAAAAACTTTTTAATGGGTTTTTGTCCATGCAAAACACACACACACACAATGTGTTCAAGTAATTCATTAACCATGTCTAGGCAAGTCACTAATCATGTTAAGATAGATATGCTTTTGAACCTACTATTACATATAAGAATACGCTAACTACATATATATTCACATATGTATTCAGTTTGGCAAAAATCTAATTTTTTGTATTTTGATTGATATTGCTAGAAACATTGATTACATAGGTTGCTAAGCCGATTTGATGTAGCCTATGATTCTTAGACACCAGGTAAATCTCTAGTTGATAAGTGATAATTAATCACCCCACAATGCACGCCTCTTAAATCAATCATCATCATGACATATCACTTGATACCTATTTGGTTGTTTTTTTTCCAGTTCATATCGCAGTTTTAGAATGTCTTGAAGAAGTGGCAAATTTGTATAGAAACTTCACTCGAGCAAGAGGTTCACATATAGAATTAGAAGTAGGTTTTATGAGTTATTGAGTGTTGATTTTTTATAATTTTTTTCTTGAAAAACGACCTATTCCTTTTACGGTGACACATATTTTGTCACTTCATATTGGATTTGTCTATTTCGAAAAGCACCCGGGGATAAACTATTGTCATATATGTTACTAGCTTTTATCCCGGGAGTGTCCCGGGGTTGAAATATCTAATATAACATAATAAAATATCTAATATGACAACATAATTAATGATTTGCCAATACATGATTAATGAATATTATTATTATTATTATTTATTTTAAACAAATTTCTGCCATAAGTTATCATATTCAAATATAAAAAAAAGGAATATCTGCCTATGAAGTTATGTTTATCGTTTGTGATTTATTAGTAGGGTAAAATATATTTGAAAACAAAACCCCACAAAAATAGATATTTTTTTCTCCGTTTTTATATAGCACTATGGTACTCGTTGGAAAGATAATAAAACGCTCGTTAATTTGGTGTAATTTTTTTCTTTAAAAAATTTCGTATACAAAAGATATTAACGTTTAAAAGTTATGGGAGGAAATATTAGAGGAAAAATTTAATTTGTTTTTAAATTCTTATTTTTTCCTAAAATAATTATAACATATATAGATTTATTAAAAAAACTCAAAAATTAAAAAATCCTACATGATGCCACATGACACATTCAAAGAGAGGGTTAAGGCCTCCATTGAATGCCACATCATCAAAGTTCAATTCTTTTATTATAAGTTATTATTATTATATTATAGATTAAACCATCACAATAAAAGCTACCCTGTTTGAAAATAGATTAAACCATCACAATAAAAGCTACCCTGTTTGAAAAGTTCATATGGATACATATTGATTTTGTGTACTTGGTCTCAAAATCGTTTTGGGCCAGCCCAAAACCAGGCTTAACGATTTTAATTTGTTCAAGAATAGGTTGTCAAAAGGTATAAAAGTTTTTGTTAAGATTTGAGGTGGCTAGCCTTCTTTTATTCCATGGGTACATTGGACACCATGACTCAAGTTGAACCCTATCAACCATGCACCTAACACGTTGATAGGATTTTATGATTTAGTCAATTATAGATGACGTAGATTTGTAGAACCATTCCTAGTTAAGATCAATCATGGGAGTCTCATTCTAGTTTCATAAACAAATTTAGGTTGAAATTAGCAACTTACATGGAAGATGAGATACCGGGAGCAGTTTTCATGAACAGCCCTAGACACTCATTTTTTAACACTTTAACTCCAATGACTTTGTCAATTAGACCCAACCCCCACCCACTAGACGCTCATTTACATTTATAATAGCGGAATCAGGTAACACTTGAAAGCATTTAAAAAAATTGACATGTTTTTAACAGAAATTAATACAAATGGAACCAAACTGACACTCTAGCTTTGCCATTTGGGTGGTCTTAAAATAAATATGTATAATTTAATGTATTAGTACATTCTGAATAACTTATTTGGTTTGATACTTGAAAATAAAAGAACACACCTATACATGGATGGTAATTTCACATTTAGTCATAATCTTTACAATTACATATTTAGTTTTTAGAATCACTCTTCTCTCATTCCTTGCTCAACCCTCACTCGGAAAAATTCACGTTCGAAAAATGCTTGTTTGGTTTTCGTTTCAGTTGTAAGCGAGCCAATATCCACACGGCTCGATTCATGAACAGCCCTAGTCGGGAGCAGTTTTCCGCTCCATTAATGCTTCCATGACATAACAAAACAAGTGAATTCATACAATTGGGTACGCCACACGAGGCCTCGAAAGATGACTCGGTGACATAAATATTTAAAATGACTAATTTACCCCCATAGTTAACAATAACACCATGTCCGACCACCGATCTCCACCTGGGTCGCACCTTTGCCATTCCACAGCCTATTGTATCATCTTGTTCCAAACACAATCAGAAGCTCTGGAGGACCAACAACAACAAGAACAAGAACAGAGACTTGCATCTCTGATAAAAAAATGTCCAAACATGAGAGTCCTTCACCAAATCCACTCCCACATCCTCACTCAACCATTGCCCATCTCCACTCTCTCTTTCTCTCTCTCCAAAATAATATTATTTTGTGCTCTCTCTCCTCTTGGTAACATCCAATACGCTAAAAAACTACTCTTCCAAACACCATATCCCAACGTTTTTCAATACAATTCCCTTATCAAAGCCTTTTCCCAATCCCATATCCAATCTTTTTCCATCTTCAAAGCCTTGATTAACAGAGGACACCCAAAGTATAACACTTACACACTTGCATTTGTTTTAAAATCTTGCACGATGTTTTTGAAGATTCTGGAAGGAACCCAGGTGCATTCACGTGTAATACGATCTGGGTTTTCGTCCAATTCGTTTTTGCAGTGTTCTTTAGTTAGTTTATATGCGAAATGTGAGGAGATTGGGAATGCACGTAAGGTGTTTGATGAAATGTCTGAGAGAAGTTTGGTTGTTTGGAGTGTTATGATTGATGGGTATGTGAAAGTTGGGTTGTTTAATGAAGGGTTGGGAGTGTTTAGGGATATGCTGAAGGCGGGTGTGGGGCCGGATGAGGTGGTGATGGCTAGTGTGGTTTCGGCTTGTGCGGGTTTGGAGGCGTTGGATGTAGGGAGGTGGGTGCATGCTTATGTTAAGAAGAGGGAGATTATGATGGATGTGAAGCTTAGTACGGCGTTGATTAATATGTATGCGAAGTGCGGGTGTGTGGAGAAAGCGAAAGAAGTTTTTAATGAAATGGCGGTTAAAGATTCGAGAGCTTGGAGCTCGATGATTGTTGGTTTTGCGGTTCATGGGCTTGCAAAGGACGCGTTGAGCGTCTTTGCTAGTATGGAAGAAGCTAAGGTATTATAAACGGGCCATATGCATGTATGTCAAGTCTAAACGGACCAGATTAGGATAGGTTAATAGGTTACACTATTATAGCGTTTTGCGTATATCTGTTTTGGCCCATTTGACACGTTTCCTTTTGGCCCATTGATAAGTACATGAGTGGAAAATGACGCGTGTAGTTTTCATTAACGATCGTTGAAATCTTGTTTCAGGTGAAACCGAATCACGTAGCATACCTTGGTGTGTTACAAGCATGTGCCCATGGTCAGCTAGTCAATGAGGGTCAAAGACATTGGGCTAGCTTGCTTGAGTCTGGAATCCAACCATCAATAGAGCATTACAGTTGCATGGTTGATCTGTATTGCAGGGCCAACTTATTGCAACAAGCTTACACGTTCATCGAAAACATGCCCATTGACCCTGATCCGGTAATCTGGCGGACGTTTCTTGTAGCGTGCAAGAAAAACAAGAACTTGGATAAAGGAGAATTAGTTGGCCAACGACTACTCGAGTTAGAACCATTTAATCCAGATAATTACGCCCTTTTATCGAGCTTCTACGCAGCTTGCTCACAGTGGTCGAAAATGGGCCATTTAAGGAAACAAATGAGAGATAACGGGCTCAAAACAGTACCAGGATGCAGCTCCATAGAAGTTGATGGAACCTTACACGAGTTTGTGTTAGGTGACTGGTCCCACCCCGAGTCAAAGGAGATAAAGGAAGCGTTGCGTGAAATATTAAGACGGGTTGAGTCATCAGGCCACACACCAAATGTCACAGGCGTGCTTCATGACGTGGGTGATGAAGTAAAAGAGGAAGCTCTTTGTGAGCATAGTGAAAGATTAGCCATTGCGTATGGGCTGCTGAAGACTCGAGCCCCAGTGGTGATTCGGATAGTGAAGAACCTTCGAGTTTGTGGCGATTGCCATGAAGTGACCAAGATTATTAGCAGGGTTTATGAGCGAGAAATCGTCGTTAGGGATAGAATTCGGTTTCATAGATTTGTTGATGGAGCTTGTTCTTGCAAGGATATTTGGTGAAGAGAGTATATGATATTTGTTTCTATGATTAAACATATAATTAGGAGTAAAAGAAAACTTGTTATAAATTAAGCATTCTTTACATGATCCAAGTTGCTAAAGAAGCTAAGTAAGAAGATGAAGAAAATACTGGCCCTAAGGATATGTAAACACATCCATATTTACAACCACAAATCCAATCACTTCATCACATCTTTGTCAAAACAAAACAATACCTCAATATAGTACTTCAAGAAACTTCAATGAGTCAATCTAAAATCATCTTTTTTTTTTCTTTTTTCGTTTCGCAGTTATCTTGCCTCATTGGCCATATCCATTGATCCATTTTGGAACAATTTCAAGCTCAAATTATTGTATCTTTCTCTTGAATATTGTCGCGATGCTTTCCTCCAATCTGTTCCCGCCTTCATCATCGCTGTAAACTCCTCAAAACTAATCTTGCCATCCTGCGATATTCAACCGATAAGTGTTTCAATAGGATGATGATAAAAGTGGCCAATTTAGGATTTTTAAAACTAATATTGCTAATAAAGATTAACCTTGTCTGTGTCGACATCATGAATGATGGCGGAAATGACTTCTTCACTGTTGGCTTCATCATCTTCATCAGCTAATGCTTCCCTTAGCTCATCAATCTCTATGTAGCCACTTTGGTTTTTATCAAAGAAGTCAAAAGCATCTTTAAGATGATCATCATTCCCCATCTTTCTCAAATGAACCGAAATTGCAACAAATTCTCCATAGTTCAAGAATCCATCTTTATCAACATCACCCTGTATGAAGGAAGCAAGTATGTTGCCTTTCAAGTCACTGACTAAAAGTCAAAACACTTCAATTCAAATCACGCCCGTTTGACTCATGAGAGATTAAACATAACCCAAATCCAACCATTCATAAGAGTATAACTTTATAAGACAACGGGTCAAAGTTAACTTAAAGCCACTTACAGCTTCCATAAGTATCTGAAGATCTGCATCAGCAATTTGATGTCCAAGTCTCTGCAAGCCGGCTTTCAACTCAGCAATATTAATCTTCCCTCGCTTGTTTGTGTCCATCGAGTCGAAACCTTCCTTTATGCCCGCCACTTCCTCCGCAGACAAATGCTCAGCAATTACCTGCAGTATAAAAAAAAATTGTTTAAAAAACACAATGATAGATCGTCTCATAAAGCAAAACCGTGAGTGCATGTTCTTACTCTTAGAGCTCTCTTCTTAAGTTTGTTCATGACGGAGAATTGCTTTAATCTTGCTTTAACGGTTTCACCTAAAGAAACGTTTGGAGCCTTTTTGGCATTCTGTATCCATGGATGATCTGAAGAAATTAAGAAATAAAAAAAATAATAAGATCTAGAATTTTTTTAACAAATACCAGGTAGATTCAAGCCATTAATAGACGAAAAAAGAAATATACATTAAAAAAATCGTTATACCTAGAACTTCTTGAGCGGTAAGTCTTAACTTTGGGTCAGGATTGAGCATTTTCTTGACGAGATCCTTTGCAGAATCGGATACCTTGGGCCAAGGATCCCTTTTGAAATCCACAACGGATCTAATGATTGCTTGTGCAACACCTTGTTCGGTTTCTGGAATTAAATTGACAATTAATTTATAAGTCATGTTTTGAAAACTCTACCCACATAACCACTCGAAGGTTTATGTCGACGTATTAAGAGTAAATATTATCTTTGTAACAATGCAAATACCAGCATCCAGGATTTATGGGGCCATATCATAAATTCGTAATACAAGACACCGGTTAGCTTTCCGTTTTAAATCACATTATTATGATAAGGTTACTTCAGTTTCATTACATTACACCATGTGTTGGATAGTTCAAGGATTAGAGTGGTGAACTTTTAACATCGGTGGTAAAATGAAGGAATTGTAAGATATGTAAAAACACAGGGTTGGTCAAACGGGTCGGGTTGGCAGGCCAAAACATTTGTGTCACAAAAAATCAAGATTTATCGGTGTTCTGACCTGCCCAAAAGGGTGGCACACCACAAAGCAATATGTATAAGATTACTCCAGCACTCCAGACATCCACCTCCGGACCATAGTTTCGTTTCAGGACTTCAGGAGCCATGTAGTATGGACTCCCTACAATTTCATTAAATCTTTCTCCTGTAAAAGATTAAATATTTTCATCAAATACAACAAATAGAGACATTAAGTTATAATAAAGTGTCTACATATGAAAAAAGATTTTGTCAGTTTGTACCTGGTTTGAAGAAAACAGATAACCCAAAATCAATAGCCTTCAAGGCTGCAGTTTCTTTCTTGTTTGCAAATAAGAAATTCTCGGGTTTAAGATCACGATGCATAACACCATGCTTGTGGCACATCTGCAACGAAATAAAGAAAATGAAAAACAAAATATCATTCTTGTGAAATTGATTGTAGTACTACAAGTATACGACTTTTGTTGCGACCTAACAACCATTTTTTGTGAAAAAAAAAACTAGTAAAAACAATTACCAACTTATCAAAATCCAGTTATATTTGTAATCAGTTTTTGCAGTCACTTCAAACTAATTATTGCAACTTCATAACGCAATCTTGGTTTAAAAAAGCGCGAGGCGCTCAAGAGTTATTTAGGTCTGCAAAAGCGGAGGCGCGAGGTAGGCTCATCATATACGTGAGTCGCTGCTCAATATACAACCAACGAAGCTTTCACAATTTTATTCATCCCTAACTATGACCAATTTTGACCCAGATTACATGAGGCACCACCTCAAGAACTTTTGCGATGTCCTGAGCGCCTCGTGCACCTTATAAAACCAAGATTGCAATAGTCACTTTAGAAGCAATTCAAGTCTTTAACATATGACAACACCACCATATTCTATCAAAAGACGATAAACATAAATCATTTCAGAGAACATAAACTCACCTGAATAACCTCAACAATAGTTTTAGTCACACCAGCAGCTGCTCTCTCAGTGTAATGTCCTCTAGCAACAATCCGGTCAAACAACTCCCCACCTTCACATAACTCCATAACCAAATGCACAGCACTATCATCTTCATAAGTATCCTTCAAGCTCACAATATTCGGATGCGGCGGCATATGCTTCATAATCTCAACTTCCCTCTTCACATCCTCAATATCCACTCTAGTTCTCAACTTCTTCTTCGATATCGACTTACACGCAAACACCTCACCCGTCGACTTATCCGTACACATATAAGTTATCCCAAACTCTCCCCTACCCATCTCCTTACCAAGATCATATGCTTTCTCAATCTCATTTCCAGTTGGATTTTCCAAAACAGTTGTTTTATAACCACCATTAGCAGCAGATGGATTAGACCCACCATAATCCAATGAAAAAGGGTTAGGTTTATTTTTCCCTCTTTTCTTCTCATCACTTGTAGATGGTGTAGCACAACAATTACCCATGTGACCACAGCTTCCAAGATCAAAACTTTTCAAGATTTATATGCTCTAATTCCTGAAAAGATTAAATCTTTAACCTTTTTGGATCATTAATCTAATTCTTGATTTTTTCAAGAAAATATAAAAAGATTAATTTTTTAACCTTTTTTTATCTTTAATCCAAATGGGTATTACATATTTCAGTGATTAAGTCAATAACAGCAATTACCCATGTGACCATAGCTTCAAAAATCAAAACTTTTCAAGATTTATATTTTCTTGATTTTTTCAAGCTAATATAAAAAGGATTAAAATTTTAACCTTTTTTAATCTTTAATCCAAATGGGTATTAAAGATTTTAGTAATTAAGTCAACAACAGCAATTAGCCAAGTGACCATAGCTTAAAAAATCAAAACTTTTCAAGATTTATATTTCCTTGATGTTTTCAAGAAAATATAAAATTGAATTTTTAAACTTTTTTTATTTTTAATCGAAATGGGTGTTAAAGATTTCAGTTATTAAGTCAACAACAGCATAAAACATAAAATGAAGAGTCAAGATTAAAGATATGTGGAAGAACATACCTTGAAACCGATGAGATGAACAGATCTTGTGATGTTCTTGAAGTTAATGTGTAAAACCTGATTTGGGTTTTTAACTGATTGTACTTTTTTTAGCAAAAAGTGAGGAAATGGAGAATTTTCCCGTGATTCTTGGGAGATGTGAGTGTTTTATTATTTTTATTATTATTAATTAATATTAATTATTATTATTATTAATTTTTTGTTCTTTTCTTTTTGTGAGTGGTAATTTTGTGGAAATAAAGGGTTTAGGGCTGCTTCTTTGTTTAAAAGACTTACATGCAAATAAAGTTTTGTTTGATGTTTCGAATATAGTCTGATAGTGCCCTGTTTGTGTCGAGTTGTATTTTTTGTGTTCGGGCTCTTTCGTTTCGTGTTGTAGCCTTCCAGCGGCTTGCTGACTCTATATATATATATATACTAGCTTTTATCCCGGGAGCGTCCCGGGGTTGAAAAATATAACAATTCTAATAATACTAATACTAATAGTTATAATTATTACTCTTGTAATCTATATATATATATAAAAGAAAAGACCTTTGATGACGTGGCGTGCAATGGAGGCCTCAACCTTATGCCACGTGGCATCATAATGGAGAGTTTTTGGTGTTTTTAAATTGTTTCCTTTTTTAATTAAATTGAGTTATTTTAGGAAAAAAGAATTTAAAAATAAATTTAAAATTTTCTCTCTCATATTTCCTCCCATAACTTTTAAACGTTTATATCTTTTATATACGGGATTTTTTAAAGAAAAAAATTACACCAAATTAACGAGCGTTTTATTATCTTTCCAACGAGTACCATAGTGCTATATAAAAAACGGAGAAAAAATCGACTATTTTTTGTGGGGTTTCGTTCATACAGGAAAAAAACACACAAAGTGTTCATGTTATCACGTAAAATTAGATTTTGTAGGGAATATGAGTTATTACTGATTAGAATACTATAAACATGCAATGATTGGAAGATTTTGTGGTTAGTTAACTTGAGCCATTTGTAATAGGTTATCACGTAAAATTAGATTTATCAACCCCGGGACCTCCCGGGGTAATCAGCTAGTTAAATAAATAAAAAAAATAACCTTGCTATAAGGTGACACCATATGTTGCAGTGTTGCGCGATTCTTTCTCCTATCCTAGCTTCTCTTGATGAAGTATACCTATGCATCTTTAAAGAGTAAAATTCCAATGATAGCATGACGATTGGATGAATTTCAACATCGTAGATAAGAACCTGGTTTAAAATAAAAAAAACATGAATAATAAATAACCAGAACACTTTGTGTTTTTTTTTTCCTGTATGAACGAAACCCCACAAAAAATAGTCGTTTTTTTCTCCGTTTTTTTTATATAGCACTATGGTACTCGTTGTAAAGATAATAAAACGCTCATTAATTTGGTGTAATTTTTTTCTTTAAAAACTCACGTATATAAAATATATTAACGTTTAAAAATTATAGGAGGAAACATAAAAGAGAAAAATTTAAATTTGTTTTTAAATTATTTTTTCCTAAAATAACTCAATTTAATTTTAGTAGATTAGGTTTTATATTATTATTTGTTTTTTTAATTTGCCACATGGTATTTTTTTTAATAATAAATTTAATACTATCACCTCAAGGTGCCACATGACACATTCAATGGGGGTTGAGGCCTCCATTGAATGCCACCTCATACAAACTCAATTCTTTTATTATAAGTTATTATAGATATAGATGTTCTGCCGTTCTAAAAAAAATAAAGTTTTGTTTGTGAGAATTTGCAACACCATTCCTTTGATTAGCTCAAACTACGAATCTTAAGTTTTTTTCTTTTTAGAGGCAAAAGTCGTGTAAATTTACTTTTTTAATCTACATCAATATTTACGATAAGATTAGAAGTCTTAACTACATATCAAGAAACGTCTTTAACACATATTTTCAAGCCCTTTTACCCCTCCCATTTACTTCCTACCCCCTTACTCTCATAACCAAATCTAACTATCAAAGATCTTATATCATTCCCTTATGATTTTAGCTTTTCATTTTATGAGTATCACAATGAATAATTACATGTGTGTAATGTTAGTTGTTGAATGGGTTGTATTCATATGTCGTGTCAAGCTGACATAGTGACATGAACCTAGTAGTTTTACATGATCGAAATTCATGCTAAAGATATGAATCCAAGCACGGCTCATGTATTCACAAACTCTAATTGTTTACAAATTTGACAAAATTACAGAAAACGTCATTTACGTTTACTCAAAATTGCAGGTTTCATCCTTAATGTTTAAAATTTGCAGGATTCATCCTTTAACGAAGGTTTTGTTGCAGGAAACATCATTTCTCACTAACGGGGTTAGTTTTTCAGGTTAACTTCTCCTCTAGGGACCATTCTTGCCAATTTTCAAACTTTTCAACCCTTTCCGCTGTAATTTCCGGCGAGTTCATTGCCGGATCCAGCCAACCAGTCACCGGAACTGGATAATAATCGACTACCAGCAACATCAGCCATCGTCAACAACTTCACTCAACCACGTCACCTGTGCACCATCGTAACCACCATAATCCATCATACAACCACCATAATCCTCACCCAAGCCAAGACCACCACCATGACCGTATCTTCATTGTCACCGTCGTTTGTCCTCTCAACAATATCACCACGACTGTCCTCCATCTCAGACTATTATAAAAAGGTAAAGAGTTCGGTTGGGAGTTTACCTATACCGTCGGAGAACACCACTAGCACCAGTCACCACCATTGTCGTCTCCATCAACACCAACAGCTACCGCCGCTTCACGGCCGGTAATGCCTCTTTCCACTGGTCCCTTTCTCTCTCTAGAGTCCCCCCCCTCTCTCCTGCTTTCTCTTTCTTCTTTTCTCTGTGCTCCTTCTTGTGGCCCTCACTCTCTAAGGCGCTCTCTCTCTTTAAAACTATATCAGTAAAGTGTGCATGTAGTATGTGTTTTGTGTATGTAAGGGGGTTTATATAGGAGGTAGGTAGGGGGTGTGTGTTGTGTTAACGTGCATCGGTTCGGTTACGTAATAGGTATCCGCATATAATAGTTATCATTATCCAGCTCCGGCGACAGGTTGGCCAGATCCGGTAATGAACTCGCCGGAAATTACAGAGGATAGGTATGAAAAGTTTGAAAAATTGGCAAGAATGGTCCCTAGAGAAGAAGTTAACCAGAAAAACTAACATCGTTAGTGAGCAAGGATGTTTCCTACAACAAAACCTTCGTTAAAGGATGTTTCCTGCAAAAAAAAACCTTCGTTAAAGGATGAATCCTGCAAGTTTTAAACATTAAGGATGAAAACTGCAATTTTGGGTAAACGTGAAGGACTTTTGTCTACAAATTTTTTTACATGTTTGTACTCTTGAATTATATTTTAACATACGGAAAAACACAAATGTCCAGTTGTCCACAAAACAATTGTGTCAAAACTATAGAATGTTACATCAGTCCTTTTGTAGATTTTTAGGTGTTTGTTTTTCAGAGGTAAAATGTCTGCAGTCTGCAAGAAGAAGACTGTTTTTTAACGTCTGTAGACTGCTAAAATAAACTGGTGGTGGTGGTGGGTTGTGGTGGACAGTGGGTGGTGATGTTTAACCTTCTGCAGACTTTAGAAGATCTTAGAAGTAATTAGGCCAAGTCTGCACCAAGAAGAGCTTGCACAGACGTTTTTTTAATGAAACGTCTTTGAAAAAAACAAACAGCCTGCAAATGGCAATGCATACGTATGGTCTGCAAGGCACAAATAGAAGAACCTAAGCAGACCTTTTTTAGAAAAACAAACAACTTAGCGTTTCTTTTGTATCTAAAGAACCTGGTGATTGCCTTACATACCTAAATAGGGATGAGTAGATTGTCCCAAATACCGATCCTGCCCTGGATTGATACCGTACCGAACCGATCGGGATCGGTATCGGTATCGGTACCTATATTTTTGGGTTTTCGGTTTCGGTATTACTTGATATCGGGACCGTATTTAACGGTAATACCGAAAATAAAAATGCCGAATTAATACCGAGAAAACACCGAATACCGATTACATTTATACCGAATGAATATCGATTATACATTTATACCGAATTTAATATCGAAATTATATAGTGATGCATGCTAACACATATGAATCAATATTAGGGCTTAGAATTGGCTAGAACATTGATACTCTCATCATTTGCTGAGTTTCATTAGGTAATTTACTTGATCAGGTGATCAATATGAAGTCCAAATAAGTACTAATTCACCTAGTTAGTAGGATTTGCTTATGTAAGGATACAACTGATATCTTGTTTGATTATTAGCCATCAGGTAGCCTGTTTCAGTAATTTCTGTCCTTTGAAATCAGAAATTCATACAATTGCTCTGTTGTTGTTGCATTTAGTTTGTACTCCTCGTTCCTTTTTAACTCAGGTATCTTGATTTCCTTGAGATTTATTGCTGTTAGCTTATCGATTTTAGATTCATATATTGTTGTCATTGCTGCATGTACTAAAAGAAGATCGAATGAGACTTTGCACCTTATTTGATGCATGTATTTAACCGCTTACTAGAAACGTCTGATCTCATTTTTAGACTGTAGTGTTGCCATTGGATTGCTACTTGTTCTTTATTATTTTCACCATCAGTGTAGTGTTCGAAGGTTCAAACATGTATTTATGAGGTTGATGATAAGGTTTAGGTTCAAATTATAAAATGACCCAACAGGCCTGATACAACAGCCCCAATACAGTAGGTTGGTTTAGGTATTTTTTTCGGTTTTATACCGACAATACCAAATCTGACCAGTATTAGTACCAATACCGAATCCATAAATTCGGTATCGGGATCGGTATTGAGTTTTGGGAGTTTTTGGTATCGGTATAATCGGGATCTGTATCGGTACCGTATCGATTCCGTCCTGAGCTCATCGCTATACCTAATACTTAATTATAGGCCACACAATAGCCGTGTGAATTGTATTAACATGTTGGGTGCTTGAATCTTTAATTTATCTTCTTAGACCATAGGGTGTGGTTTAGGCCCATCATCCATGTCTTGCCTCCACCTCAGCTGCCACGTCAGCGTGGGGTAGGAGCATCCATGAGATGATGGACCAAGGGGTGTGGAGGAGGCCCATCATCCTTAAATGCATTTTTCTTTTTTGTTTTGTTTTTTTAATTAAAAAATAATAATGTTACAATAAAAAAGTTAATATTCTAAATTAATATTAAAAAGAAAATATTACATTAAACCGTTACAAATAATTAAAAAAAAAACCATAACTAAAATTACAAATAATTAAAAATATTAAAGTAACCTACTCGACAAAAAAAAAATTACAAATAATCTAGTCTTGCCCGTTGTTCCAAATATATTCAACCAAGTCCGCTTGAAGATTGCGGTGTGTGTACTCGTTTTGTAACGAGAACTCGTTTAAATCTTGTTGATGTGGGTTGACAGGAACCGTATTCTCCGGCGGGGCGTTCTCGTCATACACACAAATGGCGGCGCCTTCGTCTTCGATTATCATGTTATGCAAGAGGATACAAGCATACATACAGTAACGCATTTTTTTAGGGGTGAACATACGTGCCGGGTGTGCAATGATGTGCCATCTTGATTGTAGAACACCAAATAATCGTTCAATGTCCTTTCTTGCCGCCTCTTGATACTTGGCAAATTTCTTTCTTTTTTCATCGTGAGGGTGGTGAATACTTTTAACGATCGTCGAGTAAGATGGGTAGATTCCATCAGCAAGATAGTAACCGCGCCTATACTCCACACCCGATACTGTAAAGCTGGTATCCGGACCGGTTCCTTTTATGACATCGTCAAAAATCTCCGACTGGTTAATAACATTAATGTCGTTGTTCGAACCAGGAACGCCAAAGAAAGCATGCCAAACCCATAAATCTTGTGAACACACCGCCTCCAAGATTATTGAAGGATATTCTTGATCTCCTCGTTTGAACATTCCGCGCCATGCTACCGGACAGTTTTTCCAAGGCCAATGGTAGCAATCAATGCTTCCGAGCATTCCTGGAAAACCATGTTGTTGGTGGTGAAACTGATACAATTGTTGGACCTCACTGGAGTTTGGTTTTCGCAAATATTTCTTGCTGTAAAGCTTCACCACACACTTGCTAAACTTGTATAGACACTCTCGTGAAGTTCTTTCCGACATTTTTAAATACTCGTCCCAGGAATCCGCCGCAGTCCCGTACGCTAGTTGCCGAAGTGCCGCCGTGCATTTTTGTAGGGTGGTGAACCCTCTTTTGTTTCTAGCATCGTATCGTAAGGTGAAAAATGGCTCGAAGTTAGCCATATCATCGGCTATACGCAAGAACAATCTTCTACTCATTCGGAACCTACGCCTAAATAGTTCCGCCGAGTATAAGGGTTCGTCGGCAAAATAATCGGCCACCAATCTATCATGGGCACCTACACATATTTACAAAAAATATTAACACAATAAAAATCTACACTATATTTAAAAAAATATATATATAATACACACAATAAAAATCTACACTATATTTAAAAAATTATATATATAATACACACAATAAAAATCTACACTATATTTAAAAAATTATATATATAATACACACAAACAAAATCTACACTATATTTTAAAAAAAATATATATAGTAGACATAAATAATAAAAAAAAAATATAAAACTTACCCTCTCGGTCTCTATTTATAGCCGCTTTCCTAGTTCGTGGTGCCGAATCGACTTCGTCTCCTTGCTCCTCGGCAATAATCTGCGCCGCTTGCCCCACGATGTTTATAACAAAATTTACGGCTTCGTTTGTAGATGATGAACCCGAAGAAGACGAAGACGACGAAGAAGATGATAGTGACATGGTTTTTTGAGGGTTTGAATTTTCTTATAAATATTTGTTGGTTTAAATATGGTGAGAGTATTTGAGAGAGTTTTTATAAAAGTTGGGGTGAAAAAAGGTAGGGGTGTTTGGTTTAAATAGTTTGAAAAAAAAAACTTTTTTTTTTTTTTTAAAAGAGCCGTTGCCCCCCAACGTCTAGTACACGTGTCACAAAACCATTGGCCGGCACCAACGGCAAGAATCAGCCGGCTATGCCGGTCCACACCCCATGCCGGTCCAGGGGGCCGGTGTAGCTAGGCCCGGCAACTCCATGATGCCCCTATGCCGCCCCCCACACCATATGGTCTTAGAATAGTGATCTATATAGTCTCGAGTCTCTTTTTCGGAAGGTGTTTCTAACACAAATCGTTGCTTTAAATTGGCTAATATGTTTAACACACCTATAGTCAATAACACAAGTGTATCTATCGTGTAGTAGTATAGTTTAGGAAAGAACCAACTGTCAATATACGGACACAGTAGCTCTTAATAGCTGATTATTGTTGTTGTTTAGTCAGTTACAAAGGTGAGGGTAGATGCACGTACAAAAAAATTTAACTAAGGTAAATAAAAAACATAAACATTAAAATATAAGATCAAGGAAGATATTAATCTGAGATAGATATCGCTTTGGCTTTAAATCTCTAGATGTAAAGTCTAGTACTTGAATATATGACTTAGAATACCCCTGGACTCACAATGACTAATATGAGCTCGAAAGTATAACCATCGAAACGATAAATTATCAATCAAAGGCATAAAAGCCGATGTCATGAGTACGGCCGTAAACAAATCAATCGTTCAGCAGGAAGTTCGTTTGTGTTCGTTTGTTTAATAAATGAACGAACACAGACAAAAAATTCCGTTCGTTTAGCTAAACAAACGAACATGAACAGAGGTCGCGTTCGTTCGTTTATGTTCGTGAACGTTCAGTAACGTGTTCGTGTATGTTTTTTTGTTCGATAGTTCATTAGGGTTTTTAATTTTTATATTTAATTTAAGTATTTCAAATTTCCCAGTGGTAGATTATTTAACATATATTAGTGTATCACATGTTAGTATTACTTTAACTATTTTGATTAACTGTTATTTTTGGTGGATTAAACGAGGATTTCAAGTTTAATATGATACCTCTGTGTTTTTATAAGACATTATGTGATCAAGATTATGTCACGTATATTTGGGTAATTTGATTAGTATATTCTGGGCGGACAATGTTAGCGATGAAAAATGAGAATTTTCATAATTTAATGTGTTAGTTTGTGCTCGATTTTGTTCGTTAATGCCTATTTGCGTTCGTTTACATTCAATTGTGTTTGTTTGTGTTCGTTTTTGGCCGACACCTAAATTTAGCAAATAAATACAAGCGAACACGAACAAAAATCTCGTTCGGTAAGTGTTCATGAACAGTTCGTGAACACATTATTTTCTTAACAAACGAACACGAACAAAAAATCTCGTTCGGTAAGTATTCGTAAACAGTTCGCAAACACGTTAATTCCTTAACCAACTGTTCGTGTTCGTTTGGTTAGTTTACAGCCCTAGTCATAAGTACTATCACTTATATGACTTTGAGTCAACACAAATCAAGTCAACTTTAAGTTAAAAACTCTACACATTGTCTCTAGTACGAAAACTACGGTTGGTATCTGGACCGTACAAACCCGAAATGCTTGCAAGTCAAATGGTAGGAGCCTCTAATTTTCAACCTGTGTGACTAGAGCCTAAACATTAACTTTGGATAACTTTCAACCCATTTGACACGTTCCTTTCTAGCTAATTTTTACACCACCCATTTGACCCGTCTGTGATCACTATTGCATGCAAGGAGTTTGTGTTATTAGTGTTTGTGAATTTCACCCAAATGTGATATAAGATATGACATCATAAAAATCTGAGTGAGCTTAATCTGATAAATTAGATCTTAGTTGCACCCTATTCAACATCACTGCTATAAATGGATAAATGTTCTTGAACTGACTCAAACCATTATGTATGATGGGCATGCATTATTTGTGTTGTAAACCATAACCAAAACAAGAGGTTGCATACTTTATCCATCTGCAGCTGGACCTTTAGTGTGTTACTGTGTTTACTTTACTTATTTGTTACGTTGTCCGAACTAAAGTAATGTCTTTTGTTCATTATGTTCTGATGGTAATTAGAAGGTTGGTTACTAACGAGAGCCTCGTTTATACTACATGCAGCTGGCGAAACAGGTGCATCACAGAGCCACAAAACTCAACCTCAGTACCCTGTCGCAGATCTTAAATGACCTAATGCAACGCGTGGGTGGGAAATCCACTAGTTGCTATAGATGGTAAATATATGGAACTCGAAAATGCATTATCAGTTAGTGTTTGGCCACAAAACTATATATGATGTTACAAACCTATATGAAGTCAAAATTTAATCACTTATCATTCTTAACATCGATTCTGCGCCACAACTTGCTATTAGGTTGTATCGGTTTTACACAATTATCGTATAAAAATCTATCATATCAATGATCGCAGTGCGGTGTACAAAACTGCATGTTTTTTTTTTAATGTTTTTAAGAACTAACAAATCTTCTATATTCATCATGTGTTACCTCGTGTAACCAGCACCGTAAGGTTATATTGGTGCAAAAATTCTTCAGATCTAAGTTGATCACTAAAATGTGTCATCTTTTGATCTTGTTTACCGACCCTTTTTGTTCATCTTCGGGTTCTTGGACATCCGAACGCTTTTTGGAGTTACTTCAACCAACTCGTCTTCTTGGATGTATTCAATGCAGTCATCAAGACTATAATCCAACGGTGTATCAAGCACAACTGCATTATACACAATTTTGCTTACGGATTCATTTGGGTATACGAAAATTATACAACATGTCATTGTTATAAAACTTCCTAACTTAAATTTATGATTTTTAATAAAACTTCTTACCGGACACTTCTTTGTTGGAACGAACGTTGGTAGCTGCTTTCTTTTTGCATACGTTGAGTGCCAAGTCACCGGGTCGTTGATGAATGCCAACAATTTGACCTTTGTAAACTTCTACTCCTGGTTTAATAAACAGCTGCCCGCGTTCTTGAGAGCTAGCAAGAGCATAGGAGGTTGACGTCCCATCCTCAAACGCGACCTATATATTTTTTGAACCAAATATTACAATTTATTTATTATAAACTACTTTATCTAAACACTAAAAACTGATTCGCGCCTTCAAATCACAAACATTGAAACAATTATTTTTCTAACGCCCGTATAGATTAATTTTTGGGTTACCAGGGATCCGAGATCACGAGTGGTCATATCGCCAGCCCAAGGCCCATAACTATCAAAGATCGTGTTGAGAATAGCTGTTCCTCGCGAAGCCGTTAGAATGGCATTTCTTAGCCCAAGAAGCCCACGAGTCGGTATCTTGTATTTCAGTAGTGTCGTTCCTTCAGAACTGAAAAATTAAAAAAAATTAAAAAAATTAAAAAAAAAAAAACATTTACACCTGTTAATTCCTTAGGAAATTTAAAGATGACTCGTGTGCATACCCAACTCCTTGCATATCAAACATCTGCCCACGCCTTTTACCTAGAAGCTCAACCACCGCACCCATGTGTTCTTCAGGCACCTCTACAGTCGCTATCTGCGCAAAAAAATGTTTGTAACATAAATATAACTGTTAACTGTAATGCTGGTAATTATGAGTTTCATATTCAGTTAAGTGTATTATTACCTCATAAGGCTCAAGAACCTTATCGTCGACTTTTTTGTTAATTACTTTCGGAGGGCCCACCATGAATTCGTAATTTTCCCTTCGCCTGGACACCAATATTCATTTAAAAAATGTTTAATTTATAACAAAAGATTCAAAAACAAATTAAAGTGACTTACATGTTTTCTATCAGTATAGTGAGATGTAAAGTACCACGTCCACTAACAAGAAAAGTATCCGCGGTTTCACCATCTTCGACTTTCATGGCCAAATTTCTCTCCAGCTCGCGGTACAATCTGTCTCTTAAATTTCTACTTGTAACATACTTCCCCTGAATAAAAACATTTAAAAAGAATTATATAATTGCAATAACAGGATGCGTAAGCATGTAACTGATGCGCTCAATATGATTATAAAAACTATATTATGACGATAATATCTTTTTAACTAATTGTTTTAAACTTGCCATGGTTAAAAATAAAACATAACCCAAATCGACCCATTCATAAGTAAATGGGTTGGCATACATACTTTGACAGATTTTTGTGCGTAACATACCTCACGACCAACAAAGGGTGAAGTGTTGATAGAGAAGGCCATTTTTACAGTTGGTTCTTCCACGCTAATAGTAGGCAAAGGCTTCCCATCAGCTTTGTCAGCAATGGTTTCTCCAATCTAATCAAAGAAAATGATAAACGATTAATGGTTTAAGTACTTTCAACGTAAATTCTAAGAGAAGCAGATCATTTCAGGCTAGTTAAGAATGAGATGGACATTTTATACACTGTATAAGATGTTTCTAAACTTCTAACAGATGACATGATGCCTTCAAAACTTTTGCATCGTCTAGTCTGTCATACCAACTAATATCGCCCACTTTTACACAGAAGGAGCTCAACGACTTTATTCCTGGCTGCTCGAGTGGAGACTTAACTTCCCAGGAGGTGACCCATACTGGAAGTACTCACTCCCACACGCTTAATGAGCCCAAAACGCGTTGCTGGTACTTGAAGTCGGGGGCATTCCTTATGACCCAATATGTCTAGTGTGAATGGAACAGTGTGGGATCTGCCTATGTTGTCACAACTTTTTTTTGCCTTGTGAAGTCTTTTAGCCTATAAAGTTAAATTTATTTTAAAAAGTTTTGGTGAACAAATTCTCTCTCTGCGAATATTTAGAGTCAAATAATCAGTTTTGCAATCAAGTTCATACTATTTGCAACAAACGGGTCGGATAAAATTTCCTCCTTGCCTGTTTTTAACCTTATTTGCGAGACTAATGTAATCTTACTACCCTCTGACAAGACATAGTCTTTTTACGCAGGAATGGCTTTTTTGGTCATTTATTACTAAATCATATATAACCATAATTTAGCAAGCACTTAAACAGCTGTTGTAACAACTTCAAACATCAAAAGACATCCAAATATATATATATTCATTCCATTGTATATGTATTTTAATTTACCTGAACATCACCAACACCACACACAGCACAAATATCACCCGCCTCGACACTCTCTGCAGGTGCCCTGGAAAACTTCTCAAACACAAACAATTCACTAACTTTTCCAAATCTGCATGCATCATCTGGTGTGCATATCTGACATTACACCAACAAAACATAAGAAAAACACCTTTTGTTTCAAACTCTATATAAATGAAAAGTCAACTATTATTCAAACTTACACGAACATCCATGCCTCTGTTTAAAATCCCGGCGTGTAACCTCCCAATAGCTATTCTTCCTTTGTGCTCATCATATTCTGTGCTCGTCACCTTCATATAATTGAATACCATCAAAAAAAAATTTTAATGGATAGAAAGTATAAATTAGAATAAACTATAAAAGTAATACTAACAAGCATTTGAAGTGTGCCATCTTTCTTAACACGCGGCCCAGGTATGCATCTAATTATCGTCTCGAAAAGTGGTCCAAGATCATCTGCTAAATTATCAGGATCAAGTCCAGCCATTCCCTTTATACCACTTGCATACACTGCTTGAAAGTCACACTGCACAACAATTAAAATATTTAGTACATTATGTTATAGTACGAAGTTTGGTCAAATTCATCATATGATTATACTTGTTCATCGGATGCATTGAGTTCAATAAAGAGTTCAAAAGTGGAGTTGATGACGAATTCAGGGCGAGCAGATGGTCTATCAATCTTATTCACAACAACAACGACTGCATGACCGAACTCAAGAGCTTTCTTTAACACAAATCTTGTTTGTGGCATTGGGCCCTCAACAGAATCCACCTGAAAAATAAAGCAAACTAATTTAGCCCCGATTATTGTTTAAAACGAGAGAACTCAACGTCTCAACGCATTAAAACATTACTAACAACAGAGGTATAGTGATTACCACTAATAGAATTCCTTCCACCATATTGAGGACGCGTTCTACTTCACCTCCAAAGTCTGAATGGCCCGGAGTGTCGATAATATTCATTTTTGTATCTTTATAAGTAATAGATGTGTTTTTACTCAAGATTGTAATTCCCCTTTCGCGCTCCAAGTCATTTGAATCCATTATTCTTTCTTCTACAACTTGATTATCCCGGAATACCTGCGACAAAGAGTAACAAATTATTATTTCATCACCACAACTCCACAAGAAAGCTGCAAAATAGTAATATAACAAGTACAATAATATATAAAAGTAGTGTAAATATAAATATGCTTACCTTTGCTTGTTTTAACATTGCATCCACTAGAGTTGTCTTTCCATGATCAACATGAGCCACAATTGCTATGTTCCTTATGTCATTTCTCCTCACAAATTCCACCTTCTCTGTGAAAACAAAGTACCAAAAAACGCTTGAAAATGAACCAAATTATTCATTTCACAAATTATAACTCTATATAATAAACCATTAAAGTGGAATCACTGTACATGAGAAATATCTAAGATTTAAAAAAAAAGTAATATTTAGGGGAAATAAGCATAGAACATAATCTATACAGCAACTTTTGGGTTAATACCATAAAAAACCAGCACAATTTCTCGTTCGGCACTAAAAATTTCCTCCAACTCAATTTTAATACATAAAGTCCCGGACCTTGTTCAAATACAAGTATTCGTAAAATCAACGGTAACTAGCGCAATCACTACCTATGTAGAGGCTATGTAAGCAACCATGAAAGCTATGTCATGTAAACTCTTTTGGTGACAAACTCCATACCATGTTATATAAGAAAAAACCTATCCATTTCAAGAATCTTGAAATGGCTAGCGCCGCAACTTATTGCTCGTTTAACATCTATGTAATTTCGTTGAACAATTTTAATGGCCACTTCATTAAGTCTTGACCCGTTTAAACGGTAACAAGTCACAATTATTGTATTTCAAAAAAAGTTCATTTTTTTACCATATTAACGATATTAAATCCCTAATCAAACAACCAATACCTCAAGAAACATATGCATACACCTAGGTACAATCACAAATAGGCAATATCATGCAACATTCTACCAATTACAAGTTAAAATTAAATAAATAACATTAGAAACAAGATAACTAATGTAATTAAAACCAACCCATCACACAAATACACATATATATATATAAACTTATAAAAACAAAATACCAGTGGCAGTATCAGTTGCCTCAGCTTCAGAAACAGAGCATTTGATGAAACTGTGAAGTGGGCTTCTTCTAGAATGTGAAAAAGATTGAGTCTTGAAGGTGCAAGAAGATAACGTACGACCAACAGGCAATTGGGTTCTAAGAAAACATGAGTTCTTGAAATTAGTGTCGAGTCTTGGAGTAACATAACTGTGCATGCCAACTGTCATCTCCATGTTATTCGACTCTGTTCACAAATGTATGAACAGAGTAGGATGGATAATAGTATATTGGAATGAAGGTGGTGTTATAAATATATGATAGTAATAATAATATGTGATTGGAAATGAGATGAGAGGTTGTTATTGGTTTAAAATTGATTGGGAATATAGAGAAGTTTAGAGAAAAGAAATGAAGAAGAAATATGTGGTTCTTTTTTTATTTCTACTCGTGTCACATTGTAGAGCTAGTGTTTATATTTTGTCTAATATTTGAATGGGCTTAGTTGTTGGACTTGTTGCTCAAATGGGCTTACTTTTTGGTTGGGTTCATGAGTTCATATAAATTGTGGACTTAGTTTAGGGCTGAGTAAGTTTGGCCTGAACCGAAAACCCAAGGGATAGGATAGTTGTAGAGTTGGGCCAAAAAAATGGGTTCATGAACCTAAAGTGAAATTGTTCCGGTCCATATACCGGTTTGAAACCGAACCGGTTTGTGCCCAGAAACCGACCTCTGCACATCTCTACCCGAATCTACGGAAAAATGTTTTATGGTCGGTCCTCGGGTTAATATTTTCAAGAGTTTCGATTGGGTTTGGTCTGAAACTGGATGACCCGAAAAATATTTTGTAAATATATGTAACTTTTGGCTAGACATAAGACTATGTGTTGTGAATGTGAAGTGTGTACAAAAAGCACATTAAGTAGGCGGTGAAGGGTTTCACATTTCACACTAAATAACATGTGTTGTGGAGAGGTGAAATACTGAAATGTGAAATGTGGTCTTCACGACCATGTCCTCCTGCTTCCTCTCGCACCCTTGTGTTTTCGTGTTCCACGCGAAGTTGCCACCATGGCGAGCCTTAGCACTCCTTCACCTTTTCCACAACGCATGACCCAACGATTAGCAAGATATCATCTTTAATAATGTAGCACTTTAGTTGCACCCAGCCCAACAGGCACACAATGACTAAATGCCTTTTTTAGTTGGCCCACCCCTAGTTCCAAATCACTGAGTAACCCGAGAATGACCAAGACCGAGCGACCATCTTTCAACATAGTTTGGTTTGAGTTTTTTATGTTTTTAGTTCAAGTTCCATTTGGGTTCCTCCTTTAAGTCCGGTTCCAACCCAATGCACACCCCTGTCTTAGATGACCTTTTAGATGCTAACATAATATTATTATCCCTTTCACAATACCAATTGTTACCGGTAGATTAATTTATGGATGCATGATAATATATCAAAGAATATATCATATATGTAAGGAATTACAACTATGTCTAGAAGATTAATTACAAACACAAGACCACGAGTAGTTTGTGTCACATAAACAATGACATGTCAAACATGCATCGTGCAAAACCAACATTAACCAGAAGATAGGTTGCTGAACAGGGGCGGAGCTACCCTAACCCTTGGGGGCGGGCGACCACCTTAAAAGAATAATGTTATATAACGTGCAAATCCCGTCCGCTTCCCAAAAAATATTCCAATCCCCCCCTCTCCGTCTCTAAAACTTTTGAAACCAATCCATGTTAATTTTAGAAACCGACCCTAAGAAACATTATATTAAGAATTATATAAAATTTTAAAAATAAAACTAATACAAACACTAATTAGTAATCTGGTTTATAAAGTTTAGTAATTAGTAATTAAACTTTAAGCCCAACAATTCTTATGTTATAAGAGTTTGAATTAGGCCCAATTATAATAAATGTTCAAAGTCCAAGCCCACGTGTTTAAAGTTTTTAAAGTTGATTGAAAAAGGGCAGCTGCAACAATCGACCTTCACCTTCTAAGCTCCAATTGGCTAATCATCAGAATTTCACCCCATGCAGGCTGCAACTGTAAAGCCTAGGGTTTGAACGTTCAAAAATTACAACTTATAAGTTATGAACTTTAGATCTAAAACATTGTTTGAGACTTTGTTTGCATGATTATGCGGATTAGAATAAAGATAAAAAAACTTGGGTTTATAATTGAAACATTGTTCATTTGTTTGTATAAAGTGTGGATGTATGATTATACTAGATTTATATTCCGGGAGCGTCCCGGGTTGAAAAATCTAGTATGACATATCAATTTTAAATACGAAATAAACTAATGCGCTTTACAGTTACATGCAGGAAAGCTTCGGGTAGCACCTAACCTAAAACAATTAACAATGTATCTCAAATGTTAATGTCTAACCTTACAATGTATAACTCTAATATTAAAACCTAACCTAATACAATGTACAACTCCAATACTAACACCTGTTGTAAATAGAATTCATATTTACTGGTTTGAACATAATTAATGACTTGTCTTGAATAACCTGAACACTTTGTGTTTTTTTTTCCTGTATGAACAAAACCCTACAAAAAAATAGTCGTTTTTTTCACCATTTTTTATATAGCACTGTGGTAATCGTTGGAAAAATAATAAAACGGTCGTTAATTTGGTCGTTTTTTCTCCGTTTTTTATATAGCACACTATGGTACTCGTTGGAACGCTCGTTAATTTGGTGTAATTTTTTTCTTTAAAAAATCTCGTATATAAAAGATATTAACGTTTAAAAATTATGGGGGGAAACATGAGAGAAATAAATCTAATTTTGTTTTTAAATTATTTTTTTCCTAAAATATCTCAATGCCACATGGCATTCTCAAAGAGGAGAATGACTATATGAGTGCCATGTAGGATTTAACCATTTGAAATATATATATATATATATATATATATATATATATATATATATATATATATATATACACTCCTAGGGTAGGGTTCAAATAGGAACCATAGCTTAAGTAGGAACAATAGGAACCACTTTATAGCCATTGATCTCTAATGGCATGATTGTAAATAAGTAAAACATTAATTAATTCTTTTTTTAATCAAGGGTCATTAATGACTTTTGTTCAACAAGCTAATTTGTAGGTAAGTTGAATTAATTGTTTATATTAAATTAGGGTATTCTTGTATTTTGGCAATCCCACTAAAATAGCTAGTTCCCTTATTTTGCAGAAGATAACAAATTCATGGATCATAGCTTTTAATTAAATTATGTATTGGGGAATTGTTGATGCATTATACACATACGTACTAATTAAGTTACGTATTGAGGACTTGTTGATGCATTATACACCGGTGTATTATGAACGGTGTATAAAGTGTTTAATGGAAGATTTTCATGAATAATATACACCAGTGTATATCTAGAGTAATATTTAGTTATAATACACTGTTGTATACATTTGTGTATCCAAATATTATCTAGAGTAATATGTTTTGAACAATATACACCAGTGTATGTCTAGATTAATATGTTTTCAACTTAATAAAAGGTTTAGCAAGATGCTTTAAGTAGTATACATTGATGTACTACGTATATTTCATAAGTGGTGAATATGACACATACTATTTAGTTATAAATACACAATATACACTGGTGTAATGAACAAGTATAAACCAAATAAACACACGCCTTATATGCACTGGTGTATAGAAATGTTGCCTATCATAATTTTTTTTTGTACTTTGAGTGTTATACGTTACTGTTTTGATTGCAACACAATATACACAGGTGTATTGAATATGTATGAAAGAAAGATGCACGACGACCATTAATTGTTTTTGTTGCAACACAATATACACAGGTGTATTGAACAGGTATAAACCAAATAAACACACGCCTTATATGCACCGGTGTATAGAAATGTTGCCTATCATAATTTTGTAGTTTTTGTGTTTTCGGGTGGAATATGGATTGACTTGGATTTGGAGAGAAGAAGAATGAGAGAGAGGAGAGAGAGGAAGAACACTAAAATTTTTTTAGGATGAAACATGACATTTAATAACTACCATATTTAAAAGTCTTAATTAAATAAAAAGATAATATTTAATTGTCTAATTACACAAATACCCCATAGATCAAAATTAAAGTTGGATGGCTCAGATTGGTTCCTAACTAGGGTAGTGGTTCCTATTTGATTTCAATCCTAGGCTCCTATATATATATATATATATATATATATATATATATATATAGGGAATGGATATAAAGAAAACCCTTCTTATTTGGTAAACTCTGGAAACTCTGACTTCCCAATATTTTTTTTTTTTGAAAAAAATAGGGCAAGTAATATATATGATTTTAAGCATTTTGGGCCAAAAAAATTAAAAAAGCGCCGAGTATTTTTTTTTAAAAAAATAAAATAAAATTTTGACTAACACATGTTAAGCGCTAATAACAGGTGTTAACAATGTGTTAACTATATGTAAACAGTAGACGTTTTTTATTTTTTAAAAAAAAACCGTTCGGCGCTTTTTCGATTTTTTTGGCTCAAAATGCTTAAAAAAATGTATATTACATACCCTATTTTTTTCAAAAAAAAAAAATGTTGGGAAGTCAGAGTTTCCAGAGTTTACCAAATAAGGAGGGTTTCCTCCATATACTTTACCTATATATATATATATATATATATATATATATATATGAGTTCCATGGTATATTGGTTACATTGTAATGATTTATTTTGATTTTAAAAAGTAAATATGAGTAATTTTATGGAACGGTTTCTCAACATGAAAGGTGGAGAATCATCTTCTAAAACTTCTGAACATGTTGACTTAGATACTCTTCCTTCTAATCATGTTTATCATAAACCAGTTTCATCATATAACGTTAATCAACGATATGAGATTAGAAGGGCATACAAACTTAGGGGTTGTTTGATAGAATCATCTTCTAAAACTTCCGAACATCTTGACATATTGACTTAGATACTCTTCCTTTTAATCATGTTTATCATAAGAGACGGCCTTCGAATCAATTAGAGGTAGTGTGTGTTAGGTTTACTTAAAAAACACCTCTTAATGGTTTATGGAGCCTTTTAATGTGTAAGTTTTAGAAACATGTTGACCGATTCGGAGGCTACCTCTTAATCAATTGGGCATTTAAATGGCTCAACACAATGTTGCAAAACAACCCCTTAGAGGACCAGATCAACCAAGAGGTATAGTATTGCCACGATCAATGTGTCATAGCAATGAGTTAAGACGATTTAAAGAAAGTTGGTATGATAAATATGATTATAATGTATGGTTAGAGTATAGTATAAAATCGGACCTTGTATTTTTCTTATGTTGCTACTTGTTTTGAGGGAACCTATGGAGATCATAATTTGTTTCCGAGTTGGAATACAGTACATGACACCCTTAGAAAACATATGAGCCCAGTTAGTAGCTCTCACAACAAATGCTTGAAAAAGTGTTACGAATTGATTAACGAAAAATAAATTGTTACGAGCAAACTTTGACAAAGTCACTGATAAACAAAAATATGAATACCGACTTAAATTAGGTGCTTCTATTAGACTTTCAAAAGGATTGTTGAATCAAGGATTTATCGTTTCGCGGTCATGATGAATCAAAATATTCATTAAACAAATGAAATTCTTGGAATTATTAGAATTAATGGGTGTAATAAACTAAGACCTTGGTAAAGGTATATTAAGGAATGTACCTAGGAATAACCAAATGACAAGTCCAACAATACATTAAACATTGTTATGATCACGAGGTACTCAAATAAATTTTTGAAGATCTTGGTGGTAATTTTTATCTTTATTAGTTGATGAATCATGTGAGGTATTCAAAAAAGAACAAATGGTCATTGTTATTTGATATGTGGATTAATATAGGTTTGTTAAGGAATGGTTTATTGGGTTTGTTCATGTCATGGAGACGAGCACATTAATGCTCAAGTCCTCTATTAATGATATATTTGCACGATATGGGTTGAGTTTGGCTAGGATTAGAGGCAAAGGTTATGACGGTGCAAGTAATGTGCAGGCAAGTTTAACGGATTAAGGGATCTAATTTCAAAGGATAATGTTCCGATATACTATGTTCATTGTTTTGCTCACCAACTTCAAATTGTTGTTGTGATAGTTGCTCACAAACATACACCTATTTGGAGACTTTTTGACACGGTAGCAAGTTTAACAAATGTCGCTTGTGCATTTTCCAAACGACAAGACAAGCTTCGTGAAAGTCAAAGAAGTTACTTGGAAGATACCCTTAGTACCAGAAGTGGGTTTTACCAAGGAATGTCTCTTTCAAGGCCCGGATATACAAGTTGACATTCTCACTACAAAAAACTTTCACGTTTGCTTACTTTATATCCAAGCATTATGAAAGTCCTTCAATATGTTGAAGAAATAGGTGTGAGTCTTCCTAGTGCCAAATAAGTGGATTAACTTCAAGAGGATATGAAAAATACAACTTTGTATTTTACACACACGCACTTGATGATGTTGCATATTCTCGACATCACAAACACATTTTCCCAATGTCTTAAAAGAAAAGAGCAAGATTTGTTGAATATGATTACATTTGTTTCTTCTACCAAACGCCAACTTGATTAGTTTAGATTGGACGGTTTTAATGAGTTATTTGAGAAGGTTAACTCTTTCTGTGACAAGTAAACTTGAGGTGAAAAACATGGATGGTGAATATATTAACCCAAAGTGGACAATAAGAAAAATAAACACGAGTTGATGGTTTTAATGAGTTGTTTGAGAAGGTTAACTCTTTCTGTGACAAGTAAACTTGAAGTGGAAAACATGGATGATGACTGTATTAACCCAAAGTGGAGAATAAGAAAAATAAACACCACATGTCGGCAGAATTATGAGTATGATTGCTTCAATGTGGTTCTAGATATGCAAATACAAGAGTTTTGGAACCGTTGTAATGAGGTAACATCGAACTTACTTGTTTGTATGAGTAGCTTGAGTCCATGAGATAATTTTGATGGGTTTGACATTCCAAATATACTAAGACTAGCCATGATGTATCCATATGATTTCGATGATAACGATAATAGATACTTCCGGTTGAACTCGCGACCTACATTGACCATTGAAAAGCGGATACACGATTTGCTAACTTGGATTCTTTATCAAGTCTTGTACAGTTAACGCTTTCAACAAAGAAATACCTACCATTTACATTGGTGTGTCGCTTATTGAAGATTGCTCTCGTATTACCCGTTGCAACCGTAACCATTGAAAGATGTTTTCCGGCAATGAAGCAAGTGAAGTCCGACTTGCATAATCGAATCGGTGATGAGAATATAAATGATAGATGTATATGTTATATTGAGAAAGACTTAGCATAAGAAAGTCTCTCTAGACTATGTTATGCATATATATAAAAAAAAATGAAAACCCGTAGGATCAACTTTAGATATATTTGTATTTTCATTATGCATTTGTAATGACGTTTTGACATGCTTTTATTGATTATATGAATTTTAGTTTGATTAATTTTTTTTAATATGATCCGGCCTGATACGGGCTGAAAAAAATTATAAGATAGCAATATCCATACGACTTTGAAATATCTTATTACTTCCTTGAACTGGGAATTGATAATACAAACTTGAGGTAAAGTGATACTTTTGTTCTCTGTGTGTTAGTAAACATGTATCATCGTTTGATAAAATGTTAGATAATAGTTAAGAAAACGTAGTAACCAAGTCTGATACACCAGCACGGGCCCGGTTAAGACAACGTAGTCTGAGCAGACCTTGACTAGGGCTACCGATTAGGCAGTGTGACATTGAGTCACTCATATTTTAGTATCTGAACTAAGTTATAGAATTTCAAAATTTTATACAGTGCATAAATATTATATGCCAATAACCATGTTTAACTAAATATCTAAGTATAACAAGTGTATATTTATCATCAAATTTTTTTTTTTTTTTTTTTTTTATCATCAAATATATACAATCGAAATCTAGATTAAAATAGTTACGATGTTTCAAGGAAAGTTCTTTCAGTTGTCTTTTTCCTTTGATACATGATTCCTTTGTGATTACACATTCATTTATTTACTTTAGCATATTTTCTCCGTAAACCTACAAAATAAAGTTATATATGATTAGAACATATATAAAACGAGATAAGAGTGCACAGTTATGCATTTTAAATACTAAAATATGACATAAATTAAATATGGAATGAACAGAATTAAAATAACTATTTTGTTGAATTAGGTCTAAGGTTTTAGAGTTAGAAGTTAAGGTTTAATAGTTTCAGTTTGGTATCATCTATGGGGTTTAAGACTAACTATTATATGATTAGGTTTTTAGTTAAGTAGTGGTAAAAATGACTCACATATCTATACTATATTATAAAGTATCTAGTAAGAATTTCAATCAAATTTAAGTAATTACAACATATAATGCTTGTGGTACAACAATTTAATGAAGTTAGTAAGGGGCAAATAGTATTTTTACATGAATATTAAATTGTTTATGAAATAGATTTAAATGAATAATGCATGTATTAAATTAGGGTTAATACACAGTGAAAGAAAAATAGGAAGTCGTAGGAATTGTATCAAACGGATTCCGATTGAACTCATTCACGCGGCATTGGAACCGTCTCATCAAACCCTACGATGTTAGTTTTTAGGTCTTCGTTTTTTGGGGTTTTAACTTATAGTTTTTAGAAGATACGTTATATCATTGTGTCTTTTATGTAGCATTGTGTCTTTTTCTTATTTTCATTATTGTTTCATTTTTTCAATTCATTGTGTCTTTTTACTTCAGCATTGTGTTATATTTTGTGGCTCATTGTGTCATATTTCATGATCTATTGTGTTTTTTGTATCCGTCTCACCCTTCTTATTTTTGTTACACTATGTAGAATAACTTGACCCATTAAATTAGAGGGAAGTCCTTAAGCTTTCTACCAAATAATTTAATTGTTATATAATAATAATAATAATAATCTATAATCTATAATACATTATAAAGGAGGAGTGATGTACCATATTGGAATTTTGACTTGGGTACAATTTTTAAAGCAACAAGTATAAGAGAATAAAGCTTATTTCAAAAGGGTATTATAGGGATGTTAGTGACAATTAAGACACTTAGAAGGGTAGGGTAGACATTTCCCCCACATTCTCCTCTCCTGTATGAAAAAAATGTTCGTTCCCTACCCCTGGAAACCTAATCGACTATAACCTTCATTTTCTTCAATTCGACATTCAAAGCCCATTCAATGGAATGCCTGTTTCAATAACCTTGTTTTTATGATCGGCAATGTTGATTCCATAGACATCACAAATTCAGGTTAGATTCTGCCTACTCTTTCATCTATATGTTATTTATTATTTCATTGTTCATGGCATTTCTTGTTAATGGGGTTTAAACTAACATTAATTCCCACCTCTTTAATCAATTGTTTGAAAATCCAGGTACCGTCACTATACAATGTTCAAAATTTTTTGATGTTCGTTCTTTATTTTCAACCAGATTTGATGGTTTTCCAATTTCACTTTAATGGAAACCCTAGCTACTGAATTGGAGATATTATTGTCCATTGTCAGTCATCTTCTTCCTCTTAACAATCATTATATCTTGAGGTTTGCTCGATTAGTAACCCACATATCACACAAGGTATTCGCATGAAAATCAAAGTAAGTTTTCTTTAAAATTCCAAATTTGTATGAGTGACATAGGATTTTTCATATATTTAGTGCAAGTTTTGGTGAATTATTGTGCAGGTTTTGCGGTTTGAGTCCATCAGATTCGTATTTGAATATTGACTACTCTCCCTACTAAGTTGATTTCAACGACTTGATGATTGAAAACGCTTTTTATCAATTTGCTTTGAGTTTATTGAAGGTAATTTTGTAGTTAGGGTATTTAATTGATGTTAATCATGTATTGCTTGACTTTGTTCGATTTAGGTATGCAACTATGAGGGCATGCTTACCAGCTAGGGTGATGGGTTCAACCAAGCAAGAGTGGCGATGGCATGGGGCATTGGCACAGTACCTACGCTTGATATAAGTTTATTGTAGTTATTTATCCGTGCTTGAGCGACTACTGTCATGTTTATATCACCCATATTTTCATAAACGACAAAATTTATCATAACAGTAGCTTTTATATCAAATCTTGAGCCTAAAACGTATAACTAGGAGTCGTACATATGGCTGTGAAATATCATAATTTTCCGAGCTCTTATAAACTCTCAAAAGCTGTCTGCTAGAACAAGTTCTTAAGCTGTCCAATTTTGGACATATTGTAAATTGTGTTTAAAAGACCATAACTCATAAAGTAATGGTCCCAATAACTTGATTTTTAACAGGGAAACAACAACAATAGCTACATTCATAAAGATGGCATATGAAGGGTTCTGTTCAAATCCATGTTGAAAATCAATTTTCTTCCCATCCTGCCCCTACTCCTCTTGTTTGTAATACCGTTCTTTGAAGGGTGCTGCTGATGAGGCAGAGCATGGCTTAGAGTGAGCTAGCTATCCATGGCCCCACCAAGGCATTCTCAGTTCGTATGACCATGCTTCCTAAGTAATTGTTTAACGTGCAAAAACAATATTAAAATTTGGACGTAGTATAAATATCTAATCATCTTGACAAAATATAATCATCTTGCCTTTTAGCTGTTTTTCTATTTTGGGTTTTTCAATTGTTGTTCTGTTTATATCTTTTGACGCATTGTTATCAGGTGGAGCTATCTACTGATAATTCAGAACAAGCTTTGACGAAGTGGTTAACAAGAACAAAAGTTAATCCGGAACGGGCTCAATTGGAGATCACTATGTTTAGGATTTCATAATACAGGGTAGCCTTTACTGAGTTTTTTATATTTTTTTTATTTGTTATCAATATAATTAACAAGGAAATGGAATTTGAACTCCCAGGATCATGAGTTAAGGTGTTGCAGGTGTTGGTAGACATGATACATCCGCTAGACTGGAACATGATGCCATTCAATATCATCGAAAAGTAAATGACTTAGCTAATAGAAAATCCAGGTAAAGATGACATCTCACTTATTTTTTACTAGAGGTTAAGAAATGGATGTGGGGGATGGGTTATCATGGGTGATGGGTGAAGACAGGTTCAAGTCTAAATGGGTAATTTTTTGGTATGGGTTAAAACAAATCGGGTTTGGCCACTACACATTTTGTTTTTTTCTGTTCTGGAATTTTACAAATAGTTTATATTCTCAAAATGATAATAAATTAAAAAAATGTATTATTAATTTATTACAATGAGATTTTGAGTTTTGACATGAGAGTTTTTGGTAATTAAGAAGGAGCTGGCACAAGTAATGCTTGTAATCTGCTGCTTTGAAAAGTTGTACGTTTGGCGGGAGTTCTAAGTAAAGATCATGCATTTGAGAAGTTTTGGTTTTGTGGGTCTATATGTTGCAAAGTAAAGATCAATGTTGGGTTAATATGAGACCACAGTTACCAGGTTTAACCATGTTTAGTTATATGTTAAAGTTGGAGGGTTAGATATGTTATTATAGCATAGTTGTAGTGTGAAAACCCTAGTCTGCGCACTTAATTGACGGAGGCTGCGAACTTAATGTTAAGTTCGCAGTCCTCAGCATTCCCCTATAAATAGGAGCTCATTTGTGCAGCTAGGGTTAGGGTTTTTGATGTATCTTTTAGAGCACAAGTTAAAGGTGCGAACTTATTTCATATAGTGCGAACTTATTCCATGGTGTTTACTGCTGAATCTTTAATGGAATCGTGTCTTTATGTTTCTTGTGTGTCGGTCTTTATAATCTTCATCTAGTTCTTTAACTTGTCTTGATTAATCAACTAAAACACCTAACAAATAGGTGTTTCTAGTTGATAACAATCTAGTGCACACTTAAGATCTAGTATTTTGGGACTACAATTTGGTATCAGAGCCTCTGTGCTCGAGATTGTATCTATCTAAAGATATCAAAACCCTCCTTGTTAGTTTTTACTTTCAAGTTTTTCAAAATTTTAGTGTTTATCAAAGTTTGAATATTTTCATTGTTTTGCCCTAAAATCTCATGAAAAGTGTTTCTAAGGTGTTTTAAAGTTATTATCTTCATTAGAAACATCATTCAAGAGCTTCAAAACAATTGAAAATCTCTTGGACATGTTTTTGGAAAGTTAAAAAATCTCACAGCCGAGTTTGCGCACTTAAGTGCGAACTTAGCTCAAAATCTGCGAACTTGTTTCTTGTTTGTGAGTACTTGTTTCTTGCCTGTGAGTACTTGTCTCAAAAACTGAGTACTTGTTTCAAGCATTGAGCACTTAATCTTGCGTACTTGTCTCATAAGTGTGAACTTGTTTCTTGCTTGTGAGTACTTGTTTCAAAAGTGAGTAGTTAGCTCATAAGTTGCATACTTGATATTTCAAGGTGTGCACTTATTAACAGCCACAGCTGCGCACTTAATCCAAAAGTGTGTGCACTTGTGTCTGTGTGAGCACTTAAATTTACACAAGGCTTTATAGCTTTCTCTCTCCTGGCACCACAACTAGGGTTTCTGCATACTTATCTGAAATCTCTAGTTGGTGTGCGAACTTACTGAAAAGGTGCATTTTCTGAGCACTTGGCTAGGGTTACTGCGAACTTAAATCTTAAACGAAAGTTTAAGTGTCTGCGTACTTGTACAAGTGCGCAGGCTGATCAGTCAAGACTGAGTACTTGTGCTGCTCTGACTTGGCTGAACTGCGAACTTAAGCCAAAGTGTATGTGCTACAGGGACTGCGTACTTATCAGGAGAATCAGGGACTTATCTTTGCTGTTTATCTGTTTCAGGTTTCCAAGAACTGCGAACTTAGACTGCGAACTTGTGCAAACTGTGAACTTAAGCTGAAGTGCGTACTTAATTGCGTACTTGTGGACTGTTTTAACTTTTCAAGGACTTTGGACTATAACTTGCTAATCATTTCAATCACAACCCTAAAATCAATCTAAAATCAACCTAAAATCAATCTTAAATCATGTCTGGTAACAACTCATTCCAAGTTAACCCCATAACTCAAGCTGAACTTGAAACCGGCACTATAACACGTATTCCCAAGTTGATGGGTGCAGAAGATTATGGCACATGGAAGAACAGAATGAAAGCTTTCTACTTCGTCAACGATCACACCCAATGGAACTCAGTCCAGCTCGGACCTCACATTCCCACCAGAACCACTGATGCTGGAGAAGTGTTCAACACTGATCCCACCACATACACTGATCTCGACAAACAACTGCTGCAGAGAGATCACAAAGCCTACGGTGCTCTCACCATGGCTTTGTCAAATGACGTTTACAATATGTTTGAAGAATACGGATCAGCGCACGATCTGTGGTTTGCTCTGAGTGAGTATTATGAAGGCAATGCTGAGATGAGGCAAAACAAACAAGATATGATTCAAAAGGAGTACGATATGTTTGGAAGTATTCGTGGTGAGAGTCTGTCTTCACACATTGACAGGTTCATGAATTTGCTGACCAAGATGAAGAAAGCGGGTATTCCTGTAAACAACCGCAATTCCATCAAGAAGCTGCTCGATTCTCTCCCAAAGGAGTGGAGTGTCCAATGTATGTTGATCAAAAAGGACTACTTGGATGCTCAGTCTACTTTGGCAGATCTCATTAACACTCTGAAATCATTTGAGATGGACATCACCAAAAGAGAAATGAATCAAACTGTCCCGAAATTGACTTCCAGCAGTGCTATGAAAAATCTGGCTTTGATGGCCCCAATTGGTGATATGAGTTCAAGTTCGTTGCATTCGTATGTGGATTCTGCTGGGATTGGTGGTTCAAGTTCTGGGAAAGCTCCAATGTATCCTGAAAGGGCTGCAAAGACTCTAACTCCACAGGCTGCTAAACTGGCTGCTGAACATGTGGAACTGTTCAACTCTTTCATGAGCAGTTTTGAAGCGTTGAAGACTGGAGAGATTAAAAATGAGATGATGTCCCCAGAGGATATGTATCAGGTTGACCCGGATGACATGGAAGAGATGGATCTGAAATGGCAGATGGCTATGATCACTTTACGAGTGAAGCGTTTTCAAGATAGAACCGGGAGAAGAGTTGGTATGGGAAAGGCTGGGTTTGATAAGTCCAAGATCAGGTGCTACAACTGCAAGGTCCTCGGGCATTTCAAGTACGAATGCCCCACACTGAACCAAGCTGAAGTTAAGCCTGCAAAGAGGTTGGTGGCCATAACCGATGGCAATGAAGGAAATGATAAGGAGCCACAAAAGGCCTTGGTTGTTGAAGACTTCGACTGGGGAGAAGAGGCTGCCGCTGCTGAGGTTGAAGTTAACAAAGCCCTGATGGCCACAATCTGCACCAAATCTTCAAGCGGTGCAAACTCTGTTGAAGGATCGTCTGCTGAGGTTCTAAAGGGGGAAATGCAGAAGTATGCCGGGCTGAAGAGTGTGTTGACTGATGAGAAGGTGAATGATGAGAAGAGAGAGGAGGCGCTGATTGCTGAGAAGACTTCATCTGAGAAGGTCGCTGAGGAGGTGAAGAGTTCTTCTAAGAAAGCTGAGGAAAGGGACATGGTAAATATTCCTTTAGAAATTAAATCTAAACTGTGCTCACCTAGGTGTGTTACAGCTGTCGCATACTGTTTATCACACAACAGACGAGTTTTAAGAGAAATGGATGACATTCGTAAAATAAATACTGAAATGAAAGAAAATGAGTGGGCATATCAGCGAAAGTTAAATGCAACTCTAGCTGAAATGCAAACTTTAAAAGAATTTGTGCTTAAGAAAGATTTTCTGATAAACGATTTAACCTCAAAACTAGAGAAATCTAGAAATGAGACAACTCGTCTTCAAATTGTTGTGGATAAATGGAATGTGAGCAAACGGGCTCAAGCTGATATAATCGAATGTGGAAGACAATCATTCGTAAAGGATGGAATTGGGTATAAGGATAAGAATGGAATCGAAAGATCTCTATTCTTACCCTTGAGCCAAAGTGAATACATACCCATTCCATCACCTCATCCAAAAAATGACCTTTTTGAAAATAAATGTGATGAATCTGAGTCAAATACTAACATAAGTAAAAGTAATGCAGATGTGACCCAACAGGCTCAGGTGGAGGATGATGTGTGTTGTGGTGGCCAGACAGTGGGTTTAGGACATCCGGGTGCCAATTACTCAACAGTGAATTGGTTTATCTGGAACAATGAAAATTCGAAAAACAATTCTATTTTGGATGAATGTAAAACTTTAACTAAATCGGATGACTGTAATAGTTTGCCTAGGATGGATGACTGTAATAGTTTAACTAGGTTGGATGACTGTAAACTTGATTTAAAAGGGGCTGTGGCTCCCGATGATAGGAAGCCTCCTATCAAACGATCTAATGTTTGTGTTGAAAATGTTATTCCTGTGTGTGTTGATCTTAATGCTGCATTCTCTGATGATAATCATGTGGTCAAACCATCTGTGTTTGTGCCAGAACTTAAGCGTAACAGGTTTGGGAAATTTCTCACTGAGGAAATCCCAGAATTTATCCCCTCATCCACAGATGTATCAGGTTCTGAAGAATCACAAAGTGAAACAGGTACCTCAAGTTCTGAAGAATCACTGAGTGATACAGAGAGCAGCTGCAGCTTAACTAATCTGGACATCAATGAAGAATCAAGTAGCAACAGGGAAGAATCAAGCTCAACCGAAAGCTCAAGATCAAACAAGATCAAGAAAAGAACATCACAACCATCATCATCCAGATCTTCTCCTAAGATCAAGCCTAAGCATTCTAAATGCTTCAGATGTGGAAAAGAGGGTCACGTGGTCAAGAACTGTCACATAAAACCTAAATCACAAAAAGATGTCAAAACACAAAACTCTTTTTCGGATCAATTAAGAAATCTTCAAGAAACCGTAAAAAGTTTTGTTAAAAATACACAAATTTGGAAGAAACAAGAGTCAACTTTGGGAGAAAACCATGACAGATCAAAACTTAAACAAACTTGGATTCCCAAAGTTACTTAAGTTTCAGGCAGAATCACCACTGTACATAGATTTTCTTTAGTTTAGCTTTGTTTCTCTTTTGTTTTTGTATGTGCAGAATAAATTACAAAAATGGCTGATAGCTCTCATGAGATATCTATGGCATGTCGACAGCGGCGCTTCAAGACACATGACAGGACTGAAAGAACTCCTCAAGAACTATCGGTTCATCGATGGAGAATTTGTAGCGTTTGCTGGGAATGAAAAGGGTGGAAAGATCGTTGGCATAGGAGATGTAGTCTCTGACGCACTAACACTTGAGGACGTCAACTATGTTCCAGAACTGTGCTACAATCTATTGAGTGTATCACAAGTCTGTGACAAAGGAATCTCAGTGTTGTTTAACGACATGGAATGCATCTTCCTAAAGCCAGGATTCAAACCATCCACCGACATGATCATGCTAAAAGCCCCCAGACAAAACAATACTTATGTGATAAACATGAGGGATGCCAAGTCTGAACAACCAATGACTTGTTTATTGTCAAAGGCATCCGAGTCAGAGTCACTGTTATGGCACAGGCGATTAGGTCATGTTAACTTTAAAAACATAAACAAACTTTCTAAACTTAATCTAGTCAGAGGTCTTCCTTCTAAGGAATTCCCCTTTTCTGAAAAATGTTTAGCATGTGCCAAAGGTAAACAACATAAGAAATCGCACAAGTCCAAAACAATGAACTCAATTGACTCTCCTCTTCAATTATTACATATGGATCTTTTTGGTCCTATTAGTGTAAAAAGCTTGGGTAAAAAATCTTACTGTTTGGTGATTACAGATGACTACTCTCGCTTTACGTGGGTGTACTTCTTGGAATTCAAGAGTGAGGCTGCTGAGACCTTGATGTTGTTCGTTCCTTTGATCGAGAATATAATCAAGTTAAAAGTAAAGTCAATCAGAAGTGATCATGGAACAGAATTCAAGAACCAAACTTTTGTGACGTTCTGCAGCGGGAAAGGAATTCATCTCCAATATAGTGCTACAAGGACTCCTCAGCAAAATGGAGTGGCTGAAAGGAAGAATCGTACGCTTATTGAAGCTGCCAGAACCATGCTCATTGACTCTAAGTTACCGATCATCTTCTGGGCAGAAGCTGTGAATACCGCCTGTTATGTTCTTAACAGGGTCTTGATTGTCAAGCCTCGTGGGAAAACAGCTTATGAATTGCTTTTCAAAAGAAAACCTCTCATTGATTATTTCAGGCCGTTTGGATGTTCTTGCACTCTTCTGAACAACTTTGAGAATATCATGAAGTTTGATGCTGTTGGAGACGAATGTTTCTTTGTTGGATACTCGTCTAGTCAAAAGGCTTATCGAGTATACAACAAGCGCACCAAGATGGTTCTGGAATCTTTTTATGTTGACTGGCAAGAATCCAACTCCACCAACGTTGGAACCGGTCCTGACTGGTTCTTTGATGTGGATGTTGTGTTCAATCACTTTGTCATTCCTGAACAGCAAGCTCATGCAGCACCAGCTCCTGAAAATCAAGCCACAAGCTCTTCTCCGTTTGGAAATATTCTCTACTCTTCTGATGATGAAGTCGCACCGTTTACCACCCGTTTCTCTCCTCTGGTTGCTGATCCTATTTTTCCTCAACTTAATAATGGTGATACTACTGCTGAAACCTCTAACATTCCTGAAAGCACGTCAAATGCTGAAGGAACACAATCAAATCAGCAGTCTGTAAATGATCCATCCAGTTCTTCTACACCTGGAGACCATCTTTCAAACCTTCCTCTTCAAGTGCAAGAAGAAGAAAATATGGGATTCAAATCTTCTAAGAACCATCCAATTGAAAACGTCATTGGACCAATCAGTGAGGGTGTTCTTACCAGAAATCAGACAGACAAGCTCAACACCGCTCTCTCAGCTTTCCTATCTCAAACCGTTCCCTTCAGCATTGAAGATGCAGTTAGAGATGCAAGCTGGGTTGAGGCCATGCAGGAAGAACTATTTCAGTTCAGAAAGCTCAAAGTGTGGGAGCTCGTTGATCTGCCTGAAGGAAAATATCCTATTGGGACAAGATGGGTTTTTCGCAACAAGATGGATGAACGTGGCGTGGTAATCAAGAACAAAGCTCGTCTGGTTGTTCAAGGATTTCGTCAGCAGGAAGGGATTGATTATGAGGAAGTCTTCGCTCCAGTCGCTCGACTTGAAGCCATACGCATCTTCTTGGCATATGCTTCATATCGAAATTTTAAAGTCTTTCAGATGGACGTGAAGAGCGCTTTCTTATATGGGAAGATCAAAGAAGAAGTCTATGTGTGCCAACCGCCCGGATTCGAAGACCCTCATCATCCAAACAGATACTACAAATTGGACAAGGCGCTCTATGGTCTCCATCAAGCTCCTAGAGCTTGGTATGAGACCTTGTCCTCATATCTGTTGCAAAATGGATACACAAGAGGGAAGATCGACATGACCTTGTTCACCAAAGAAGTCAACAAACATTCTATCCTTGTTCAGATTTATGTTGATGATATTATCTTTGGCTCAACTGACGAAAATTTGTGCAGGGAATTTGAAAGCATCATGAAGTCTCAATTTGAAATGAGCATGATGGGAGAACTATCATTTTTCTTAGGTCTTGAAGTCCAACAAAAGGAAGACGGTATTCTCATTCATCAAGCTAAATACACGAGAGACATTCTGGCGAAGTACAACCTGTCGGATTGCAAACCGTCCAACACTCCTTTTGCAGCTCAAACAACACTTGTACCAGATCTTGAAGGACCTTCTGTGAACCCGCACACTTACCGTTCTATGATTGGCTCCTTGATGTATCTTACAGCCAGCAGACCGGACATCATGTGGGCAGTTGGATGCTGTGCTCGCTTTCAGTCAAATCCAAAGCAATCTCATGAGACTGCAGTCAAAAGAATCTTCCGCTACCTCAAAGGAACACCAAAACTTGGTTTATGGTATCCTAAGAGTGACAATTTTGACCTAATTGCGTACTCTGATAGTGATCATGCAGGTTGCAGGATTGACCGAAAGTCTGTCTCTGGTGGCTGTCAATTTCTTGGAAACCGGCTCGTGTCATGGCAAAGCAAGAAGCAGACCACTGTGTCGATATCTACCGCTCAAGCTGAGTACACAGCCGCATCCAGTTGTTGCTGTCAAGTGTTGTGGATCCAAAATCAGCTGTTGGATTACGGTTTGAATATCATGAGAACCCCTATCTACATTGATAATGATGCCTGTCGTGACATCGTGAAGAATCCAATTGATCATTCAAAAACTAAACATATTGAAATTCGGATTCATTCAATTCGCGATGCGCACGACAAGGGGTACATTCAGGTGTTGCCTATTGATACTGCTGATCAAAAGGCAGATATCTTTACCAAAGCTTTCGACAAAACCCGTTTTCGTCAGTTGGTGACTTGGTTAGAAATGATCAACTTTGAATGATTAAAAAAAAAAAAAAAAAAAAAAAAACTTTACTTTACTTTGTGAATAAATTATAAAAAAAAAAAAAAATCTTATATTTTGAAATAAAATAAAGATTTTTGGGGGAGAAATAAACCGGTAGATCCCTAAATTTGCAAGTTTTAAAATCTTTTTCAAAAACAATCAAGAAATGATAGGAACTAATCATATTTGTCAGCATGTGAATAGGACCCAGAGGACGTTGTGGCTTCAAGCAACGACATGTCGGTAGATTCAGCCTGGAATTGAGTAGACTGCTAAAAGATGACAAACTAAAAGTCTACACGAGGTGCTGGATTCCCACTGTGCTTCAGGCTTGCACAAGCTGAGTCCGGTCATACACAGGTTGAGAGATCAAAAGACACAGAAAATTTTGTGCATAAGCAATCAAAAGACACCTAAGAGTGCAAGCTACCAAAGCGGGGCTATCAAAATCAAAATGAGCAACAAAAGACACGCAATGTTAGTGACGTGCAAACATATAGATAGCTCAAAAAGCAATCAGATGATCATCTTCTCTGTTATGGGAACATAGACCTGAAGCTCTCATCATCTGATTGACATAATGATCATCTTCTCTGCTTATGGAAACATAGACCTGAAGCTCTCATCATTATATCTCAATAAACCTTGAGGATTGGTAGGCTTACACCTGGCACAAGTGGGGTCCATTAACATGTCGTCAATATTACCAAAACATGATAAAGATCATCATATAAAGTATGTAGAAAGACGAGAGGCATGGATTTAAGTGGACAAATATACCGACAGTTTTTCTTGGGCTACAGCTATCCAACGGAAAGTTGAAACGTGGTCTGGCAGGTATGACTGGTATGATCTTGATGCAAAAGGTGAGAAACGGTTGATCTCTAAACCCAAATTTTTGGTTAAAAGCTTGTTTTCTAAGTAATTGGGCCTGCATACTTATTCTTTTGTTAATGGGCCTGCGAACTTAAAACGGATATGCACTGCTGGGCTTGCGAACTTGACTAGCCTCGTGGGCCTGCGCACTTAACTGCCAAGTACGCGGCCCAAAGCAAGCCCCTATAAATACGCAGTGAATTTTCCTTTTTAACTTTTTATCTAAAATTTATCCAAACCCTAATTTTCATCTTCAACCACCCACACCGTCGTGCTCTTCTTTTCTTCCACCACTCAACCACCGTAACACCATCTCATACCACCACCTATTGATCAATTTCATCTATTTTCTTTACTTGTTTGTGTGTTTCTTAAAGGTAGTCTGCAGATTCTAACTTGTTCTTGCCTTGAATCACAGGACCTGAGACTGAGATCCATGAAATCAGTTTGATTTTTGGGGTTTTTGATAAACTGCGCACCTAAAACTTGAAGATCTGCGCACTTGTTTCATATGACTGCGCACTTGCATCATATGAATCAAGAATGAAAAACCCTAACTAACTGCGAACTTGGGTGTGGACTTAAAATCCTAAACGAAGGTTTAGGTGGCTGCGTACTAGTCTAGTACGCAGACCTGATAACCCGTCCCAAGCCGTTACCATGCCCGAGTAAAACCAAGTGCGCACCAAACATTTCCGGGTAAAATCAAGTGCGCACTTGGGTTACCTGTAACCTAACCTGACCTCCTGATTTGGACTGCGAACTTATCTGTGGACTTAATTTTGAACCAAATGATTGACCTTTGACTTGACTTTTCAGGACATTTGACTGGACTACGTAACTTGACTGATTCATCTGTAAACCGTAACTGGACTTAAATGACTATTAATATGGAAAACGAAACAAATCATATACACGTTAAAATCTAATCCATAAAATAAGTAACACACGTAAAACCAACTTAAAACCAAACCTAGTCTAAGTACGTCGTCCGTCAAAGAAAATGAAGTGTCTGTCATTAGAATCAAAATTCTAACTTAATTTTCGTGCACGTGTCCAAAACAGATGGCTCTTGAATGGGACCCTAGAGGAATGCACAACCAGGCAATAATTCTGGAAACTGATGATTCAAAGTTTCGGGACGTAGTTGCATGGATCAGGAGAAGCAGGATCGGATATGCAGTTGAGCAGCAAGTTGAAGTCTACAGTTCTCATATTGAAGACTTCTGGCGATCTGCTCGAGTGGAAACAGTGGCTCGTGTCAAGAGAATTAAAGCCACAGTCAGAAACAAGGCAGTTATCATCACAGAAGACACAGTGAGACAGGTTCTAAGATTTCAGGATCAACCAGAGACTGTCAGATCTTTACCGAAGACTGTGATCCATCAAGAGTTCTTAAACTTTGGATACAAAGGAGACTTCGATGCAAGAGGTGATATCAAAAAGAGTCATTTAACCAGAGACTGGAAGCTTATCTGTCATGTATTCCTGATGTCTCTATGTCACCGAAAAGGGGGTTATAATGCACTCAGTCCCGACTGGGCAACAGCCATGATTAAGATATGCAAGAATGAGCCTTTTAATCTGTCGGGATTGGTATTTGATTGTATGGTGAGGAATGCCCAAGATACAAAGAAGAAATGGACGATGTATCCCCGATTTGTTCAAATGATGATCGATTCTCAACATAAGGATCTGCCTCTTGGTGATAAATATGGTTTTGCCAAGGGTGCACGATTCTTTACTGAATGCAACACACCTGATTGGGAACCCATGCTGGAAAGCATGTACTCTGCTCAACGCTATCCAGTTGTCATGAAGCTGTTCAGTGAGATGAAGAGAAGACGACAATATGCTTCTAGAACTCAACAACCAGCTGCAACAGAACCTGATCCTACTGAACCTGCTACTACTGTTCCTGCTGTTACAGTGCCTCAGCACACTGCTGAAGAAGTTGCACGTGAAAGATCTGTTGGTAAAAGAGCAGCAACTGATCCTGTTCCTCAGAGGCCGACCAAAAGAAACAGGCCTACTGGTTTACTACAGGAAGGGAGAGAATCATTGACTCCCGAGGAACTTGAAATAGCTGAGGCTGCCAGACAGAATGCTGAAATAGCAAAGGCAGAAAGAAGAAGGAGAAGAGAACAGCTGCCCGAGTCTGAAAGACCTAGGGTTATGACAGAAGAAGAGGAGGAAAATGAAGCGATTTTGGAGTCAATGTTTGGTATGGAGGGTCAACCTGGGCCTTCCACTGACAGGCCAGGGCCCTCTACTGCCAGGCCTGGTGCTTCATCAGCTAGACCTCCTATTCCCAAGCCTCCCACAAAGAAGCAATCAGTACCTTCCTCGTCAGTTCCTGGTGCATCTCGTCAAAAACCGGTGCATCAGGAATTGTATGAGAAGTTATCTAAGGAGGTGGGAAAGAATGCTGCCAAGGAAATCTGTGTGCTGAAGAATCAAATCTATAATAATCAGGAGTTGAGAAAGAAGCTGAAGAAGTTGAAGCATAAGAACCGAAGTCTTGAAAAGGTGGTCAAAGATCAGCGCTATTTGATTAAGTTTCAGACTGAGGTCCAGATGAAGATGTTTGATATGCTTCAGGAGTTAAAGACTCAGGGTACCGATGCTCCAAAGTTGACATTTGATGAGGTGTTTGATTTCGGAAAATTTATGGAAGAAGAAAAGGAGAAAGAAAGAAAGGAGGAAGAGAGTGATGTAGATGAGATTAGTGAAGACGAGATGCCTGAAACGTTTGTAGAAATTGGTGCGGGGGAAAATACAGTGTATGAAATGGATGATGGGTACGTATTGGATCCTGAAAGAGCAAGTTGGTTTCCAAGAAGACCAATCACCATTCCTGCGTTACACCAGACTATTCACCATACTCGTGCATCTCATCAGGAAAGAGTCGTCTGCTGGGGCTATGATGGGTTCAAACGTCTTTTCTTTGTAAAGCGAAGGGGAGGCGTCATTCAGTATTTCAAGGGAAGGCCGAATTTGAAGTCCCTTCCTAGATGGGACATACGAGAGATGTGCAGAACACCATTTCTTAACCATTCTGGGGATACAACTACTGACATGGTGTCTGTGTTTATTGAAGATGAATGTGCACGTGACTTCAAAAACTGGAAGCCACAGAAGCCTAGGCGAAGGATGTCGAAGAAAAGAATTGATCCTGCCACTGGACGGGGAATGATAACCTATGTGATAGACCCTCCAGATGTCGTCACTAGGGTTCCCATTCGTCCAGAGCTTCCTGTGCTTTTGGCAGACTTCAAGAAGTGGTTTTATGATAGCAGAACCGGTGAAGCCGTTATCAAATTGAGAGATGACACAGAAGCATTGAGAATAGTTGATCCAGTGGATGTGTTTGCTCTGAATCCATCTGATTTAACTACTCTCTTTGCTAATCAGATAAATGTTGGTGCCGGTAATGTGTTGTTTGAGGAAGCTGTCTTGTTTAGAAGGGCTGTGGAAAGAGCGCTGAAGCGAAAGCAAGAACTAATCGATCTGGTGGCGAAGATCAACGCAGCTGATAAAGCGAAAGATGACAGAGCGCTAGCTGCTGCTGCAAAGAAATCAGAAGCTGAAGCTACTCCAGAGGTTCAAACACAAGCTTCTCCAGCAACAGTTGATCTTGAACCTGAGCCCTCACAAGTACCACCAGTCTCTCCAAGCAAAGCTCCAGAGACTCAGCAAGATCAAACAACTGTAGATCTAGCTGAGTTATTCATTCAAGAGCCACCCTCTGAAGTGACATCCATTGAAGAAACACATGCTGAAGCACATCATACTGAAGATCCAATCATCGAAGAAAGCATAGTTCAGGCACTCCCGGCACGTCAAGCAAGAGAAGAGGGGGAGTTGAGTGATGTCGAGATAGATTGATAGTGTAGCACTGGTAGCTGTGGTCTAGGGGGAGTATTGTTGGGTTAATATGAGACCACAGTTACCAGGTTTAACCATGTTTAGTTATATGTTAAAGTTGGAGGGTTAGATATGTTATTATAGCATAGTTGTAGTGTGAAAACCCTAGTCTGCGCACTTAATTGACGGAGGCTGCGAACTTAATGTTAAGTTCGCAGTCCTCAGCATTCCCCTATAAATAGGAGCTCATTTGTGCAGCTAGGGTTAGGGTTTTTGATGTATCTTTTAGAGCACAAGTTAAAGGTGCGAACTTATTTCATATAGTGCGAACTTATTCCATGGTGTTTACTGCTGAATCTTTAATGGAATCGTGTCTTTATGTTTCTTGTGTGTCGGTCTTTATAATCTTCATCTAGTTCTTTAACTTGTCTTGATTAATCAACTAAAACACCTAACAAATAGGTGTTTCTAGTTGATAACAATCTAGTGCACACTTAAGATCTAGTATTTTGGGACTACAATCAAGCATTTGAAAACTTCAATTACTTTAACGCACAAGTTGAAAAATCAGGAAAACACAAAATACAGACCTTGAGGACTGACCGGGGTGGAGAATGAATTGGCCAAAAATAGTACCCTCTAAATGAATAAGGTTTCTTTTGTTCTTCCGTTCTTGTTTTTACTCTCTGTACTCATGTGTCATTATTGGAAGTCTTTCGCTCCATTAAGTCCTTACGTGCTTAAGACTTTATGTGTTCCTTATCTCTGATGTTAGCGTCATATGATGCATTGTTAGATATTGCTGGTGGGAAAGTTAATATTCATGTATTAATGACCGTTGTTGCATTTGCATCTACATTTATAGGGAACTCACTGGAAGGCCTTCCACTACACACTCGAGCAATAATATTTCTGCAACCAAACTCTAAAATTGGGCCCGATAACAAGTCCTTTGATTTTGCTGCTAAGTAAACAGATTGAAACTGAGACCTGCAACTCTGGATGTTAATTTCAAATTTTATTTTCTATATATCGATAAAGTTATGTTGGCATGCTGGTGGATTGGAGTATTGGACTCCCTCACTCTCCACAGTTTGTAATGATGAAGGAGTATATGGAGCTGCCCAACAGACTCTGTATGAATCACTAATACTTAACCCGTTTGAAGTAATTGACCATTTTCTACCTTCATAACAGGGTAGCTTTTTATGTTAATTGTTGTTTTTTCATGTAAATATTAAAAAGTCACTTAATATTTTCCTAAATTTGTCACTAGCTTTAACTAGCTTTATCTTGCATTGCATCTTTGAACCGGACGACCTGAAATAAATTAACTTGGCTATTTTTTAGGCTTGAAAAATCAGGCGTCAATGTTTGAAATAAATAAGTGAATCTTTTGTTTTTAAAATGTGCAAAGTTAAGGAATGACTAATTACATCATGTTAATAGATTTCTGGTAAATATTACATTAGGTTTCGTGAAACATTCCTTCCTTTCTTTTAGACATTATATAAATCATGTAGGTCAAATTTCTCTTGCCAAATTAAAATTCTTGTGTTGATCATTTTTATTAAAGGGGCTCTATTCATCTTCAGGGGCACTGGCTTTGGGAATGTGAATATATATTGTTTTCAGTGGTACTGGATCAGGAGCATACACTGATCTCTCAAGTCTGTGGGGCTTTCAAGTTGTTGAAAAATGATGGAATCATGGAAGAGTTGAACACCACATTTTGACATTCTTTTTTCCAATATGACACTACACTAGATACTTTAACATGCTATTTTCATTAATGCAGTACACGAGTAGATTGTCTTGAGAAGGCTTGTAACTACAAATAATTCCTGGATTTGCATTACAAATATCATGATACTTTTTTTTGGCTTTCTACATTTTAAAAAGTAACTACTTGATTTGGATTTTCCATGGTTATAAAGAGTTGAGGTAATTATGTTAGGGAAACTTACTTTATATTACATGAGATAGAATGAAATGTTACTGTAGAAAATTTCTTATTTAGTTTTATGTTGATGTTTTTAAGTGACAAAACATATAGTTTGACACATATCTTATACATCTATCATTTAAGAGGGTGACGATTCCTGATAATTAAAAGATAAGTTTGTTGCATAAACTTATTATAAGCATATAGTATATCTAGATATGTAGACTAATCCTTGTGAAATAGGTTAATTTGGGTTAAAAATATTTGGACATTGGTTCATTTGGTTGGGTTTAAATTTAAATTGGGTCAATTTGGGTATACCCATGTCACATAAAAGGTTTAAATGTGTTACTTTTTTATAACTTTCTAACTTAAGATGAGTCTAAGTGATCTAACACCACCAGGACAATTATATGTTGTCATTATCACTAACACCATCCCACCATCTCCATCTGCACACCACCACTGCGATGCCAACTATACCACTACCGCCACAAACACAAACTTGGTCGTCATGCCCACCACCAAAGTATTGCATTTTATTACTTTTTTCCTCAATCCACTCTTTTTAACCCTTGCCCATTTTGATACTCTTTTTAACCGAAACTCATATTGTCTCGACCTCTTCTTCCTCGTAACCCATTACTTAGTCTCACCCGATTAACCAAGATTGCTTGCTAAGGGATGTGATACACATAAAGATTTTACCAAACTAATAACTACAGGTACAAAAACGTGATATGCAGTCTTGTAATGATTTACGTATCTGTAACGATGTCTACCATCTCATATGTTGTTTCTTATGACAATTCTTTTGTTTATACTCAATTGCTCTTTGTGAATTGATATATTAGTTGTCTTAGCAAATTGATTATGTGAAACTTGCCACGCAATGATCACAAAAAAACCATAAATACCCGCGGCAACGCGCGGGCCTTCCTACTAGTAATAAATAAACAATTACTGATCCCTACCGATTGTGCTACTGTAGTATGACGGGAACCACAACGAAAAAACCAGACGGTCCATAAAGCTATTAAGCTAATTGTTACACAACAAATTCGGTTAGGGTTAAGTGAGATTAATAATGATGATAAACACTCAATAGTAATGGCAATAAACACTCAACAATTTCTAAAATGATATAGCAACAATCTTGAATCTTTAAGTTCTTCTCATAAATTTGTATGTATAAAAAATATGAAATTAAAATAAAATACAAGTTTTATACTCGTAGTAATATTATGTTAAGAAATTGTATATATAATTTTCATTAAAATCTGTAAATGTAATCCTAATGAATTTAAAAAGATGAGGAAGTAAATATCAAAATGAAATGAAACGTATATGAGTTATAGACGTCATAATTATGTAGTTAAAACCTCTTGATTTCATAAAACCAAAAACTCAAATAAATAAATAATGCAACCTTTCATGTACCGGTATATAATTAGCCTTAAATAGTGTCAAAATTATGGTATCAAAACTATAAACTATAAACTCTAAACTTCTATTAATAAAAAACTGAAAGAACATACAAAGACTCTTAACATACAGGGAAAACCCTAACCTATACAACCAGATATCAATACTAACCTAGCACCTGATCTACACAACCAAAGAACCAACAATAATGATCTGAAACAAGATGTTTACAGATCTAATCTCTGGAAAGATCAACTAAGCTAAACACTGGAAAGGTTTTGAGAGAGTATGTGAGAGAGAGTACAAAAGATGAACGATATGATGTTATGACTGATATAGAAGAAACACAATCTCTTATATAGTCTGACAACCATCTCTCTCTCTTTCCATATCAACGGCCACAAAGTATTCGAGAAAGACTTGATCAACGGCCCTTGATTATTTGTGTTACTTCAAACGGATTGCCACGGAAGCAATCAACCCAATACTGGACTTGGGCTACTGATATAACAATTTTGGGCTTATAAACTAATATAATCTCTTGGGCTCACATATGTAGTCTATGACCCAACTGATCTTTATCCCAATATGATAAAACTGAGGCAGAAGACGACACTAGCTTGTTCCACCACAACATCCACCCACATAAGCTATGCCAACTCAGCTGCTACCAGCCACCTCAGCAACCTGCAACACACTTACGCAAAATATTTTATCTTTGTACAAAACCCATCTAAGCTATTAAACTAGATTTATAACCATACTTTTTAACATCTCCCCTTAGTTTAATAGCTAAATGGGTCAAACATTTGTAAAAGTTTGCACAACTCATCATGTTGCCCAGGATTTAATCCCTTTGTAAAAATGTCAGCAACCTGATTTGCTAACTTGATATTGCAAGTTTTAATCAACCCTTTTGAAATTAAATCTCTTAAGAAAAATATGTCAAGTTCAAAATGTTTAGTTTTGTCAAAGAACACAGGATTGGCAGCAATGGCCAATGCTGCACTACTATCACAATGAATACTTACTGGTAACTTAACACTCAGACCCAATTCAGACAAGAGGTTGATTATCCACAAAATTTCACAGGCAACTGAACACATGGACCTGTATTCTGCCTCAGCAGAAGACCTTGAAACAGTGGATTGTTTCTTGCTTTTCCAAGAAACAAGTGACCCACCTAAAAACACACAAAAACCAGACACAGATTTTCTTGTTTCTGTACACTTAGCCCAATCAGAGTCTGAAAAGGCTTCTAGATCAAAACACTCTGTTTTATTAAACTGAATTCCTTTTCCAGGAGACCTTTTAAGGTATCTTAGAAGCCTCATAGCAATTCTAAGATGCCGTTCAGTAGGCCTATGCATGTACTGGCTCAAATAATGTACAGCATAAGCTATATCAAGTCTAGTATGAGAAAGATAAATCAACTTTCCTACTAGTTTCTGATATCCAGTTATGTTTTCTAACACAATGTCATGATCTTTACATAATGCAGTCAAAACATGATTAGGTTCAAGAGGATTACTAGCTGGTTTGCATCCTAACATGTCATACTCAGTTAGTAATTCCATACAATACTTTTTTTGAGATAGACATAAACCATTACTATTGGACACAACTTCTATCCCCAAAAAATATTGCAATTCTCCTAAATCTTTAATCATAAAGTTGGATTTTAGGTTTTGTTTTACAAGTTCTATGTCATTAATATCAGATCCAGTTAAAACAATGTCATCAACATAAACAAGTAGGATAGTAATATTGGATTCATGTTGTTTTATAAACAAAGAATAATCACATTTACTTTGTTTAAATCCTAAATCCTTTAAGACTCCTACTAGTTTTTCATTCCACATTCTAGGGGCTTGTTTAAGCCCATAGAGAGATTTCTTCCGTCTACAAACTTTATTTTCATTACTTGAACAATAACCTTCTGGTAATCTCATATAAACTTCCTCATTTAGATCACCATACAAAAAAGCATTATTGATATCAAGTTGATAAAGTTTCCAATTATTCTTAACAGCCAAGGAAAGTATACATTTTACAGTAACAAATTTGACCACGGGTGAGAAAGTCTCATCAAAGTCTATACCTTCCTTTTGACTATAACCTTTTGCAACCAACCTAGCCTTAAACCTTTCTAAACTTTTATTAATCAAAAACTGAAAGAACATACAAAGACTCTTAACATACAGGGAAAACCCTAACCTATACAACCAGATATCAATACTAACCTAGCACCTGATCTACACAACCAAAGAACCAACAATAATGATCTGAAACAAGATGTTTACAGATCTAATCTCTGGAAAGATCAACTAAGCTAAACACTGGAAAGGTTTTGAGAGAGTATGTGAGAGAGAGTACAAAAGATGAACGATATGATGTTATGACTGATAAAGAAGAAACACAATCTCTTATATAGTCTGACAACCATCTCTCCCTCTTTCCATATCAACGGCCACAAAGTATTCGAGAAAGACTTGATCAACGACCCTTGATTATTTGTGTTACTTCACACGGATTGCCACGGAAGCAATCAACCCAATACTGGACTTGGGCTACTGATATAACAATTTTGGCTTATAAACTAATATAATCTCTTGGGCTCACATATGTAGTCTATGACCCAACTGATCTTTAGCCCAATATGATAAAACTGAGATAGAAGACGACACAAGCTTGTTCCACCACAACATCCACCCACATAAGCTATGCCAACTCAGCTGCTACCAGCCACCTCAGCAACCTGCAACACACTTATGCAAAATATTTTATCTTTGTACAAAACCCATCTAAGCTATTAAACTAGATTTATAACCATACTTTTTAACAAATAGTTAGTTTTTTTCAAACCTATAAATTGTAATATCAAGCAAGGGGAGGAAAATCCAATTATAGATTGTTGTTTGACTCCCTCACATGGATTATCAAATCCTAAAAACATCAGTAGCTACCTATGGACAAACCAAAGTTGTACGAGATTTCCTGACCATCAAATCTCGTTGTGTGCCATCACAAAGACTCGTCGACAGCCGTGATTGTTTTCTAGGTGCAAAAAAATAGAGTTGCGTCTGATTTCATTTGGGTCTAAAAGAAGTAATTTTGTTTGATGTTAAAGCGAGGTACAATTTCTAACTTTTGTCTTTACTTGTAAATGTCATGGAACGATGAGGTGCTGATAATTTTCAATTACTTGATTTGCTAAGACCAAGCCTTATGACTTGGTTGTTTGATGTCTAACGTAGAGAGAAAATTTCAATGGCAACTACAATATGTTTATTATCATGTAAATCTTAGTTCTTTTTATCATATAAACACAAGTTGTAGAAATCTTGGATATTTTGTAAAAAAAAAAAAAATAAAGCTTTTGAAAAATTTAGAAATTTCAAGAATTTGAATACATCTTTTATATGATTATGATAATAAAATCTCCCCTATTGTCTATCCACGCTAGATTTAAATAAATACTATCATGAAATTTGATTATGATGACAATATCCTTATGTGTGTCAATAATATCTTTGAATTAAAGCTATTTATGAGGTTGTGTACATAAATATAAATGACATGACCACTCATGACGTCTTCACTTCATTAACCACATGATTGTCTTAACTATTTTGTCTTTCAGTTACGTATTGTCAACTCTGTCGCAACACACGGGCTCCACAATAGTCATTTTATAACCAGAGACCTTTTATGTAATAAATTGTATTTAATTACATGGATCATTTTTTTAATTATTAAACCTCTCTCTACACTCTCTAAACCTTTCTACTACATGTCTACTACACTACCCGCCTTTCCATCCACCTTTGTCTCCGATTGTCTTCTCCGACTCTGCCAACAACCTCACCCACCTTCTGAATCTCCTAGTAGTTCAGTTCGTCTCTTTAATTTGTGTTTTCATGGTTCTTAAATAAAAATCACGATTATTAATCGTTCAATGCATCATAATTGGTTAAATATAAAGATGTGAAATGAAAAAATAATGAGAATTCTCAATCTTTCTCAATTTTCACATTATGTATAATGAATTACATGATTCATACCGTTTAACACTACCAATATTGCAATTGCGTATTTTACACTTATAAATAGACCATTTTTATGATGCAAATCTTTTATAAACTACACATCTTTTCTATAAAACATATAAAATAAGAATTTTTTTTAAGGGGTATTAGATTTCAATAATCCAAACTTTCACCCATTGGCTGGCAATAATTTGTACTTCAAAAATTCCTAACAACGATCCTAACTTTCAACGTATTGGCCGACAATGAACCTTTGTTAACTAAGAACTAACTCAGTTAGTGAATGATGACGTGGCATGCTCACGCTGATGTGGATGATGATATGGCATGCCATGTCATCATCTATGCCAGTGTTGGCATGCCACGTCATCATCCACGTCAGTGTCCATGTCAGCATCCACTAACTGAGTTAGTTCTAAGTTAACAAAGGTTTATTGCGGACCAATACGTTGAAAGTTGGGGTCGGGATTGGGAATCTTTAAAGTACAGATTATTGTCGGTCAATAGGTTAAAATTTAAATTATTAAAATCCAATACCCTTTTTTTACCTAAGATAAAGGTTAAATGACACATGCATATTAATGGTCACTTTCTTTTAATTGAACTTTTATTTTTATATCAACTAACTAGATTTTATAAATATAAATATAATCTACATTTTATAAATATTGTGTTTGATCAAGATTTGTGGGTGAACAATCTTCCATGTGAATATTGTCAAGTCAAAACCAATTTGTTGGACTAATCAGGCTCACTTAAAATACACTTTAACATGTTTCCAACACCTCTTTCCAAACAATTTGCATGAACTAAGAAAAAAACTATTTTTGGTTCATATGGTCAAATGGTACCAAACGGAGATTTTTATGAAACTTATAATATATCAAATCCTTTTTAAACTAAATCATATTTATAAGATCTATTTCTAATCAAGTAAAGATTAAATGAGACATGGTAAGAGTTTTTAATGATCACTTTTTAAATAACTTATTTATGTTTTATCAACCAACCAGAGCTTTATAAAATTATACACCTTTTTATAAACATTTTACTTGATTAGGACTTGTGGATGAAGAATCTTCCTTGTGAATATACTCTTCAAGTTACACCCACCATGACTAAATGTGTTTAACTAATTAGGATACACTAAAAACTGTTTTAAGCATACTTCCAACGCCTCCTACCTATATTGATCAAACAATGTGCATGAGCTAAGAAAACTCTCCTTTTGGTTTATACAATCAAATAGTACCTTTCTAGACCATATATGTTCAAATTATCAGTTTAGCAAAATATGCTAACTTTATATTAGTTTCACACTCAACATAATGTCTAAAACAAAATGTTCTCAAAAGGTGTCTCGGTTTAGGATAGTCGGCAAAATTAAGGTGTCTCAAAAGGTAATCGTGCTGCCTGTGACGAGTAAACATTATTGTTTCTACTTATACATTGAATCATATCCTTATCATGACAAAATTACTTTTTGAAAAATCAGTACCTCTTATATAGACACTAGTGGGTTTACCCGCGCGTTGCCGCGGGATCCAAATACATCTTACAATATAACATGTGATTATGTATAAAACGCAAAAACACAGATATAATAAAACACCCAAGTACCCAACATTGTGTTTCAAATCCAAATATTAACAAATACATTCCTAGGATATTAACCAACACAAGACACGAAATTTAAAAAAAATAAAGAATGGTTGCTAGCATATGCCATATACAAAACACTTGTTTTTTAGTTAACTCTTTGTTTTCTTTACGTCTTTCTTCAGACCCGAAAAAGTAATATTCACATAAAATGAATATTAGACCAAAAATATGGAAATTATGTAATAGTGGCCAATATGGTTAATAGAACTATAACATGATCCTATCTTACTCCTCTTTGAAGAGGAAGTTGAAGCTGTACAAGATGTCCATCAATGAACATCCACCATTCCACTTGTCATACATCATTTGATGACTTTTCCACTTTCAGTGCATCCTACATGATTCTATTACTCAAGCACCATAGACTGAGTCTCCTCCAAGATCATGTTTAATGACATGTGAAAGTCCTAGCAAAAGGGTATGATGTAGATTAAAAAAAAATGTGTTCCCGGGTTTTGAATATGACGCAAGTGTTAAAAGGCTAAAAATGGCATACCACAAATCTCTCCAAGACGGGCATAAGAATATAAACCTTGCGGTTTGGAAGATATTCAGCAATTGCGTTACGTATGCTTTTACTGTCAAAAGTCAAAAGAACAAGTGTTCCCATTAGACCAAAAGTCAACCTAAATTTTGAAAGTAGAGAGTCAACCAACCTTTTTGTAGATAGAACAGCAAGAAGAAGGGACGAGTACGCTTCCATAACTGTTTTTTCAGCCTCTTTCTCACATTCAAAAACAAGATCCTCATTGTTCATCACAAACAACACAACAAGGATATCTTGGTCATTTACTTAAACACTTCCTAGATAAAAACATAGGACATGTTGGTAATTTGGCTAAACATCAACAGTTTCTACCAATCACTATAGGTCGAAAACACACCAAGTAATATAAATATATAAGTTCACTCACCCAAGCTAATTGTCTTTCTTCTTCAGCTGCCTTGCTGGCCCCTTGATTTGCCAAAAATATAGAACAAAGTAGAGGAATTATTTCTGTAATCTCATAATCCAAACCACGTGAGTAAGGTATCAATATACTGGTAGCTGCTAGATGTGATCTACAGAAAATCAATATATATATATATAGTATCAATTATCTACTAAACAGATCAAACTTTATTCGTAATAAAAAGATAATCTAGTTTAATATTAAAGCATCCAAACCTTGTTTAGTGTTCAGAACTTTGTGGGTCAATAATTTTATTTTTGTAAGATATATATTTTTTTATTTATTTTTTTCCCGCTTAGGCGTATGCCTTGAGAAAGAGTTGAGGATTACCTAATTCATCTTCTAATTTGATTAACTTGTGCATAAACTTACGCATTTAGAGCATCATTGTTTTCACTATCTTCGTAACTGTTGCACCTTATATGCACCTGAAATCAAAAAGGAAAGAATGAGTTGAATACCAAACCAGAAATAACCAAATGTAATTTAAAATGACATATAAAATCTTTTTTTATTTACAGTATAAAAATCTAAAGACGGGCGGGTTTGTTTACGAGGAAAATGAGTGCACCGCTGTCAATGAATTCATGACCGAGGAAAAAAGTTGCTAAAGACAGTATGTTGGTTTAATATATATATATATATACACACACACATAATATATAAATAATATTTGACAGTTACTTTAGTTTTAAAATAAGCGTCTTTAAGAGGGAAAACATGTTGGTACAAAACAATAAATCACCAAAAAGATTGAATAATATGTTGACTGTTATGGTAGGTTAAAGATTCATATACTTAACTATTTACATATAGCCATCCAAAGCATTTAACATACAGAAGTTATTAGTAGGCATTCTGTTCTTTCTTTCTTATGCCACCCTGCAGAAACATAAATCGAATAATAATTGTCGCCATCGCTTTTTGAGCTAAAATTCGTTAAAACCAACTTATTCATGATTAAAGATTTTGTTGCAAACTTCAAATCATTATTATACTATTTCTGGTAGGTATTATAAATTTTAATGCAACAAGTAGCGCTATAACATCTAAAATCCATATAAATTCAGTAAAAAAAGGTTTGAAATTCAAGAGTTAGAACATATGAGTAAACATATGGGTTAGAACATATAACGATCACTAACTTTTTATATGAATGAAATGATGAAGCTAATATAAAAATGAATGTTGCTATATTTGATCGTTACCAGACATGAAGTGTGCTGTAAGCCCACATACTAAAAGATTTAGAGATTCTTAAGAGGTTTGATTCGAATCTTGAGGGTTTAAAATCACTTTAAGCATCGTTTGTGGTTTGCCCCATTTATTCCCTAACCAAATCAATAGCATTTGTGGGTTTCTAGCATACATTTGAAGCTACCACAGTCCATCTGCAACTCAAGGGTTATAATTAACCATCTGCAAGCACAAAATACATCCACTACCCCATCATGATTAAGCAGTTGTTCATATAATCATACAAGTTACATAATACATATACATACACATCTAATATCTAATATGATGACAAAGATCTTCATTTACTAAACATCTAACTATAGGCATACATATAGGCCAGGTGTTGTTTTCCTAATTTTACCAGATGTCCCCTGAAGTGCCTAATTATTTAAAGAATATTAACCCGAACATGATTAGAAAACATTAACTGTTCAGTGTTCACATACATCTATAATCATATTTACTCAATCATATCTTTTAACAGGTTTCATCTTTGATGATAGACAACAGGTACAAGATAATATGGCAAACGAAAATCTATAGTTTCACAAATAAATAAATGACGAATAGGTGATCGTTTACTTACTAAACCCACGTCTTCTTCTGCCTTCTGCAACATTGCAATTGCCCGGTCAAAGTCCTCAAATTCTGACCATGCGTCCTACACATGATTTCACCAACAATATGGCACATTTAGTTATGCTTAACTGCTTAGCAATGATCAAAACAAATCTGATGATTATTATCATACCCATGAAACTTCACAGTTCGCCCCTTCGAAAATCCTGCCAACCCAATCCATTGCCTGATTAAACTATTATCTGCAAATCGCCATTATCTTATAGTTATGACATAGGAAGAAATAACATTCATGATGAGCAAATGGAAACTGAAATACCAAGTAAACTTAAGGGATGATTTCTTTACCTGAATGTCGAATTAAACTAAAATAAAAGAAGCAATACAATCAAAATTGCACTTAATAGACGATTAATATAGTAACATAACAAACTAAAATATTCAGATAATGATCTAGTTTTTTTTAACGATTGAGTTGTTAAAAAGAATAGAACTTACTTTGTGCATTTGACATTGTTAGTAGTACCCCCACTGGAAATTGACAATATTGTTCCAAAGAATGAAGTATTCTCTGTTCCACAGTTTGGACAAATGCCCTGAAGAGGTAAAATTTAGATGTTAAATTAATGGAAAGATTAGCGTTGGTTTGTAAGATCCAAAATTTGATTATGAAATTACTACCTTCAATATCAAAAAATCCCTCACAATGACATTAGTAAGTGTAAAGGATAACCACAATATGAGTGGTATAGCCGCGAACCAAGTGAAGATGAAACTAAATGGCTCTGGAAGCTGATAAAAGTATTTACAATAATGAACTTGTTAGAAACAAAGCATATAACTTCAAACTGGATAGAGTGTTTTATTTTGCGATAACGAATTGGTCATAAAACAGCACGTACCTCCAAAAGGTATGTGATTTCAAACCCGGTAATGTCATCTAGTAATAAGTAATTTCAAGCGACTCATCTGCAATGCAATTAAAATATGACTAAAGATACCATTTTTGATAGTTCAATACAACACTAAGATAATGTATTATAAATTAATTTTAATTTGTTCTTGCTCAGGTAGCCATTGTTTCCGCAAACTGACACTCAGCTTGCTCCTCTGTCTCCCTCTCTCACTGAAGGAGTATGATTCACACCACATGGTGACAATTAATCAACTTAAACTTAAAAAAAAATTGTTTCTTTTATTTACTTGGTAAGTGGGTGTTTAAAGCGTGTGTTGGTGGTGGAGGGGGTGGGCACAACTGTAACTTGTAAAAGGGACAGAGAGGCCACACCTGTCTTGCAGAAAGCAAATTTCTGCTTTGGGATCTTTGCCAAAGCCTCTTTGTCCGAACATACCTGGTTCTGTAGTTTCTGCATAAACAAAACGACAAACAAACAAACAACCAAATTTTATTTACACCATGCGGTTTATGGAAGGTGAGATTAACTACACTTACACTCATCCCATCTTCTTCTTCCCCATTTTCAACATCCCAGAAAACAATAGCCTAGCGTTAGCCTTGACTCTCCTCTTTTTAAGTTTCTGTAACTGAAGCTCCTCCTCCTTAAAAGATGACCAATAAAGAAACAAATAATCAGGCTAAAAAGGTAAACATAAATGCAATAATGCAATTAACCAGATGTTGTGTTCCTCACTCTTGTTGTAGCTTTTGAAGCAGTACTCAATAATGATTCACAAGTATATTCAAACATAAACCAGAACTCATATCTCTAAGAAGCAAGCAAAATGAATCGAATAAAAGTATTCAAATTAATCATTCACCTTCTCAACATACTGCTCCCTTGTAACTAACCAAACCATTTCCATCTTGAAGGCAGTCTCAAGGATCTGATCAATACAATTCAAAACTATGTCAGTACTTGATCAATAGGAATCCGTATGACAATTTTACAGGCTAAATAAATAGGAATCAGTAAAAACAGGGCACAAAACAATGGAAAAATGGTGGACATGCAATCAATTAAAAATAACAGGCACAATTTTAGGAAGAACAAGGAAAGGTAATCCGACTATAAGCTTGAAAGTTTATAATAAAAAAGCACAGATTAAAAGAAAAGGCCACACATTGCAAGTCGTAAAAGCTCTTTGCCTCTTTCCTATATCAATAGAAACAACCAGTTATAAATCACACCTTGCTATACAGGCATTTCAGTTTTTATCAAAGTACTAACCCCTGCTAAACCTTCTTGTGTATTCCAAAGAACAATTTGCTCAATTCCATTCCAGTAAATAGTGTATCCAGTTTCTTTCTCATATCATCCGAAGCTCCTGCAAAATTCAATCGTGAGCAACACCAAACATGTTAAACTCCTAGTAAACATCAGTAACATTAATCAACATAAAAGAAACCCCAAATCAGATTGGATTGATAACATACACACACAATTAAACTAAACTCTAAAATCAATTGAAGCTAATTAACTATGTTAAATCAAGTAATAAAAATCAATGACCTGATGAAACCTAATTATTTACTCAAATAGCAAATATTAATCAATAGACGGAGAATGAAAATATTTACCAATTGATATGAAAAGTAAGAGAGGCCTATAATTCAACAAAAACGCAAATTATCAAATAAAACGCAATGGGAAACCAAATGAAAACGAAGTTACCGTAAGAAGACGACTGTATAGAACTACTGGTGAGAGAATCAGCAAGTATTCAACAAAAAGCTGGGAAATTGTGCTTTACTGATTCAGCAAAGACCTGGGAAATTTTGGTTAGTGATATAGCAATGATTTGAGGTTCAAGAATCAAATTTATGGGTATAATTCGTAACTGAAGTCTTCAAGTTGTTTGAGAAAAAGGGGAACCCCAAATTAAACGAAATTAAGAGACCCAGATAACAGGTCAGACATCGCCTCAAACCATCACCCAAATAGAATCACCAACAATCGAACCCTAAATACTAAACCATTACAACTAACGCCTTCATTGCAGCCATCCATTTCAATTACCCCTCAATGAAGAGTTTCATTAAGCAGGGACAATTAGGGGGTGGGGGTTCGAATTCAATTCTGTAATTACTGTCTTCAATTGGAAATCAGTTACAAGATTGTTGGTTGAAACAACTTTCATTATGTAAGCTGAAACACATTAATTTGGCAGGGGATAGGAAGAGGGTAGGGGTATTAAGGGAAACAATTTTATACTTTTAACTAAAATGTGAATATAAATTTACTAATGTACCCTTCTTTGTGTCTTAATGTTCCACAAAGTTCCAATTATACCCTCATTATGTAAGCATAAATCACTTGTGCATGTTGCTTCTTAAGTTGTACGGAATTGAAAATTACTATCCTATCCGTCACTCCTCCTTAATAAGATAATATAGATAATCCCCTGACTTGTTTTTTTTTGTCATTTGTAAGGGATCTCTAGTTCTTTAATTACATTTCATATTAAAAGAAAATAAACAACATATAGTAAGTATTTTATAAACAATTAATATCCATTCACAAACTTTTTGAGTATTGAAATGGTGACCATATCAAGATTTATAATATGTTGTAAGGTCGATCACTACCTTTAATGAATAGGATGTTGAAATTGTAGTAAAGTTAGAGAGAACTTCTAATGGTTATCTATACCTTCAACGGGAAAAAAAAATTTATTCACCGCTCTCAATATCTGAGGTAAAAAACACACCAATAACGTCCTACAACTCCATTTTGTGAGCTAATACACACCGTCCATCTCCAATGATTATTTCTTGGAAGCCGATCAGGTATAACAGTACGACGACTTCCCACGTCGTATCCGCAAAATTAAGCAATCAACAAATTTATACAAGGAATCATGTTAAACATGAGGCTCATTCTTTACCTTTCTATGGTTGGTAATTTGAAAAGTTGAAAAGTGCAAATCAATTTCTTATAATATCTTAATAAAATAGGTATAACATGCTTTGGACTTTAGTTAAACTAATATGAAGATAACATATAAATCACATCAATATTATCACTAACTATATATTTTTATAAAAATAAAAGCTCATCTACTCTATTCCGTGTGGGTTCCAAGCTCTAACTTGTTTAACATATATGTGTTTGATGAAAGAACAACCGTACACGTTTCAACCAAATATATGTTTAGCGAAGCAGTAGCATTCACTATGGGCCCAAACCCAAAGATTTGTGCCACGTGGCACGTTTTTTTCTTTGGATGTGTGACACGTGTGATGATTTAATTGGTTCATGGTATACGAAAACACCTAATTATGTGGGACCGGTAGACTAAAAGAACTTGGCCGACACCTAAAAGAAAGAAAAGCAAATAGATTTTGGTATAGATAAGACCCTCTAACTATTAGACATGTTATATATTGGTATCCCAACCTTTCCTTTTCTATTTTGGTTATAAAACTTTTCTCTTGCATATAAAAAGAAAAAGTCATTGATTATTCTTGACGCATCATCTTGTTAAACTTTTTTATGGTACAAGAATGAATAAACATAGCACCAACTATTGGGATGCACACATCATTGTTGATGTATGTTCTTGTGTTATTCAATTCAACCTTCATCGTCAATTAGCGAACTACTAAAACGTATGCTCTTGTATCAATTAACACACTCATAATGTATTGACCAATAATACACTAATTAGCAAACAAGCTGAAGAATGAACTGGTATTGTTGTGCATTTTCTTAATCAACTAGCCAATGTAGCATGATTGTTAGGTATCTATGTAACATTGAAATATATATATAGAACTCATTAGAATAACTTTGCAAGTGGAACACACTCTAGTAGAGGGACTATATTTGACAATTTAAAGTGAAGAGAGGCTGACGATGATTGGGTAATAGTAATCCTATTCTCATACTTTGTTGTAAAACCATGTTGCTCGGCTGGTCTCATACATGTTAAGTATTAGTTACTCATTGCCCATCGAGTTCACTGGGACACCCGTTACTTAGTTTCTAATAACTTTAAAATACTTATTATTACTTTTTAAATTTGTATGATAAATTTCTATATTCGTGTTTGATTGGATAGACATGTTTGGTAACAGTGTCCTGGTATCACTTTATTTCATAGAGTTCTAAACACATACAGTAATAGTGGGTTTGTGGCCGGGCAAGCGGTCATGAGAGCTGAATCCAAGAAAGTGGAAAAGCATGCTAAAGCATGTGAGAATAATCAACATGTTTTCGTTCCCCTAGCCTTTGACACGTTCGGTTCATTGGCACCGGAAGCGGTGCGGTTTTTGGCTCGGGTTCAGCGAGTAGTGCACAACAACTTTTCCACCCCTCAAGGGCGGAGGTTTGTTTTAGTAGATTGGGATTTTCTATCCAGAAAGAAGTGGCGGCGTAGCTTATTGCCCGTCTACCGACTATCCTTATGTAATTTACCCTTTATGATATGAATATCAATACAATATCTTTTTCCATACCCTTTTATGAAAGATAGAGGGGGTCCTCCTATCATTTTCCTTAGGCAAAGGATTTAAGAAAAACATAGCTTTAACTTGAGGGGTTGTTCCCTTGACATCAAGAAAAATAAAATAATAGCAAGAAATAAAAATAAAAATATATATACACACATATAAATAATAAAATAAAATATTTGACACGTATCACTTTGTGAGTGGCATATTGGAACACCTCTACCTAGAAATATTAGTGGACTTGGTCTTGTTTGTCTAGACGTGAGCACTCTTCATAATTAAGTAACATCCATTTCAATGAACTTAAAATGTGTAATTATATATACCGATAATATATAAATATACATGAATTTGTTTATTCAGGTTTATATATTTTAATCATACGATCAATAATGGAGCACTTAACATGCTTATAAAGATAACTTAAAAGTTTTCTTTACCGAAATATTACTCTTAGAGGTACACTGATCAAGTTAGTTGGACCAGTTTCGATGAGATAAATAACTTAAGATTAGTGTGTGTTTATATGTAATCTAAAACAAAATATAAAAACTATTTTATTTATTTTGTGGATTAAAAATGGAGGGATAAATATATTTAACCAAATACGAAGCCAGAAATAATTAATTAAAATATGGAGGATTAAAAATATCTAAATCCAGCAAAATCGTGTTCCGTTTTGTCAGTTTAACTAGTCCAACATATAAGTGATTGGCCAAAATGAATGTGATTTAAGAGTATTAACCAGACAGGTTATGTAGGCGGTTCCCGTTCTAATCCAATATTAGGAAAATGTTATATAAATTTATCGTTTTCTTGTAGTTTAATTTAGTGTTAGAAAAGTTATACTTATATATATATATATAGGATAAGGATAAATTGGAAACTCCCTTGAGTTGGAGAAACTCAAGAAACCTAATATCAACCCTTGATCTACTAGCATCAATGGTCCAAATTCATCAACTTATTTTATAATATTAAAATAGTTATCTTTTTTATTTGTTTTATTCAAAAGGGTAGTTTTGGAAAAGTTAAATTAACACAAAAGTCAAGCTTTTTTTTATTAAGTTGTAGTACAATTTGTCCCTCTCTCCTCTCTCCTAAATCTCTCTCATCTCTCGTCTGACTCTCTCTCCTCTTTCATCTCTTTTTCCTTGCTTTTACATTTCTTCAATATTTTATCCTTTTAATAGGTAACAGTCAGATTTATCTGTAACAACTTTACATATTTACATACGTATCATAGTTAATGGTGCTTATGTAACCTGTTTTAAATTCAAACTCAAACAGAAAATAAATCTGTTGTAACATGTTATATATGTCATTTGTATGTATTTACATTGTTACATTTTAAAATAAGTTACATTGTAAAGAGCAATTTTAATAATTTTCACATTAGACAAAAACATGTTACAAAAAGATAATAAATAAAATAGGTTACATCGTAACAAGACATGTTTTACATAACTTCCCTTATGTCCAACCGGATCTTGACATATCTGAAATCGAAAATTTACAAAAGGTTAAAAACTTGTTGAAGCCGGATCTCGCCATAAAAAAATTTACGGTGGATTAACAAAATGTTCGAAGTTTGTTTCTTTTACATAAACCAGAAAATTATAAGAAAAAAATGTTAATTTCAAGAAACTATAAATGTAGTAACCATAAAAACCCAACAAAATTACAAACCTAATTTTTTTTTTTTTTTTGAACGGCACAAACCTAAATTTTTAATCTTTATTAGTAATAAAGAAAAAAAAAACTAAAAAAGAAAGTAAATGTTTCTTTTATGATTTTGACTCTTATCCTTGATTCTTATTGACTAACGAAAAGAAAGAAAACAATAGCCTCTAATCTTTATTTTATTGTACTCACTTTTCATCAGTTCATCTTCTCCGAAAATTTTTCACCACAATGGTACCTGAAAAAACAAAATCCGGTTCTTCACTTTCCTCTTGAAGTACAAGCCATTTCAAACCCGGATCGGCCAAGATCTGTTTTATTTTACTTAGAAACAACATCAAGATCTAGACCACTTCCACCATATCCACTTAGATCCGTCGCTTTCTGTTCCATGGCCACTTAGATCACATATATGAGAGTTGAGATCTAATAGTAACCTAACTAATTATTCTAATTCTAAGAAACCCATTATAATATAGGATAAAAGAGGAAAAGGGTATGTGTTAATAACCTCAAATCTTGTTCTCTGACGATGGCTCTCAAATCACAAAACACATACTTGGAAGTTGAAATTTGGATGGTTTAATTGAAGGGGTTTGTTTGACGGATAAAAGAAGAATGAATGAAGATTAAGACAATGATTAAAACCCAATTTCATCTTGACTTTACTCATATTACTGCCCATTTTAGCATGAAATTGTAGAAAAATGAACAAGATCTTGAAGTGGGTGTTGAGAGAGATGAAAGAGAATTTAATTCAAAAGACATAGAGAGACGTGATTGTGACTTACTTTGTGTCAGGAAACTCAAATAAATGACATGAAGAGAGAAGGTGTGATAGGGTTGAATGACAATCTTACCCTTCAAAGGTTAGAGGAGAATGGGTGATGTGGTGCATTTATAGCCACAAGATGGGTTTCTAAAGTTTCTCCAACTCAACCAAGTTTCATTAGGATACATAGCCTATATATATATATATATATATATATATATCCAAACATGTAACCAAATAAAATGGAAAAGAAAAAAGTTGCCTTTTTTTCATCATGTGGATATGGTTTGAACTTTGAAACTTGGTCTTGAGATGTATAAAGTTTGGATTTATAATTGCAATAATGCTACATATATGTTTCTATTGGTCATAATTAAATCAATCACAATGATTAATATTTAATCATAACAATAACACTCATTTTCTTTTGCACCATCTTTTTCATTGTCTAACAAAAATCCCCAATTACTTTAGCCTTTACTCCATGCAACTTCCCCCATATGTGTGGCTCATATTTGCATAACCCTAATTATAACCCAAACCCTTTTCCTCCACAACCCTAAAACCACCATGTCCACCCAACCTTCCACAAGCACACTCCAACACGACGATCACGACAACGATAACGATGAAAACATACGCGAAATACACGCACTAACACCACCACCATCACTACCACTACCACTACCACAACCACCTCGATACCATCCTCACCGAGGAGAAGTATGGGAAACCACTAGCCACAGATCATCAAATTTGTCCGTTGCAAGTAACGAAACTGAGAACTTCACGACCATGAGCCGCGAGTTTAACGCGTTGGTGCTAGCAGGAAATGATATAGATGTAAATGAACATAACGAGCCAATTGCGAATAATTTGGAGAGAATTAGGGAAGAAGAGTATCCTAGGGACACTAATCCATTGGCTATAGTGGCGGATAATAACCCGAGGATGGCGTCTCCGGGTAGAGGTGGTGGTGGTACGAGTGGTGGTGGTGGGATGAGTTTGATTAGCAACGAGGGGAGTGGGCGAAACAGCGATGTTTCGTCGGTCCAACGAGTGAAGAAAGAGGAGGTGGAGTCGAAGATATCGGCATGGCAAAACGCTAAGATAGCGAAGATTAACAATCGGTTCAAGAGGGAGGATGCGATCATCAATGGGTGGGAGAGTGAGCAAGTTCAGAAGTCAACATCTTGGATGAAGAAAGTTGAGGTATGTAAGTGTAATTACATAAAGTTTGAGGACTTGTTTGTAACTTTTGACTTGAATAGTTGACATAAATGGTAAATTATAAAGGTAAAAAAAATCGATGGTAAAAATTAAAACTTCGACAACTTAAAACTAGAAGTAACAAATAAATAGGGATCGAGAAAAAAAAAACCGGAGGTTTACCCGAAACCCAAAGTAGGTATACCGGATACTTGATAGATATGAGATTGGAAAAAAAAAAGATTTGTGAGTATGGTACGAGTATGAGATTAGCTAATACCCGAAACTTTCTTTTTATATTTTGTTCAAAATTGTTTAGTAATGTTTCATTCTAGTAATTTTGTTACTTCAAATGTAAACCTTTCTTTTGAAATATATTGTTATGACAATATTCATATTTATATGCTACAAAATACAAAATTAATATTTATGAGATTAATATAATAAATTATTTTTAGTTTTAAATGTTTTAAAGTTTTAAAAATCGTATACGGTGATGATGCATGTATGTTATTTATCACAATTTAATATAGGAAATTTGGATTTCAATAATTTCAACTTTGATATATTAGCCGATAACAATCCCAACTAAGAAAATGTTTTATGGCAGTCCTAACTTTAACTTATTTTCCCTCAGCAGTCTCACCTTAACTAAAAGTTAACCCGGTTAGTTTTTTGCCGACATGGAATGCTATGTGGTAAAAAGTAAAAGTTTGCTATGTAGGCTGCTTATGTGGCAAATAAGTCAAAGTTTTGATGACGTAGACTACTTATGTGGCAAAGTTTTATGACATGAATTGCTTATGTGACGGTCCATGTAAGCAAAAGCTAACTATGTTAACTTTTAGTTAGTGAGAGATTGAAGAAAAATATGTTAAAAGTTGAGAGTGTCATAAAACATTTCCTTAGTTGGTACTATTGTTGCATATGTTAAAGATGAGATTATTAAAAACCAAATTTCATTTAATATATTGCATAGATTTTAAAAATATTAAAATATATAGGAAAATAATATACATACATACGCTTGAAAATATTATATGGTATTTTCTAAAACACTAATGGGTATATCTAATACTTGCTGGTATGTCCGATACCCAATAGATAATAAGGCTAATATGATACAAGATTTTTACAATCAGGTATGGATATGAGTTTAGTCATACCTGATTCATTCATTGTCGTAACAAAAGAAAATTGGTCACGGTGAGATAAAAACAAGTAAAAAAAGGTTGAATTGAAAATAAATATATTAGTCCTTTTAATATATTTGATATATATTTTCGGTTTTTTTAATTTATTCTAGTAATTTTATTATATTTCTTCGTCTTATACTTGGATTTCATAATTCATCAAGTATGAACAGAGAGTACTTGTTTCTTAAATCATGTGAAGTTTACATAAAATGAATATTGTGTAGAGGAAATTGGAAGAAAAACGAGCAAAAGCATTGGAGAAAATGCAAAACGACGTCGCAAAAGCTAAAAGAAAAGCAGAGGAAAGACGTGCAACAGCAGAGGCCAAGAGAGGAACCAAAGTGGCTAGAGTTTTGGAAATAGCAAACTTGATGAGAGCCGTGGGTCGAGCTCCTACAAAACGGTCTTTCTTTTAAGCTCTTTCAATTAATTAAGCTCTTTCAATTAAAAAAAAAATATATATACAAAGAATATTTAGTTTTTGTAATATTATGTCTTTGTGTCTATTGGGGTGATTTATACACCAAAAATTCATTACTTCACATACCACACTTAAAAAACTTTTATAGCAAATGTTAAAAGTATATAATAAGTGGTTGCGACATGTGAAGTATTTTTTTTTGTGTACAAGTCACTTTTTTTTTTGGAGCGGCACCTCGAAACGTTAGGGGACAATCTAAAGATGTGATACCCTAATGCTACAAGCCTTTGAGGTGAATAGATGTGCATTTGACCAATGCGCAATGATGAATCCCGAATTTGAGTGTGTTAGAAAGTTTGTGATCACAAGAACCTTTTGTACGGTCGTGTTGTAAATATTTTCTATAAAGTTAAAGTTGTATGTACATGATGTAGTGGATATGGCATTTGAGATATTTATATTGTATCTTATAAAGTTATAGCCATATAATATAACACAATTTAGAACCATCAAGTTCATTAATATGTAATTTTAAAGTTTGAATTTAAAATATTAACATTAAATATTCTAATGAATTATTGAAGCTAAAAGTGAATCAATATGAATCATATTAAGCAATTATTAAACTTCTCAATTGTTCGAGATGTAATGGGCCCTATAATTGAGAATATTTTAAATGTAAAAATCTAGAGGGGTCACTAAGTTCGTCGGTTATTTATTTGCCGTGACCACTACCATAATAATTGGTATAAAGCTTAAGAATAATTATGAAATACGTACAAGTTTATTAATATCTGGAAATAGATAATTAATAAATACTAAATAGGTGGATTTGAAAATAAAATAATTTTATAAAATCAATTAAGTTTAACGGTTTGGATGACGAATGAAACGTTCTGACTTAAAAGTTAAAAAAGTAAACTAAAGTTATCGTGTTGAAATGTTAAAGTTAACACTTTAACATTTTTCTTTTTGACGACAAAAAGGTTTTCGTGAAGAGTGAAAGCACCAAGAATTGAACATGTGATCTCTTTAGATGATCTTAAAAGTTCATTGTTTGATTGATAAAAAAACATATATATGATTATAACCCTATATATAGAAGTTATTGAGATATCAAGTTTTCAAGTTAATACTTTGCATTTTTTTGTGTAAAACTATAAAACATCAGTAAAAGCAGACCATCAGCATAAATGTATAATCCGTCAGTGAGACGTCGATGAAGTCTTTACCCACAACCTGATTTCTCACAGACTTCACCGATAGATTACCGACTATTGGTATATTCACCTACGGATATTTCTATCAGTAAGAGTGGCCTGATCAATATAGCTTACACACCATGATTATATATAACGTTCAAATCCTTTTCATAATGAAGCAATCTTAATAGTACACAAAGACCAAAGGGCCTTTGGCCTGGTGGTATCAAGGTGTTAGATAAGGCTTTGCCTTTTCAAATGGTGAGGGATCCAATCCCGTAGGTGACAAAATAATTAGCTGTTAAAAAAAAAATAGCTCACAAAGATCATGAATATTTTAGATCAACTCAACCCTTAAAGATGAAAAAAAAAAATGAAATTATTAACTAATTAAGTTTGCTTTCATGGATTTACTTTTTTATCGTCAAATAATTAACATATCACACCACTATGACGTGATCAATGCCACGCCTACATATGGATAAAAACATAATGTAATAGTATAGTTGTCGGATCATTTGGAGGTACAACTAACACACACAAACATGGAGTTAGTATAAAAAACGCGTATAAACCTTATTTTATAACCATTTATACTATTGCTTTAAAGTTTAAACCACTCCAATCACTTGTACAAAATGACGTGAGATTAAACATTTAATTTTTGATAAAGGACCCATGATATGAACCTTTAGTTATTCAAATCCTTTTCTTCCACCTAATGAAGAAAAAGTTACATTAAACTAATCAAGAAAACCCTAGAATATCATAAAAAGGAGTCAACTATTCATGTATCAAGATCTTTATTATCTTGCTTAATGCATATTTGGTCCACCATAAATCACCTTTTTGTATTCTAAACTAAGGGATTGTGTCTTCAAACCCCACTTCAAAATATCTTTAACTTTTTTTTTTACAAATGCCTGAATATGACCAAAGTGTTCAAAATCTTCAGGGTGGTGAAGATATTAGGGTTTTGCATGCTTTGACTCCATCATTTTACCCTAATTCAATGGCTACAAGTGATCAAGTTTCACATGGTGACTTTTCTAATATGAGTGTTACTAATAGTACACTAGTTCTAGCAGGATCCCCTATTGCAAGTAGCACAATTGACAATGATGGTGCTAGCAATTGGGGTGTGGGATCACATTCATCATCATCTCCGCCACGAGGAAGTGGTTTTATGGTTGTCAGTGGTGGTAGAGAGGTGGTGGCATCAGGGATGAGCTTTAAGAAGGAGGAAGTTGAATCCAAGATAGCGGCTTGGAAGAATGCTAAGATTGCTGAGATTAATAATAGATTTAAGTGCGAAGATTCGATAATTAGTGGTTGGGAGGCCGAGCAAGCTCAGCGATCCATGCTAAGGATGAAGAAAGTTGAGGTATTGATCTTGAGCATACCTACATACATATTTATGTCGACGGGTATTAGATGCATACTCTATATATAATGCATCTAACAATTTGTTTAAATAGTATACCAAAAGTTCTATATTTGTTACTAGAGTTGACAAAATGTGCAAAGCGGATTGGGTTACGTTGGGTAACGCTGCAACATTTTCTAGCTCACGATCAAAATGGTAATTTTTGTATGTGTCAAAACAAGTCTTTTTTTCTTTTCTTAGAAATGCCCTTTGTCAAAACAAGTTTTTTTTTCTTTTCTTAGAAATGCCCTTTCTCCAAAAGTTTAACCAATTGTATAAATAAATCGGTCCTTTATATAAATAAGGGAAATTGAATTTAAATACTCCAAACTATTACTCATTGACCGATATACTCTCAAGTTTATATTTTGTTATGTCACCCCAAACTAAGATGCAAACACTTCCTCGTCATCAGAACTTGACCCTGTTGATTCCAAAATAAGGATGACATAACAAAGTGTAAAGTTAGAAGTATTGGTAGTCAAAGTGATAGTTGGGATTGGTAGCCAACGAGGTATAGTTTGGAGTATTTAAATCCAATTTCCCTATAATAATTAGTATAAGTTTATGAATAAATAATATAGGAGGTTTTACACTTTTTGTGACTTTCAGTGTATTTAATTTGTCTTGTTCTAACATATTCTTTTTATGTTACTCATTTTATCGCTATGAAAATAACTCTTTACAGATAGGAAATATTGCTACTACAAAAACAAAAACAGGTATTTGCGAGGTCATTTGCGCCGAGTAGTATATTTGTGGTCATTTATGCAAATATTTAGGGACAGAAACCAAGGGATGCAAATTTGTCCGATGGTTTTTCCGTCGCTGCATATATTAGTTGCTATTAATATTGCAACAAGTATACATTAAGTCTGTGCATCATGTTACATTTAACTTAAGTTCTCTAGGGTAACCAATTACGTTGGGTCGATTCTTGTTTTGTTTGTGTAGAGAAAGCTTGAAGAGAAGCGAGTGCGCGCAATGGAAAAAATGGAAAATGAGATTGCAAAAGCGCATCAAAAGGCCGAAGAAAGGAGAGCTACAGAAGAAGCTAAGAGGGGGACCAAAATTGCCAGGGTTCTTGAAGTAGCTAACTTGATGAAGGCTGTGGGGAGGGCTCCTGTTAAGAGCTCATTTTTTTGAGCATATTGGCTATATTAGTGTATAGATGACTCATGATGATTGGAGTCTTATGGGGATATTGATATGAACTGGACTATTTTATATATGGTTCATATTGATGATTGACAAAACTACTATTGTTTGATGCATTAATGTGTATAATAATAGCATATTGTATGGTATACTCAAATACAAGATGCCTCTATCTAAGATTGACTATGTACATATTACCAAGTGTGGAACTAGGAATTTTTTTCATTGGGGTTTGGATTTTTTGTTTCTCGGATATCTATTAATTCGACATCATTTTTGGGTCGGGCCCTTTTAGGAAATTTATTGAAAAGTACTTGGAATATTTTTTTTTTAATTAAATCCACATTTTTTTAAACTTTAAACTTCAACAAAAACAAACGAACATAAAGCCCCAAGAAGGGGTCGTTATGCCATCGCAAAACATTACATCATATACAAAGGATCGATGCACCAATCCTTCCAATTTAGCCTTTTGAAACTAAACCTATTGTTTAACCACAAAACGTTAAGGACTTTATATCCGTCATTATTTCTCCCACTTTGGCCTCCTTTTTCTTGAAAATCAATTCATTTCTTCTCTTCCATATGCACCAAAAAGCCACCATCACAATCCACTATACAATTTTCTTCTTCTTTTTGTCCATCTTTAGAGTTCTATATAGTCCAATAATATCCTGAAACGAAAAGAAACAAAGCGGCTCTAATCTACAGCAAGACGTGATGTTAATGCAAACCTCGGTTGCCACTCCACATGAAGTAAACAAATGATCATTCGTTTCATCTCCGAAATCACATAGTCTGCATATTTGGGATGCCATCGTAATGTTCCTCTTGGTCAATTCTGTAGCTGTTGGTATACGGTTATGGCAACTCTCTACGCAAAGATATTACATTTTAGTAGTACCCAAGCTACCCATTTCATCCATTCATATGCATTATTGATCCGATCCTTGAGCATAAGTTGTTTAACCGGTTGAACAGTAAACAAACTCGAATCATCACCATGCCATTGCCAAGTATTGGTTCTATCTGTAATGCTAACTTCTTAACAACTCAAAATATTCGGCCCATTGTACGAGTTCTTTTAAAGTGGTCGGCTCCTTAGATCAGAACAACGCCAATCGACGATCCCCATTGTGATTTCTGAGACACTCATTTACCGATCCTCGTTTGTCTCTTGCCAATCTAAAAAGATTTGGCCAAACTTCTTTTAATGGTTCTCGAAGCAGTCATGGATTTAGCTATAATCTAATATTATTGTCATTTCTCACTACACCTTTTATACACCTGTGAATCCTTTTTCCCCCAATTATTAGTTTTTCCTCCAACTTAACGATTGTCTTCCAACACCCCCTAACATTGTTTTTACATGGAAGAAATTCCCACATTCTCCTATTTTATGGCACACATCGGTAACTTTCTTCCAGAGACTCCCTTCCTCATTTCTATACCTCCAAACCCATTTTGCTAGAAGCGCATCATTGGTTTCTTTCATCTTACAAATACCTAACCCTTCCCATTTTTTGAAATAGTCACATTTTCCAATGCCACCCAATGAATTTTTAGTGTTACTCTCTCCTAATCACAAGAACCTCCTCTTAATAGCTTCTAGAGAATCCAACACCTTTATTGGAGCTTTATATAATAAAAAGTAATAAATCAGTAAATTTACAAGAACTAGTCAAATCAACGTGACCCTTCCCCCTATGGATAGCATATTCTCCTTCTAAGATGATAATCTTGAATTAAACATTTCCAAAATTGGTCTCTAACTGTGTATTCTATTCATTTTTGCTCCCACTTTAACTCCAAGATACTTGAAAGGAATTTCTCCCATTTTGCACCCAAATTCTTCAGCCATACTTTGTATCTCGTTCGTATTGCAACCAATACCAAACAAGCTCGACTTTTGGAGATTAATTGTTAAACCAGAGCACAAGTTGAAGCTCCTAAGTAATCTTGCCGTCATCTTGATGTTTTCCCAGCACCAATCTCCTACGACCAAGGCATCATCTGCATAAGAGGTGTGAAAGCATTGGCCCTTTGTTTGGAGTCTTAATAGTCAAATTCCTTTAGAATCCCACTTTCTATAGCTTTTGTTAATATACGCGAGACAACCTCTACAACTATGAGAAATAAGAACGATGATAATGGATCTTCCTATTAAACCCCTTTTTGACATTGAAATTCGAATGTAGGCAATCCATTTACCAAAACTGCTAATCTAGCTGACTCCAAGATCCCTTTCACCAAAACATTCCATTTATTCGTGAAACCCATTTGATTCATAATTTCAATAAGAAAACTCCAATTAACATTATAGTATGCTTTTTTCAAAATCACTATTCAGTAAAAACGCCTTTCTTTTGTTTTTTTAACCATGATATTAACTCGTTTACCATTAAAGGATCATCAAGAATAAATCTTCCTTTAGAAAAGCCGATTGAGTGTTTGAGATCACATAACCAATAACCTTCTTTATTCGATTGTCAACCACCTTTGATGTGACCTTACTTATAACACCTATCAAAGTAATCGGCCTATAATCTTTTAATCACATCGGGTCTTTTCTTTTAGGTATTAAAGTGATAAGTGACGTGCTAAACTCTTTAGAAATTGTACATTCTTCGTAAAAATTCTGCATAATATTTAGAAAATCAAGTTCAAAGTGAGCCCAAAAATTTTTCACGAACCTAAAATTAAAGCCGTCCGGGAACGGGGCCTTGTCTCTCCAAAAATAAAAAATCGCCTCCTTTATTTCTGTAAGGGGAAAATGAGCTGCCAAACCTTCAATCAACTCTTCCGGAATCTTTTGATGTTGTTCCACACTAAAGTTAGGCGAATTTTAATTGTTCTAAAATCATAAAAAAGATCTTTAAAACTAATTTGGAAAACATGATGGGAGGACATATATAAGGCTAGCATATAAAAATCATCCTGCAAGTAGAAGTTTGAAGACTTTTGAGTTTGCGGATACTTATTAAGTGTTCATGTGAAAACTTCAGGTTTCACATGTGATATTCGCAAAGCATGAATGCAAATACTTATTTGTAATTTGATTTTAAGTAGTTGTTTTACAGTTTTAGGTTGAGCGTTGATATGTTAGTCAAATTTTTATGTATTATTTTTAGTATAAGTTAATAAGTTATTTAATTGTTGTACTTTTAAACTAAAAGTCATCATCTATTCTTGTTTGACAATTATTTTGGTTTTCTTAATGACCTAATCAGTCACGAATGAGGCAATGCCTATTACTTTTATTTGAGTTTGAATATGTTAGTCAAATTTGTATTATTTTTAGTATAAATTAATAAGTTTTTTACAAACGTTTATAAAATAGTATTGCATTATAAATATAAATGCTAGATGTAATAACACTACATTATTGTTTGTCATTTATTATACTACATTATTAAATGCTAAAATGTAGAGGGACAATATTGTAAATGGAAACTTATTTATGCATTAACACTTGTACCAAATGCAAAAACAATGTTTTTATGTGTCTTAAAATTAAATGAAAATTACAATCTTACCCATCTAGAACTCATTATATAGATAGTATAGATATAGATACAGATTTTTTATGAGTGTAATAAATATTTAATTAGAAGTTTATTTAATAATGTATTAATGTAAGATTATTAAATGATGTATTAATGTGTCTTGAATTTTGAAGTTAATTACAATAATACCCTTCTTAAATGAAGTTAAATAATTTTTTTTTTGAATGGCAAATGAAGTTAAATTACTTTGTTACCTATCTAGAATAGAGTATAGCTTTAATGTTGCCTGTTTAAGTGTTTAATTTGTGCTCTGGTGGACTGTTGTGAGTTTAATGTTACCTGTTTAAGTGTTTAATTTGTGCTCTGGTGTATGTATTCTGTTTTGGTGGTTGTAGCTTGATTAACACACTGTTAATCTTGTTTGGTGAAATAATAATTTTGTTGGACTTTAAAAAAAAGAAAAAGAAAAGAGTATAGATTAACCATATAAGAACCACTAGCCATTTAAGTACAGTTATGCTTAATTATTGTACCTTAGCTACTAAAAGGTCACCGTTAATTTAATTTTAGAAAAAATTACACCGTTAGTCCTTATGATTTCCTCCAAATTTCAATGTAAGGTATTAAGGTTTTATTGTTTCACTTTAAGGTATTAACCTTTTAATTTGTTTCGATGTCAGGTATTAGGGACTAACCTAGTTAAAACTTAACTGAGTTTGAGGGATATTATGGTCCATTCACCTATATATTCAGTTTTTAAAAAAATTGGGTTGAAACCGCTTTCTGAGAGGACTTGAACTCGGGACCTTTGTGTCACAACAAACCGGAGGAACCATCTGATCTATATGATCAGTTGTTTAAAACTTAGATTTTAATATTTTTAAACCAACATTACAAAGCCTCTGTTTTTTAAAAAGAAAAAGGATAGAACCGGTTCTGACAAAGGGTCGAACCCGTATCTTCCTGTTGTGAATCGAACGAACAATAGAGGTGATAGACCAGGGGCAAGGGATAGGATGATAGTTGTTCGTCTTCTTTGTAAAAGTTTTGATATAAAGACTATTAAAGGGAAGGCCACGAAGCCCGGATACAGGGGTCGACTTCCGGATGTGAATTACAAAAAGAGGAAGCTTTCAGGGGCTGAATGTTCTGTGCAAATTGAGGCTGGTGAAAATGATCAGAATGATGTAGGTGAAGGTTCCGATGGGATTAACGTTTATAAAAAGGTTGTCTCTTGTTCAAACTGCAAAAGAAGACGCTATTGCCATGGATGCATTGTGAGTTGGTAAGTGACTTACAATCAGCTTTAAAGTTCTGACAAACGGTTATGCTTTTGATTATTGTGTGTTTGTATGAGATAATATGTAGCTAATGAAAGATTCCTGACGTGAAACAAATGATATATTGAAGAATATGAAGGATTTTTTAATGTCTTGTTATCCTCATTTCACAAGATTTTTACTCTCATTTCAAAGGCGTATCCTTTTGTTCTCACAAAAGTGTCCTCTTTGGTTGTTTTATCTATTAACTTTCCATCCACTTAAAAGAATAGTGATCTGATTATTTAATGTACCCTTTTATTATAACCTATTCTAATTTCTAAACAATCATTCTTGTTGGACAGTGACAACTGCAATACATCAATTGTCGATTTCCACAGAAGCTGCCCGAGTCCCGATTGCTCATATGATATCTGTCTCAACTGCTGTCGTGAACTCAGAGATGGCATCCAGCCTGGGGGTGCTGAAGCTGAATCTTCTTTCCAACAGTTTCTTGAACATTCAAAACAGAGGCTTTGTAATGTTTGTTTAAAAATATTAAAGTCTAAATTTTAAACAATTGATCATACGGAGATCAGATGGTTCCGTCGGTTTGTTGTGACACAAAGGTCCCGAGTTCGAGTCCTCTCAAAAGCGGTTTCAACCTAATTATTTTAAAAACTGAATATATAGGTGAATGGACCATAATACCCCTCAAACTCAGTTAAGTTTTAACTAGGTTAGTCCCTAATACCTGACATCGAAACAAATAAAAAGGTTAATACCTTAAAGTGAAACAATAAAACCTTAATACCTTACATTGAAATTTGGAGGAAACCATAAGAACTAACGGTGTAATTTTTTCTTAATTTTACCATATCCCAAAAATGTTATGAATTGATGATTGGTTTATAACCAAGACTACAAATTATGTTTGTGAATAGATAGTAGTAATTAATATTGCCATTTGATGAGAACGTAAAGCCCATAAAAAACCATAACATTTAGTGGGCCGTAATGAACACTTGATTTGAGTTCAGATTCAAATATTTAAATGAAAATAATGGCAAATTATTATTTTCAGTCGATAACGTTTCGTTGTGGTATAGGTATGGTATCAACACTCCGCATAACAATTGATGTTTTATAAAATGGTTTAAACACTTCGATGTCATTAACCTATTCTAGACTTTTATTTAAAAATAAAAGTTTGTTGAAAATTTGAGTTTTGATTATTGAATTATGTAGTTTAGATTACTTTTTGAGTTGAAGTTGTATTTTTATGAAATTATACGGTTGGTTAGTCACTCAATTGAATCGAAAGGTACAATGGGTTGAACCATTTCATGAGACACAATACAGCGGTATCTAAAACACTGGCAACGATAATAATAAAAAAGCAAAATGTAAAAAGTATTGGTTCCTTAATCCTTAAGTCTAAGCCTTTAAACAAACCGAACAAACACGAAGAAATGTATGTTCATGTTTGTTCATTAAGAAAAAGGGCATGTTTGTGTTCGTTAATTTGAAACTAAATGATCAATACACGACTTCACGAACGAACGTTAACAAATAAACTTAAATGAACATAACATAACTTAAAAACATAAACGAGCACAAATGACCATAATTGAACAAACATAAACAACCACAAATGAACATAATTGGCCAAACATAAAATAGTAAAAAAGAACATAAAGCAGTTTTTTATATATAAACTAGTGATTAATTTCAATAAGATCTATTATAAAGCCCATTTTTATTACTCGAACGCTCAATTACCAATTGGTTATAAATGTATAAGTAGTTAGAAAACCACTTTTATGTTTATATAATTAGAACTACTTATGTGTTTATTTAAACAAACATAAATAAACGTATATCAATGGACATTAAAGGACGTTCACGAATATAATTAAACGAACAAAACGTGTGTTCATGTTCATTCTTTTACTAAATAAGAGAACATAAACGTTCTTTTTATCAAAATCTCATCATAAAATCATAGCATGCAGGTTTAAACATCCTAATCCTTCAACCTAGGGTTTACCAAGTTTCATCAAAACTAAGGTTTGGATCTAGCATGCACCCGATGATGTTACATAATCATTTCATTAACAACTCTCTTTATAGATACATGTTAATCCTTCATACATCACCATTGATTGATATAAAAACATTTCGGTCAAATTTGGACCTGGGATTTTATGGACAAAACAAGAACAAATCATAAATCAAGAGATTAAAACAAATAAGGAATAATCATGCACCTTAAGCTCTTCGATCTAATATTGGTTGTTCTTGGCTATGGTAGAGGTTAGGATGTTTAGAATTTGTATGGGACAGAGATTTAGAGTAGAGTAATGATAATAACTCGTTAAAAATAGTTTTAAATAGCGATTTCTGGTAGCCTTCCCGTTGTGCTTGCCTAGGGCCTTTGCCTCTCACGCAGCGCGAATTTGTGTTGGGTGCTTGGACTTGGCCTAGGCCTTCGGGCTTGGGCCAAGTCTTTATATTATTTGTTTTGTTTGGGCTAAGCACAACATAACTAACATGTAATACCCCAACCAATGGTGGAATCAATGGGGTGTCACATGTTGTTCAAAAGCTCATGGTACTAAAGTGTAAGTATTATTAAATATAAGTTGATTTACAAAGATTGCAATTACAACATGTCTCAACGAACTAAACTGATTAAATTCATTCTAAGCCCAGAGTCCTATGTGAAACATCAAGTAACCTGAAACATGTACGAAAATAATTTTGTTAGCATAAATAATATTGGTGAGCATACTTAACGAAGAACAATAGTCTAACCTCAGATTAGAGAAGCTAAACCACGTCACTACAAGGTCTATCTTCACTAGATGAATAGCAATGTGGGTGGTGGAAGTGAGTAAACCTGAAACAACATAAATAATCTGATGGGAGGCGACTGCTAGGAATCGATATTGGAACCAACGTACAGACACAAAAACGTATTTGGCCTAAGTATGTTCTTCACGGTTTTTGTAACAACCCAGAGTTGACCCCAAAAATTTTTCGCGTTATATTAATTAAAACCAATAAATAACACGGTTATGTTCGAAATTGAAAATCGAATCGCTATATATAAAATATTATTATACGATAGGCGTCACGAGACTGGACTAATACGCGATACGAACCCGATTCACGATTCGTGATCAGTCACCATGGGGACATGTGTCACCCCCATCTAGTGACACATGGCCCCACCCTATGTTTGACTCACCACCCACCCTAATTATAAAAACCCTTCCACTCTTATTTCCCTGCACACTCACGAATCACTCTCTCCCTCATCTATTATACATACACATACCTCTCTCTTAATACACACACATACCGATTACTAGAAACAAGCAAGAAAAGGAAAGAGCTAGAGATAGAAATAGAGATAGGAGATCGCATGAGAGAGGAGTGGAGCCGGAGGAAGACCGAGGAGGAGTTGGGTGGTGGTCCGAAGCGGCGCCGCCGCCTTCGTTACCGAGCCACCATCAATCAGCAGGTTATATCCCAACCCACCCTTTTCCTATTTAATACTAGCTTCTAAGTCGTGATATGTTGATATCAACTGTGACGAGGATTAGATTTGGATTAAAGGAGTAGCTTGAGACGACGGTTCCGTATGGACATATCTGATTTAGAAGGAGGCGACTATTATTGTTTATATTGGGGGTTGCCGATGGTAAACAGAAAGTAGTAGTTTTGGAACAGATTGTCTCGGGTGAGGGTGCACAGGAAGGATACGGTTGTAGTTGGGACCCGAATGATGGCGATAATAGAGACGGGGTCACGGTGGTCAATGGTGTTTTAACGGTTGATGGTTGAGTTGGACAGAAGTCGTTTATGTTCGGTCAACAGAAGTCACAGAGGCGAGTCAACAGTCAACAAACGGTCAACCGGAGTCAACACCGTCAACCGACGCGGCACTAGTTTATATAAACCTGTACAGTAGCTGGACGAGAGGTATAACCGAAACCCGATGACTTTGCGATTATAGATATTTAGTTTTAAATGTTTATATATTATTACCTTTGCGTGTGGGACTTGACGAGCGTATTAACAACTTCGGACATTAGCATATATACCTTGAATTGGATATTGGGGATGGACACCTTGGACTAGAGGGGCATACAACGATTGGGAGCTTGAGATGGAATACCGAACACGCCTACTAGCTTGGGATGATTGGAATTTCGGATTATAAGATATATTGACTCGGACAATTACGGCATTAACATGGGACATTTAGAGCATCGAAACATTGTTAACAATTATTTGGATGATTGAATTAAGACTTAAACATTAAGAGCTTAAGGTTTAGACATAAAATTCAAGTTAAGAAATAAGTGACGTGTACTAATTATGAACTTATATCTAAATATTGACTCCTAGATTTGGATTAATATTGGAACAAGAACTTAGATATGGTTAAGACGATTAAGGCTCGGACTCAACTAGAACAAACACACTACAAGGTATATAAACCCGTATATATATTGAATAAGATTATAGGAATGATGTTGAACCTAAGATTTAAAGCACTAAACGCGACACAATAATATTAGAGCTAGACATTGGCATGTAAGGTTCGTACATGGTTATATCTAATGTCTAACAAATACGAACGGATAGATCCTTGGAACAAATATTACTTTAGAACCAAACATGGAACGGTAATGAGTAGAAACCATACGCTCGATCTTGTCCCCACGCGTAACCATTATAAAAAAAGCCGACACTAATAATTATTTGTCAACTTAGGATTCGACCAGAAGCGTACCAGTACCAGACATCAAGCACCTCGTTTATTGTAAATTATTCATGTGCATTGCTTCCAGGTGAGTTCGTGTACTTCCCCTTTTTCTGTTTTAACTATTTTGGGGTGAATACATGCTTGTGTGTCTAAACTGTTTGTGTATAAACTTACCTGATGTGACAAGGGCTCCCGAAACCAGATGCACACTCATTAACCCAAGGGTGTTGGGCCACTTAATATATGGGTAGTACTACTTGGGGAATCCCCCACGCACAGTGGATCCGGAAGCCCGGAAAACCCTCCACTGAGGTCTGCGGACCGTTGCGGCATATGTTATGCCGTAGGGAATCCATAAAGGGAGTAAATGGATTCCGTGTTAGGATTGAGGTGTGACTTGTACATCACTTTATTTTGAACTGTGTAAACTACGTTTTGAGCTGTTAAACTGTTTTGGAATTACTTAACTATTCACACGGACTCACCAGCTTAATTGCTGACCCCCAACTCTTTTAAGAATGTGTTCAGGTACTGCGGTCGGATGATTGTGAAGCATACGGATTATGTTCATATGATGCGGATTAGAGGTGATGATCGCTAGATGACTTTGGTAGAAGATTCGGGCTATAAGTATTTCGGACTAGAGCTTTAGAGATAAACGTTGGTAGAAGTATGGAACAACTAGTGGATTACACTCCTCAACTGCTTCGACGACCGCCGCGTTTCGTCCCTGCATAGATATTAGTCTATTTATTTAAATTGTGTATTTTATATTTTTGAATTAGAAATTGTATTTGACACTAAATATTAGTTATCGTTGCTTCCGTTGTGCAAGTCTGTTACCAATCTGTCATTTCGACCAGCCCCCACCTGGTCGTGTTGTTACAGTTTTCTGAATGGCCTATCTAAAGAGGTGAAGTCTTCCTTAAATAGGTTCCACACAAGCCTCAACACAAACCTTTAACCTACCCATTGGGCCGAGGCCCAGTTAAAGGCTTGCCTGCACATCGGCCCATCATTAGTCCAGGATGATGTGACATGTTGTATAATATAAATCACAAAGATAGAATATACACTTCGTGGCTATGTGCCATTGGTGGTCGCCTAGGGTTTGGACATATGTCACATATCTGGTCATTGCAGACCTGACGTACTTCCATTGATTGATTCTCTTTGTCAATTGTAACTTTTGTCTCCTCTGGCGGGGGCTGTTAGTGGATACCGTTGATGAGGTGGCCACATGTGGTCTGATTGACTTACTCAGGTACGGGCTGTACCCTGTGTCTCCCGCAGGTCTGGTGAGCACGCGTGGTATCAGCCCTGACGTTTGCTGGAGCTTCCTAATTGGTCATACTTCACATTCTGTTGTACTATGTTGTCCCCACGTCTGCAGGTGGACGGTGGCATTGTAGTACCATTCAAATTGGTGTTTATACTTGGCCTTTTTAATTGCATCCAACTCGCGGCGTTCCTCAAGTAAATCCAGGTTTAGACGTAGCTCCATGTCGTTGTCATTTGCTTCGGCCATTAGCACTCGTATTGATGGGCAACTGATTTCGGCGGGAATTACTGCTTCTGAGCCTAGGTAAGGGTAAAGGGAGTTTCTTAGTTACTTGACTTTGTGAGCATACGATGGGCCTATATAACATTGGGTACTTCGTCCACCCATCCCGATATATTCATGCCTAACCGTGCCTTGATTCCGTCGACGATGCTACAGTTAGCGCGTTCGAATTGGTCGTTCCCCTGCGGATGTGCGAATGAGGTGAAGATCTGTTGGACCCCATTTCCGCGAGCCATTCTTGTAAGCCTTGATCCGTAAATTGAAGTCCATTACCACTCACAAGTTGCATAGGCAGGTCGAAACGATAAATTATGAACTCCCAAATGAACCGTTTGACGTTCTGTGCGTCGATTGTGACCAGGGGTTCTGCTTCCACCCACTTGGTGAAGCAATCAATTCCTACTATCTAGTAGCGGACGTTCCCTGGCGCCGTTAGGAATGGCCCGACACTGTCGATCGCCCACTTCTGGAATGGTCATGCTGCTGTTATTGGTAGGGCTGGCAATTTCAGACACGAACACGAATACCCGACACGAACCTACACGATTTTAACAGGTACAGGTGACGTGTGCGAATATACACATAATTTTGCACTGATTTTAACACACGTTTTGCTTTAATATTTATAAAAATGGTTTCGACCTTAATATTAAAACACACACAATAGGGCAAGTGTACCCTGTCATATATGTAGTAAGTACAGATAAGAACCAAGTATCGATCCATGGACGCGCGCGGAGCAATGGTACTAAAACTCTATCCTCGATTTACCAGTAGGAAAAGATAAGTTGAGTTTGTTTAAACTAGATTAATTCTAACATATGTAAATAACTTAACTACGACTCCAAATAGAAAATATAACTATATAGACTATAATACGCCAATCCTAGCATGTCATCTATATATAATAAGAAATAAAGGCGTGATCAACATTCCCTCTCGGGCATCCTAACATGACAACTATACAGAAAGCTAACACGAATACACACGTTAACCACCTCAAGTTGTTCATTAGTGCGCAGCTGATATGATCTCATGAGAATCTTTAAAGATAGGTTAGTATCACCTTTCGGGAGTCCTCAACTATACAGTTGACGTGCAAGTGGGCAAGTGGCTGGGTCATTCCTGAAAATATTTTGATTTGGCACGGGAGTGCCACCAGGGCGCACGGCCGTGCAGGTCCAAGTGTTGCCGAGCAAATTGGTGTGCACTGCCTGGTGCACCTGGCCGTGCACCCCTTTGTTTCCGAGCTGATTTGACCCGCACGGGGGTGCACAGATTTGGCACCCCCGTGCACAACTTCCAGACTTGGTCATTTTTGTAGAAGTTATCCGTCATGTCCGTTTTTCGCCCGGTTTCTTCGACTTTGTCTTCGAGGCGCCGTTTAAGACCTGAAATAAACATATTAAGCGGTTAAGTACCGAATTCGTGCAATTAGGGTCGAAAACGCGTATTTTGGGAGTTTAATTGGGGATTTAAATATGTATATTTTAACGTATATCAATAGGTATGACCTTAACAGATTTCGTGTCCTAAACAGGTAGACACGAATATACCTGTTTATTTTCGTGTCTAAACAGGTTATTTACTTGTTTACCTGTTTTGTACATGTTAAGAAATTGTATTTTAAAAAAAATATATAGGTTGGAGTCCCAAGGTTCAGCTGTTGCTTGTCTGTCCATATTTGAAAAGAAGGAAAACATAAAAAGAATTAAAAACCTAGTAACACAAACAGTCCCAACCTTACTCTTCCCTCTCGCCAATCGTCACCACCGTTCATCTCCAATCGTCGCCACCATTCATCTCCATCTCGCCTCCCTCGCCGTCCGTCATCCCTCTCCGAAGGTATTTCATGCTTTTCGTACAAGTGTGATACAGTCTTTATGTCTGCTATATGTCAATGGTTTAGGGCTTTCATATTAAGTGTGACCATGTGAATGCCACATGTTTCATGAATCAAATGCTTCAAACTCAATGAACAATCCAAAGGTACCCACTCCAAATGCTTCAAGTAATGTTGCTTCCTAAAAAAACAATGAACATTGCTTAGGTATCCCACTCCAAATCTTTCTAGTATTATTGCTTGATAAAACTATATGTATATGTCCAATAGTCCAATGCTTAATATACTTATTTTGTGTGCAGGTTTAAATGTTTGGGATTGAAGATTCAGAAGAAAGCTCTGTTGGAACGTGAGATGGTTTTAATAGTTGTTTTTATTAGACTTTTATGGATTTGTCTTAAATTTGTTAAGGATTGTGTATTCTTTGTTTTTTTGTTTTTTTCTACTTTTGTGAACTTTTGATGATTTTTGTTTCATGAAATATGTCCTCAAATACGAGATATTTAGTTTTTCTAAACAGGTAGGATCGTGTCTTATTGTGTAAACCAGGTATAAACAAGTTCGTGCTCGGGTTTTAAAAAATGTACACGATAAGTTATAGTGTCGTGTTCAGGTATACTTGTTTCGTGTTCGTGTCTTATCGTGTTCGTGTCTTAACAGGTCGGGTATACACGTTTTGCCAGCCCTAGTTATTGGAACCAGATCGTTCTTGGGGCGCAATGTGTTAGGAGCATGACGCTGACACGCATAACATTTGTGGAGTATTTTGACCACATCAACATGCATGTCGGGCCAATAATATCCCGCATTCATTATCTTTGCCACTATCATGCGCGGCCCCGCGTGCAGGTCGCAGATGCCTTTCTTTGATCAGGAACGCTACGTTTTCCGAATCCACGCATCTTAGAAACTGCCCCAAGTATGAGTGCCTTTATAGAATCCCGCTTAAAACTTGGTAATGCAGGGATTTATGTTGTATCTTCCTTGTATCTTGTTTCTCTTTTGATAGAACGCCTTTGGTTAGGTAGGTTATGATGGGTGTCATCCAGCAGGTCGTGTTAGTTTGAATCACATTGACTTGATGTGCAGACACAGACGAGCGGTCTAGGACTTCAATTCGAACTTCCTTTCTCATGTGCTCAAAGACGGTTGAAACCATCTTACTTAGTGCATCAGCATGCTTGTTTTGGCTTCGACTAATGTGGATGGCGTTGTAGTAGTCGAACTTCCCCATCAGCTGCTTAGCCTGCTCTAGGTAAAGGGTCATTTTGCCGTCGCGGGCTTCGTATGTTCCGTCGATCTGTGTCACGACTAGCATGAAGGCCATGTGCGCTTCCAAAAAACGCGCACCCGTTTTGTCCTCGATGCGGAGGCCTGCAAGGAAGGCTTCATATTCGGCTTCACTACTTGTGCTTTCGAAGTTAAGGCGGATCGCGTATGTGAATTCTACGTCGTCCGGGATGATTAAATGCAATCCTGCACCCATGCCGTCATCACTTTTCACACCGTCCGTGTACAAGAGCCATTTGTCAGTTTCAATTGTGGCGGGTGCAGGATCTTTCTTCGTCAGGCATTCAGCGACCTTCTCCGCGGGTACTTCTGTTGCGAAGTCAACTATTACTTAGCCCCTAATCGCCAGCCTCAGTTTGTAGAAGATCTCATGTTTGCCCAACTCAATGGCCCATTAGGCAAGTCTGTCGGATAACTCGGGCTTGCGGAGGACGTCGCTTATTCAATAATCCATAAGGACATTTATCGGATGCCCTTGGAAGTACCTTTGTAGCTTTCTTGACGCGTGAACCAGCACAAGCACCAGTTTTTTCATGACCAAGTACCTTGTCTCCGCGTCGAGCAAGGTGCGACTGATATAATAAATTGGCGTTTGATCCCCTTTTCGCTCCGCTAAGAGGACCGCTCCTACCGCTTTGTCCGAAATGGACAGATAAAGTGCCAGTGGCTCCTTGGGTTGCGGTGCGGTTAAGGTTGGCAGGTTCAACAAGCATTGTTTCATTTCTTGGAAACCCGTTTCGGCTTCTGGTGTCCAACAGAAGTGTGTCTTTTTCAAACAATTTTTTAAAGTGTTCGCGAAAAGGAACGACTTTAAGGCATAGTTGGACAGGAAATGGTTAAGCGCGACTAAACGGCCCATCAAAGTTTGAATTTCTTTGATGAAGGCGGGGAGGGCATTCGCGCAATTGCTTGTACTTTTTTTGGGTTCGCATGGAACCCGTCCTTTGTGATGATGACCCCCATAAACTTGCCTTCCTCCATTTCAAACGAACATTTCCCTGGGTTGAGTTTTGTCCACACGGCTCGCAGCTGATCAAACGTTTTTTGGATGACAACAAGCATTTGGTCTTCCTATGCGCTTTTGATGATGAGGTCATCGACGTACACTTCGAGGTTCACTCCGATCTGGTTTGTGAAGACAGAGTCCATTAATCGCTGGTATGTGGCCCCCACGTTCTTTAGTCTGAACGACATTATCGTGTAGCAGAAGGTGCCCATGTCCGTGCGAAAGGCGGTTTTATCCTCATCCTCTTTCGCCATTTTGTCACACCAGGCCAATGGCAAAAACACGTGGCGCAACGCTCGAAAGCATATCAAAGTTAAGATTAACACAAACCATATTTAATTGGAAAAGATTATTTTATTAAGATGTCAAAATGGGTACCTTGCTACAACATTTTACAAAACAACAAACAACAAGTTCATACATGGGATTTTTCCATCCAAGTCCCAACCCAATGGATAAATATTGATGTAACCCCAACAAGTATCCGACATCCCATATTCCACAGTACTAGCCTCATATCTATTCAGTACTTAGTTACCTAAAAGATATGTTTAAAAAGACGTCAATATATAAAATATTAGGGAGTTCACAGGTTTTAGTTCCATAACAACAACAACATGTGCGGAAAAAACACAAGTTGTGGCCTTTGTAAGGAGTAGCTAGCTCCTACAAAACTACGATGACGAGCAATCCCTTGAGCCCATAACCAAACCAAGACTAATAATGCCCCGCGAGCAGAAGTTGTTTCTCGGAAAATAATAACTTAGTTCAGAATACGTGCACCCCTGGCATATACAATTGCATAATCGACGCTATCAATTAGGGGTGGTGTGACACCCGTCGAAGTCACATGTCATATCCGTACACTTGGCTACACGTATACATTGATCTATGCAAGTCAATGTAATATGTGAGTTGGATATGAATGGTTTATGAATGAACTTGTATGTTAAAAATGATGTGAACATGATGACATGGAAGGATAGGAATGATGGACTCAAGCATGGGAGGCTAATGGGTCGAGATGAGGCAAGCAAACAAGCATGAATTTGGAGGACTTGAGGTAAGTGATTCCTGTTCCGTTTAGATAAATGAATTTATACATATATAGTGTGTAAGATGAATGGGAATCATGAAAGGATGGAACGTTACTAATGATGCCAAGGCATGTTATGGAGCTTATAATGGGTAAAACGCAGATTGGGATGGACCGGCGTGGGATGGATCAAGAAAGGATGGAAGGAAGAAACAAAAGAAAAACTTCAGAGGTCCACCGTAATTTACGTTGGCACCGTAAATTACGGTGGCCCCTGGGCACAATTCTTCACCGTAGCACAGTGTAGAGCTACCGTATCTTCCTGAGGTCCACCGTAACTTACGGTGGCTACCGTAAGTTACAGTGGAAGCTGTAAAAAATATAAATAAATAAATAATAATGTTTCGCTTATATGCGCAATCCGTGTTCGCATCTAACGCACTGAATAAAATTGTTGGACTTTTTGAATGCTAGGTATGGGTGTAGCAAGTAATAGGAATGTCCGATTTTTGCAAATATGACATAAGTACGGAATGATGCGTGTGTACGTAACTAAATTGATATGTGTGTATATATGGTAACAAGTACAGTGAGTAGATATGTTATGCTTTTGTAGATTGAGTAATGTGATGTATGTATGGGTACTTATACTCGGGTTTGCGTGAGAGTTTTATGTATGTAGAGGTTGGTCATTATTTGTAGATTGAATATAGGATTGGAAACGTCATGTTTGTCCTAGTGAACACATGAAGGAAAGATAGCATGACCAGTCAAGATATGATGTGTAGGGGAATTGTACGCAGGCATGTATTGTAGTGTTGTTAACCTTTTCTTATGAGAATAGTAATAAAGATGCAGGTAAGCAAGTATGAATGCTTAGCAACTGGAGGTTAGGATCCGGATATTAGACTCGAACTTACGAAAGAACGTTTGAACAGGATCACAGAGTATTGTTGGATGTTATTTCCACATCGTGAGTAATTTGCATGAAGTCACTTAATGAACTAACGAAACGGTTATTTGGTGATTGCAGGTTGTCTTGTCTACCTAATGGAGCAAGGAAAGGATACAGATCGAGCAAGGACGCGGATTGTACGTGGTCACAGACATGTAACCAAATAAAGATGAGTTGTGTTGAATGTAAAAAGAAACATTAGAAGATGTAACACCCATAATAGTTCTTAGATATGGTTTACATTCATTCGTAAATGTTTTTATAATGCAAGAAATTTTCTAGTCCGTATTTCTGCTGCATATTTTCTGTAAAACGGTTTAGGGTGTTACAGTTAATCTCCAAGCTTCCAAACACACTTAATTTAGGGATGGAATGGAAGTGATTTATGAGTTTTCTTGATTGAAAACAATGGGTGGTGGTGTTTAGGGCCTCATGGTCGTAACATATAGAAGAGGAGGGAGATGGTTTTGTTTTGTTGAAGTGTGGTGATATTATGGTTTATAAAGTGTATACTAACCATGTGTTAACACATATATATTACAATTTTGCAAGCATGCCAAGACACCATGATTATGGCATGGGGTGAAAGCATCCATAAGGTGGCTATGGTCACCACCTAGGCCTATGGAGCATGTGTGGTGCATCATGATTAAAGGTCTTTACATGTGTGCTCATGACAATGCATGTCATAAGCATGCCTTAACATCATTATTATGCCCAACATGAGAATGAAAGTAGGGTGGCTTGAGCCACCCTCTAGGGCCGGCCATAAGGTGGCCATGCGGGGCCCACTCACTTTTCCAAAATATCTCTTAAAGTGTAGTTATGTTTCAACTAGTCCGGTTAGGGTTTTCGGGGTTTTAACGCGTGTTTATTATGAGCTATTTCAGACATATAATTGACTCCCAATTACTCTTAAATATGGCCTAGTTTAGGCATTGATAAGTTATTTATGTTTTATTTGGGTGAATTTATAAGTTTCGCGCATATCGGGTGCGATACGCGAACGTTATTCGTTACCGGTCGGTTTTTATTTGGAGTTTTTATTTATGGGTTTGGAGTTCCAAAACACATAATATTTCATGAAAATACCCTTTATTTTATATCATGGGTGTTCGGGATTGTTTTCAGTTAATTAATTGTTACTGGGTAATCACCAACGTCATTCCGGACAAGTTTATTTGCACGCGACTTCGTCGTGCTTTCAATTAAACAAATGCATTTCTATGCATCCTATGGGGAATTTGCTATTCTCTAAAGGCTAGATTAATACAATTAATAATACAATTAATTTAGAATTGCACTCAATTACCGTTAATTACATATACTAATTACGTACGGATACACGTCGATTTTTGCCAGATGTCACATTTACTGTTAAAAAATATTATCTTATATTATACAAACATTTTATATTTTTTTCTGGATTAAGTCCCTTAGGTATTTATGAATTAAAAATAGATCCTCATTTAAGCCTTTATTATGAGTAATTAGTGTAATTTTTTGTTGTAATCCTTTTTGTGTTACTCTAGCGTTTTGCCAGTTTGTTTTAACAAAATTTACCGTTAAAAAAAAGTAATCTGTCATTATAGTCTCTATGGTTTCAAAATACTATTTTCATTCAAAACAAATTTTCTAATCTAGCTTCTTCACGTTTTTGCTTTTTGCCATTTTGATTTATCCCACTAACACCATCCATTCCTGCACTTTTAACTCAGAGGTATTTTCGTAAACTTATGTATCATCCCTCTCCATTTTAACCATTTTTTCTATCATTATCATCCCTCTCCATTTTAACCATTTTTTTAAATGAATCAGCATAAGGTGGGATGTATGATTTTAATTCCAAGGAAATCTTGTGTGCCTGCTCAACTTTACTTTCTTTGCAAAGTGTGTCAAGTAAAGATTCGTGGGTTCACTGTTCTTTTCCAATCCAAATCTATCTAGATAGTCAAATATCATTACATCATCTTCCCACTTTTCTACCCCACAAATTCTTCTCATGACTTTTGCTATATTGCCATTTATAACAAGATGATGATGATTGATGATGATTCATTTGCTGAACATGAATGTCACTGTGACTCATTTGCTGAACCTTAAGGTCACTGCGAATTATAAGGGCGGCGGGGCACAACCATAAATGATTATGGGTACTTCACTACTAGCACGGTAACGCCGTCGCCGGTGGTGTTGGTAATGGATTCGTGGAGGGTTTCCGTGAGATTGTTAATGGATGGGTACCCGTGAGTTTGTCTCTCCCCCTTTTGTCTTTTTCACTATTTTATTTTCAGTGGAGTGTTACCTTCAAAAAACTGTTTTAGTGAAGTGAATCAGTGAAGTGATGTGGTAGTGCAGGATTGGTAGAAATCAGTGAAGTTGAAAAAATCCAAGTGGAGCGCCCCGTCCCTCTAACAAAGTCTTACCACTTTCCAAGAAGATTGGTAAACTCAATGATGGCTGGTGAACCTCGAAATTATGGCTAAGATGGAGTGACCAAATTAGGGCTCATATGAACCTCAATGATGATGAAGAAAAGGTTTATAGGTAAGTTGATGAAAATGTCCTTGACTTAACGATACAAGAGTAAATAGTGTTAGTTGAATGGATGAAAATAATAAAAAATGAAAATGTTAAGAGCCAAATTAGGAAAAAAAAATCCTTTTGAATAAAAATGACATTTTAAAGTAAACCATAGAAATTAAAATAACAGTTTACCGTTAAAAATATCATGTTACATTATACAAACATTTTATATTGTTTTATTATTTACGGGTCAATAATCTAAACATTGAAATTATCAGATTGTTAAAAATTGTAGAAAACATAGACATTGTGCCGAAGATTCTTTTAGGCTACTGTAAAACAACTAAAACTATAAAATATTGCCACTTGCTCGCTATAGGTGTTGCTATAAAAACATATTTTTTTTGTTGGAAACTACTTTTTTAGACAATTCTAGGACATTAAATTAAGAATAATACAAACAATTTTTTTCCTCTGTACACTTTTTTTTTTTTTTTAAATTAGGAATAACACAAACAATTTTTTTCCCTGTACACTTGATTAGTTTATTTGATTTATATATTTTTATATTCCATAAAATAGTAAACCGGCCAAGTTATACAATTTAGGAGGTTTCATAATATTTAAATTCTTACCAAGTATCTCTGAAATAATCCTCCCAAATTTTTTTGGGAAGCTCTATATTTCTTCGAGGTTTCAAAATTTCAGATTATTTATTTAATATTTTAGAAAGTTTCTTCAATTTATTTTATTATTGGTTACATATATTTAAACACCAACTATGTTTAAGATACTGATTTTGATCTTAGTAATAACTTATAACTATACTATACTTAAAATTACCTAAAAGTTGACGATTATGATCTTGTTCCTAAGAGTTGGTGAACTAAAAATAAAAATGGGAATAATGTAAGTCTCAATAAATTGTATTATACTCAATTCTGTGACACCAACTAATTTAAGATCGATCTTTAATAAACATGATTTAGTGGTAAGCTGTCTATCCTCTATTCTAGAGATGGATGATTGAAATTTTGTATGGTGTAAGTAATGAATATTTGCAAGTAACTTAGTTTGCCGTTTAAAAAAACTAATTTAACATCATGGACTTCTCATTTCTTAAAATTATACTCCGTAGTTTAATAATGTTAAGTTTCTATAGATTGTGTTATATGGTTGTACGTTATCGTACATAAATTTTAAACTTGAATGTATATGTCATATTATTAGTTTTCTATATGAACTATGGTATTTTAGTAAGACTTTTCTATCTTGATTTGATCTTGTCAACGGTCAACTCAATTTGGCGATGACTAAAACGATAAAATAAGACCTTGATCCCGACTACCACTAAGAATTATACAACTCATGACTAATAACACAAGAAAATATTGAGCGATCAAAGGATATGATATCACCTAGCATCATCTTGTTAGATAAATACGTATACAAAGTTAAAATTGCAAACTTTGCTCCCATATTTATTTTCCGGTTGGAATAATAATAATAATAATAATAATAATAATAATAATAATCAAAACAAAGTTGGAGAGGCGATCATATTAGGCGATATCTGGACAGTTATTCGTATCCCTTTACCTTCATCGAATATGATAGCGTATTATATAATCGTAAAAAAATATATAAATAGTGTTTGCATTAGTAAAATTTAGAAATCTTTAAAATTATAAAAGTGTAGTTAAGTATATGATGCTACCGAAGTTTGTTGATAAAACACGTGTAATAAGTGTATACGCAAATGTTACTTCACACGCGACAAGGTTTTTTAGTCAAGGTTTTTTAGTCTAGAAAACCTAGATTTGATATGCGAGAGAAAGTAGATATGCAATCCACTACTCCTGTGTTCTAAATTAAGGGTACCACCAATCACTTGTCACCTAAGTATACCCTTAATTACAAAGTGAGGGTAGGATGATCAAGGAAGTCAAAGTGTTTGGCTTTCTTGTGGCTAAAAAATCGAGCCAAGGCTCCAACGCTCACATGGGACCATTGGTGTTATTTTAATTTGTTATGTTTAAGCGTGTAATTAGTGTCTTTTTGGTTTAAGACCATTGGTGTTGTTTTAATTTGTCATGTCCGGGCGTATAATTCATGTCTTTTTGGTTTAAACATTGGTGGATGTATCTTGGGCTAATGTTTGGTTAGCTTGTATATAATGAAACTTGTTTTGTTGACCGTTCAAAAAAGAAAAAAAAAACTACCCAAAGCACTTTAATAGGTGGTTACACTATCTTAAAACTTTTTGTTTCATTTTATTAATTAAAAATAAATTGTAGCATTTCTTGTTGCACCAACATTTAATTTTTGTAAGTCCATTAAAAACTATTGTGTAGAATAGTGTTTTAATTTTTTTTTTCTTTAGAAATGAAGAGCGAAAAAAATTGTTAAATTTTTTTTTCATCTGCTTAAACATGTTTTTTAGATTAATAATATAAAAAATTAATATTTTAAGCGTAACTACGTTATCAAAGTAATTACGTTATTAGAGTACTTACAGTAGTTTACACTAGAGTAATTACGTAAAGACTTTACATGAGTAATTACACTTATTAATTTTAGATCTCAGTACTAAAATATACGTTTAATAAGATTGAGAAAAAAAAAAATCTTTCATTCACTTCTCACCTTAAGGGCTATTTGCAGGATAAAGCACATTTGTACAAAAACCTTACTATATATATAGCTTTAATTCCGATTTTTTAAAAACATTCCAACGACTCCATAGCCGTTGGTAACGGTCAAAAACCAACATACCAACAGTAACCATCACCTGATTTAAATTCCCGAATTACCATCATAGGTGTAACTCGATATACCTGATCGGGTACCTATACCCGAAACAGATACCCGAGTACACCCCACCTACCCTAATATTAAACTTTGATGTAAAAACAATATTTATTTTTAGGTGAAGTTTGAGTGAACATGAAGTGGTCGACTACCACCTCTCTCTCCATAAATATGGAGGTCTACGTTTCTTCTTTCATCATCTTCTTCTTCTTCTTCCTTCTCCTTGACTTTTTCCAACACAACTTGCTTCCCATTCAATACATCTAACCTAATAATAATAATCGTTCACATGGTCTCCACTATTTTCTACCCATTCTTTTTCCTCTAAATTCTTTTCCTCATTATTCAGGTAAATCTTTCCTCAATTTCCTACAATTTTTTATTATTATTATTATTATTATTATTATTATTTACTAATTACTCATTCACTTTTATTCAATTCAAGAAACACTTATTTTTCTGTTGCTTAGTTTCACATTCTTGTAAAGTTATAATCTTTATTTTGATGTTTCAAGTATTTTCTTGATTTTCATAGTTCATAATTAATTGCATTTTTAGGGCTAAATTAGTTATTTTATTTTATTTTTATTTTTTTGGGTTTAGGGGTTTTAATTTTATTTAATAAATTAATGGGCTTTTTTTATTTAATAAATTAATGGGCTTTTTTTATTTAATAAATTAATGGGCTTTTTGTATATCATATCTCAGATCTCTGATTATTAAGCTCTGATCATTCTGTTGGAAATCTTGATCTGATGGTGAGTAAAAAAAAGTTTCTTTTTTTTTTTTTTGAATATTTAATTAAAATAAAATGTGAATTTAGGTTAAATTTTGTTTGTTTTTTGGTGATTGATAATTAGGGGGAGGCTCCAGTTTTGTTTGGTGATGATTTACAGGGCAGTATTTCTAATGGGTATCATTTGAAACTTAAGGAATATGAATCAGCCATTGTTGTTGGGAATAAGACAGTATGTAGTTGAACCAATTTTAGTTTAGTTTAGTTTAGTTAAAAGTTAATATCTTTGAAGGATTATTATGCCTAAATTTGAATTATGTTATTGTTTTCATCAGTATGTTATTGGTGAGTTTGATGATCCTGTGTCGAATGGAGTTCGTGTTTTCGATAAATCCACTCGTGAATGGTGAGTTTGAAGCTTTACCATGGTGATAAATAATTGTACATGAAACTTTGATGACAGTTTTTGTATGAATGCTTTTGTTTTTGTTTTGTAAAGGGTGATTCCGATGGTTCTAGGAACGAAACCAAATGGATTTAAGGGCTTTTCGACGATGCTTTTGAATAACGATAGGATTTTGATTATCAAACACAATACAAAATCTAGTGACTGTGTTTGGTTTCTTGAGGTGAGTTAAGAATCTTTTTCTTGAATCATGTGGTCATGGTTTAAAAAAACGGGTGAGGCATACGCCTCGAGGTGCGCCTCAAGGCGAAACTCTATGAAAACGAGTCTGAGGCGCGCCTCATGGGGTTCAGATTGTACATACGCCTCTAAGGGCTGAGGCGCTAAGAAAATGTGCGCCTCAGGTGAGCCTCGGGTGGTTTAGGGTGTGTTTTATGTGTTATTGACTTTTGGGTCAATTATTTTATTTTTGATGTGTGTTTTTGATGTTTTAGACTTTTCTAGGTCAAGTATTTTATTTTTTATAGACACATAATTTTTATATTTATTTTTTGACTGCGCGAGCTTACGCCTTGGTTCGCCTCGAGGCTCGTTTCCGTTCTTTTAAACTTTGCATGTTGTCATGTTATGATAGTTTATTAGTTACTAATTATTAAGTGATTACGGGTCATTAGGTGGACACTCAGTTTGTTCAAGAACAAAAGAAGAAATTTGGAACTGAGGTAGTTTGTTGGAGTAAAGGAGTTATAGGCGATGCGGAGAGACCGATAGTGATTAGTGGTCCGTCTGGCGTGGGTAAGGGTACGCTAATCAATATGTTAATGGAAGAGTTCCCGGCAATGTTTGGCTTTTCGGTTAGCCACACAACACGGGCACCGAGAGAAAAAGAGCAAAACGGCGTTCATTATCATTTCACTAACAGAGACGTTATGGAAGAAGAGATTAAAGCTGGGAAGTTTCTAGAATTTGCTTCGGTTCATGGAAATCTTTATGGGACTAGTATTGAAGCTGTCGATGTGGTTGCTGATGCTGGAAAGGTATATATATGTTCTATATTCATACGTTTGTTATCTTTACGCGTATGTTATGAATCATTCTATCCAAAAATAAAATGATTTGAACACGTTATTAGTCTGAGTTTGACGTCGAAAGTCAAATGGTATATTTATGTAGAGATGTATCCTTGACATCGATGTTCAAGGGGCAAGGTCTGTGAGGGCTAGTTCACTTGAAGCTATTTTCATCTTTATTTGCCCGCCCTCGTTTGAGGAGCTTGAGAAACGCCTTCGTGCGAGGTTTGAGCTATATACCTATATAGTGTTAATGCTATCGATTAATTTGATTACGTAATTCTTTGATTCGGTCAAACAGGGGGACAGAGACTGAAGAACTGATCCAAAAACGACTTAATAACGCTAAGGCTGAGCTTGAACAAGGAACTTCTAGCGGTCTTTTTGATCATATTTTGGTCAATGATGACCTTGACGCTTGTTATGAACGACTTAAGGTGAATTTACTTTTTTGCCCATTGTTTTATCTGTAGTAAACTTTCGATCTGTATTTAGTCTGATTCATTTTTGTTGTAGAAAATCTTGGGTCTTGAGGGAAGTACAGTCACTACCTTAAAAACCTGTAAGTTTTTTTACACGTTTGTTTAAGGGTGTTCGGATATGTGTTTTGGTACGGCGTACCTGATGTCAGCATGCCGCTATAATGAGTTTTTAGTAGTTGAATAAGTACATTCGGTTTCTGATTATTTAAGTGTGAAACAATCGTTTTTAAATGCTTGTTTTTGTACCAGCCGCAACAAAATAATGTATTTTTAGAACTTTATAATCAAAGATTTTTCAAACGATCGTTTGTTATTACAAGTTTGCAACTTTATACAACAGTAACACATTCAAACACCATCTTTTATAGCCATAGCCGCTGAGAATTTTTTATAGTTTTATGGAGCTTTGTATTATTTGAATCCAGCAACGGAAGTGTTTGCATTGCCGATGGAGATCTCACTGTCCAAAATTGATGACAAAATCATTATAAACAGTGAGAATGCCGATCAGAAGTAAGTTCTATAAAAAAATAAATACTCTTAACCAGTAAACCGGATTCCGTATATTAGTATGAAAACTGACTGGTTTTATTCAATGCAGGATTTTGCTTGATTTATCTTGCATGAAAGGAGGGGCCCCTGGGCGGACGAGAGGTCTGAGAATGTACCCTGCTGATCTGCGTACGGACGATAACACCAATGGATGCGTCTAGCAGCTGGTCTTTTCGACTTGGTTTTGTAGTAACTTTGGTCATGAATTTGATTCTTGTTTTTTGATTTTTTATAAAACAAAGGAACACCTAAAGGAACTAACAGAAAGCTCAAATCCAGGCATTTTGATAATGTAGAAGTAGAAGAATGAAATAGCTTTTGAATTACTGTATCTCAAACTCATTTTGTCTTTCATCATGGACACAGCAAGTGGTTTACTAAATGAATTAAAGATTTGTGAAAGATGGGTGCCATTGTTTGTTGGTAAACATGATCTTGGTATTATTTTTTCCTTCATTTTTTTGCTGGTAACGGTGAGAAAATCTACCGGAAAACTCTTGTTACCCCCCCCCCCCCCCCCCAAGTACCATGTTAATCAATGAGACCAGATAAAAACGTAGCCTGCGTTAAAAGGCAGAATACCGGATTCAAACTCAAGACCTTCAAAAGGATTCAAACGTTTACTATTGCGCCAACCCTTAAAAGTTCATGATCTTGTTTTATCGTAACCTGTAACAGTGGAACTAGATGTCTACTCGTAACATTTATGTACTCTTAAATTCAAAGGCCGGTGCTACGGTTCCTTTTAATAGAAAGAGTCAGACGTTTACTACTGTGCCATCCCTCTCAAGGTTAATGAAGTTGTTTATCATAATGTGTAGCTAGAGGACTACAATGTGTATGTAACGTTTTTGCTTGTTTGTTGTATTTTGGCCTCTCAATTTGTCGGTTATTATACTTTAATATTGGTGGTTGGGTGGTCCCACATCAGGCCCTCACATCTGGTATGTTCTGGTTAAATAGATTGGTCCAGCCTACAAAAGCTAACGGAAAATATTCGAGTACAATGGTCCCAATGGTTAGGTGATGTGGTGCAAATGTTGTGAATTAATAGTATACTTGATAATATTTTTAGGCTTTTGTTTTTTGACTTTTGAGATGTTTGTTCTCTCGTCTTGGTAATAATTGTAAAGTAGATTTCTTCCTATTACACACAAAAAAAGAGAGAAATATTTAGGATAGTTTATTCCTAATACTAACATTTACAAATGTATACAGTTCTAATTCCCTATTGGTCCAAATTATTACTATTTTATTTTTATTTTAACATTTTTATTATTTTAGTAACATTATACATATATATTATTTTAGGTTATTTATAGTTTTAAAACCCCAACTAACATTTCAATTTGTAATTCTGTATTGGTCCATATTTTATTTTATTTTAAGAATTTTTATTATTTTAGTACAATATATATATATATATATATATATTGCTTTTGAGTTATTTTTAGTTTAAAAACCCCGTGTTACGACATATAATTAATTAAATGCTTATTTTTTATAGGCATTTTGGTGTGAATTTTTTTCCGCACAGTTGATATCAGATGTATGATCACGATTTAAATAAATTACTGTGTTCTTTTGCATCATTACGTTTCGATGTTCAAAGTCGAGATGTAGCAACAATGAACCAAACACATGTAGCTATTATTTTGGTTAATGTACGTACGACTCTTTCTTTGGTTTTATTTATCCTTTGTCTTAGTGTGCGATACTGTTCGAACTCTCACTGCGTCCCTGCTGCAACGTCATTTAGATTAAAGCTTTGCATTGTCTATATTAAACATTAAATACACCATGTAACAAATTTAATTATCTTTTTTTATTCAACCTATTAAAGTTAAAGCTAACTTTTAACTCTACACTAAACATGTATACCAAACCGAGTTACTTGCTTTTTTTTATGTTTAGATTAAATCACAAATTGTCTAATATTAATTCATCGATATACCAGAATACCAGATAACAAATACATTCTCGCCAGTATCCACCTACGATCCCGCCGCGAAGCGCGGGGTCAAATGCTAGTTTAATAACATTTACTATAACATATTATTAAATTTAAGAGTGCATTTTTAGAGTTACTTTTAACTTTAAGACTATGTTGTGGTGAATGTGAAATGTGAAGGCCATGGGCCGAGTTCTGTCTATTGGTTATCCCATAACGATATGCGGTTATAGAACCTTGTCCCACACTCGATCTAATACCCATCGGGTATATATCGGGTAATTACCCATCGGATATCGGGCATATCCGTTGGTACCAGGTACACCCGTTGAGATTAACATGTACATTTTCATTTAATTATTCTTAATAACTAGATTCAGTTAAAAATGACTAATTACATACATATTTTATCAATATAAAACTTTAAAAATATTTAAGACACGTAAATATCGATCAAGTTGACATAAATTTCTAAAGATAATTTCAGTTTTGTAACATACAAATATAAATAATATTATCAAGATTTATATCTCGAAAGAAAATGTTTATTATTCAAGTAACAAAGCTATTTGACAGAAGCAAATAAAAATTAAAACTTTTAGGGAATATGTTTCAAGTATCATTTAATTTCATACCGGCCTCATACTCATAAAATATATATATTTTTTTTTCAATCCCATACCCCGCCGCGTATACCCGTCAGGCTCATGCTTTTATTTCCATCCCTAGTCGCATATAAAAAAATTGAAATCAACTTTTCTCCACGCCCGCTAGCTCCTCCACACCTCCGCCTTCAAGCTCTGGTCGCACCTTTACTGTAGATGTGTGCCTCAGCTTGAACTGCCTACGTTGCACTTCATTCGCACCTCACCTAAGATCCACAACACGCAGCCTAATTTTTTTTCTCCAATTTTAAGTTAAAGTTATTATTGTTATAATTAGGGGTGTCAATCGTGTCGGGTTGATGGGTTGGCGGGTTTACGGGTTACGGGTTGGCGGGTTGATGGGTTGAAATGTGCAACCCGAACCCGACCCATATTATTATTCGTGTCAAATATTTCAACCCTAACCCGACCCACATAAAAAACGGGTCAACCCGAAGATGACCAGTTTAACCCATATTTTTAAATGAGTCATACATGTTCATGAGTTCTAAGCGGGTTGTTAGGTTGTAAGCGGGTTTTCAATAAAATGTTTAATGATGAGTATATAAGTGTGACAAATAAATAATATAGTGTGCAAAAAATAATACAATTATAACTAACCATGTAAATAAAAATGAAAAAGGAAAAACAAAATATAATAGATTTATTTTCTAATTACTTAAACGGGTTCACGGGTCAACTCATTTTATATATGCGTCAACCCTAACCCGACCCATTTTTAATACGGGTCGACCCGAACCCAACCCGTTTTTTTAAACGGGTCGTGTTACTTCACCCAAAATTTTTTTTCGTGTCGGGTTCGGGTCGGTTTTCGGGTCGTGTCAATAATTGCCGCCCCTAGTTATAATCAAAAATGACATGTTTATAAAGGATGTACCATTTTTATAATTTTTCCTACCTAGTAACCAAATATAATTTTATAACAACACTAACAATTATTTGTCAACACAATAATATATAGAAAACTCATATATGATTATAACAAAATAAGTAGTTTTTGAAATATTAAAATTATTTTAATAGAATTCAATTTTTTCGATAGGAACTAATGCTGCAATTTTTGAAGTAAAAAAATAGATTATATTAGAAACTTTCATTTCATTACTTCAACCCTCCAAGAAAAGAAAGATCTATAAAATGAAAAGAAGCAATCCACTCCTACAAGGTTAAAACATATGCTTTTGATCTTTTCCATCCAATACCAATGGAGTATGGATAAAAATTAAGAAACTAAGTTATATACATATAAAGTTAATCTAGAGGTACAAAGTATAAATATACAACGCTTTTAGTGTATGATTATGAATCCATACAGCTACTGAAAATATTACCTACAGACATGTTCACAATCCATTCTTTTGATATTTTGCTTAAATTCATAAAAAAATAATAATAATACAAAAGTTTTCACATGCTTTGGAGGCTTCGAATACGCAAAATGATGATAGATTCTGCATGACACGGCTTTGATTGTTTACCATATCAAAATATTTGAATCGCCTTCTTGTCGATCGAAGGTCAAGACTATGGTAAAATTCTCATTTGGTCACGGTTTTTTTTTTGAACAAACAAACGCAACCATACCATTCATCCATAGAAAACGAGTACAATAACATCCACCCAAAATCGCCCCGGCACATTTAGCAAGCAGCTACCTGAGCCAACAACCTCTAATTTGGTCGCGTTTATAGTCCAATGGTGGACGACATTATATAATTGAAAGTAGAATTAGAGGGTGTGAATTTTACAAGGTTTTACTAGTTCATTAACTTGCATACATATCATTTGACTCAAGTTAGTAGTTTTGACCCAAAATCTTTGCCAAACATAACCATGAACACTACACCTAGCGAAAACACATACTTTTATGCCAAAATGATTCGAGAATAAATATAAGTGATAACAATAAGAACTGGTTAACACTTCCAGTCAAATATTTAACTCTAGAATTGTTTATAATTGCAGAAGTCCTACATAAAATACCATCTCAAAACGCTTACCTCCCCAAACAAAAAGAAATAGCGAAAAATGAAAAGCGTCTAAGGATCAGCAATTGTAACTTCAACCTCAACACCAGGTTCAATAGTGATGGAGGTGATCTGCTTCACGACATCTGGCGAGCTGAAAAGATCAATAACACGCTTGTGAACGCGAAGCTCAAATCGGTCCCATGTGTTTGTTCCTACAAAGCAAGAAAGTATATTGACCATCAAATAAAAGTCAAAGATCATAAAACTTGTCTAAACAAAAACATGTTTAGTTTAATACCTTCACCGCAGGGAGATTTCCTGGTAGTGATATGAAGAACCTTGGTTGGCATCCTTACAGGTCCCTTCACCCTCAATTTCTTGTCCTTTGATCCACGAATCAGATCCGTGCAGACTTCAAAAGAAATAGGAAGAAAAATTAAGTCTCAGGCACAAAGCAGTATGTAAGACATGAAAATAAATTTGGATAAGATTCTATAATCTTGGCCAACTGTTGAAACCAGCCTAAAACCGCCTAAACCAAAGCAGATTGGCTGGTTTGAAACTTAAAACTAGTCATGTACCTTTACTATCTAAATTCTTTTCATGTTTGAAATATGCAGTTATGCACATGTAATTATTAACAAACTGTTTTGGCTGGCTTGGCTGACCCAACCAACCTGGCGTGTTCAATTTGGCGTTTTCAAAAACCATAGTTGGCAAAACAAGTCAGGAACTTTTATTTCAAATCCAGCCGAACTGAAGGGTGAACACCCATAAATCATTATAGTATCCAGATTCATTAACCTTGTAATAAGTACATCTCACATAGGAATTAAAATGTTGTTTTAACAACAATAATAAAACAATTTTAATGCTTCAAGACTTTTTGGTTTTGCCAAGGTCAGGGACATAAGGATTCAAGAGTAAAGGCCACATACATTGTTGCAAGTCTTGCAACCATTATATAACCCAACAATAATAGTTAGAAAGTAGCCTCACAAGTTGCCAACAGGTTTATCAATGGCATGGTCCATTAAGCAGGCCATACCGTATATAAAAACTGATATTAAAATGAAGCAAGAAGCAAATCAAGCTTAACAAGCCGAAACATTCAAGTCTAGTTGCAATGAATTTAATTTGGGAACGTTGACAACATGAATACCTTTCTCAAGATTCTTAACATTCTTTGACGACAGTGTAATTCTAATCTTGTGAATCTGTTCCTGAGTCTCTTCTAGTCCCAGCTTTCCTGGCTTCACTGCTGCGTATGCTGCCGCCATCTTTGCGTATTCCTACAATTACAACCACGTCTGATTCAAACTCAAAACAAAACAAAATTCCAGCAGCAAACTCTCAATGCACAAAATCTTGATAAAACAAAGTAAACCAAAAAATAGTAATGCAGCTAGATCATAGATAACAGAGATAACACCACTCGATCCTAACATCCAATGCCCTCTAGCAACAATAGTTGTCAATGATAGCGACAAGCTACGTATATGCTACATAGCGATAGCGATGTAATAGCGGGCAGTCGGGCACTATTTCATGCTTAGCGATACACTAGAAGAAAAGAAATGTTATCAAAAACATAATTATTATTTTTTTGCGAAAATGCCGCTATTTGTCGCTAATTTACGCTAAATCCTATATAGCGCCATCAATCCGCTTTGCTACGTAGCGCGCTATTGACATCATAACATAAAGAAGCTAGTTACTTATAACATATAATAACATAAATCAAGTGAATTTCAGTAAAATAAACAAACATGGAGCTTTAATAATAATCACAAAACAAAATTCACCTTCTAGCAATATAAATCTGGTAAATTACAACAATACAAACAAACCCACAAATCAAAATTCACAAAATTTGTTGAGATTTCAACCTAGGTTATATAAAAACATATATATGTTTTAACAGTTGAAATATCTATAGTCCAAAGATCACATGATAGACATAAAATTAGGTAGTTGAGATAAATGGGTATACAAGGAACCAACCTGTTGGGAAAATTACGGCGAGCAGCTGCTTAATCTTTCTCACTGCAACGACCAAAAGAAAGTTTATGAAACCCTAGATCAATTTATTATTATATTATTGCCTGATGATAATATTTGGGAAATGGAACATTGGGCCTAAGAAATCAATTAGAGGCCCACAGATGGTTTTGGTTTTGACTAGAGCTTAGGGCTGTGCAAAGGGTCTGGAACCGACCCGACCCGACCCGGACCCAACAGAACCACATACCCTTTTATGTGGAAATTAGGAACCACGAACCGAACCTTAAAAAGGCTATGTGGTTCCGGGTCCTAAAGGTTCTGATGGGTCGGGTAAAGGGTCTGACCCACTAGAACCTTTTAATGTAATAGCCACTTTTAGATGATTACATATTCCTATTCTTTTACCATGCTCGTAAAAGAATTCCTCCATATGGTTCTAATAGTAGCCCATGAGTTTCTTTTTTAAATCACTTTTCGTTTCTTGACTTATACTTTCGTAACAGTTTTGTCATTCTCATCACTCGAAGCATTATCTGAATCTATTATGTATACATCATAAATACACACACATACACACACATCAGAGCGACATACATAAATATTTACTTCAAACCGAAAAATATTTCAAGAAAAATACATTGTTATTCTTATAAATAATACTTTTAATATTGTATTAACATTACATGAAATCGATACAATAATGCGTAAAAACGAATAGTGAAAAGACTAAAAAAGATCATTTTTTTATTTTGTAATATAAATACAAACGGTTCTTGTGGTTCTTATAGTAGAACCGTGGGTTTGGAACCGACCCGACCCGGAACCGATAATTCATATAAATCTAGAACCGGAAACCGACCCATATATTTAAAAAGGTTCGGGTCCAAGGTTCTCGCGGGTCGGGTCCAAGGTTCCTGTGGGTCCGAACCACGAAATGCTCACCCCTACTAGAGCTGCAACTCTGCAAGTTTTTCGGTGTCTAGCAATACCAATTTTGGTTCGGTTTGGTTTGGTCCGGTTTAGGCTTGTATACTGACTTCGGTTTTGGATTATTTGGCCGATTCTAGTGTCGTTTTTTACCTTTTACCGGTTAGGCCGCCAATGCGAACAATATCATGGTACGGGTTACCTTGGGTTGTTACATATGGTATTGAGACGTGCCCGAATCGGTGTACCAGTGCGCCCACGCGGAGGATGCGCTCCCTAAGGGGTGGATGTAAGATCCTATATAGGTTGTGTAAGGGAGAACAAAACTCTTTATTAGGGAGTGGCCACCCCCACTATCATGACGTGTCTGGAAACGATCCAAGGAAAACCTTGAGGCTAGTCACACTTCTAATGCATTGGGGGTAAACCAAAAAGGATAATATCTGAAAGGGCCTGCTTATGCTTCCACTGTGAATGGCATATTCTAAAAACTGTGACGGCGGGCGTGCCGGCCGCCAAAACGGACAACATGATACGGGTTACCTTAGGCTGTTACATGGTGGATATGCAACATTACACGTGGACCATTAGTTAATAATAAAATAATAATATATAGGATAACATGGACATGTGTCATTAGTTAGGCCATCTAAATTGGTTTTTGATTTCCTACGTCTCTTTATGGACATGCGTCATTAGTTAGGCCATCTGATACCTCTTTCCCTTTTTCATTCCATGGTTTTCTTTACCCTTCCCATTTTCTCTTCCAATGTATACTCACAGTTGTCGTTTCCTAACCACCGAGAGATTCATCCGGAGAGATTCATCCGGTAAGATTCAACTCCTAAACCTTTAGGTATTGTTTATTTGAGTAAAATGTTGTTTTCGTCCCTAAGGTTTGAACAGTTTTGTGAGTTTCATCCAAAGGTTTGTTTTTTCTCATCTGGGTCCTCAGGGTTTCAAAATCTTACCGGTTTCGTCCAACTCGTTAACTTCATCCAAATTTTCCGTTAACTTTTCATGAAAAGACCAAACTACCCTTACTTATTTGTTATAAAAATAAATCTATAATAATAACAACAACGAAATCCTTCCATGGTTTTCTTTACCCTTCCCATTTTCTCTTCCAATGTATACTCACAGTTGTCGTTTCTTAACCACCGAGAGATTCATCCGGAGAGATTCATCCTGTAAGATTCAACTCCTAAACCTTTAGGTATTGTTTATTTGAGTAAAATGTTGTTTTCGTCCCTAAGGTTTGAACAGTTTTGTGAGTTTCATCCAAAGGTTTGTTTTTTCTCATCTGGGTCCTCAGGGTTTCAAAATCTTACCGGTTTCGTCCAACTCGTTAACTTCATCCAAATTTTCCGTTAACTTTTCATGAAAAGACCAAACTACCCTTACTTATTTGTTATAAAAATAAATTTATAATAACAACAACAACGAATTCATTCCATGGTTTTCTTTACCCTTCCCATTTTCTCTTCCAATGTATACTCACAGTTGTCGTTTCCTAACCACCGAGAGATTCATCCGGAGAGATTCATCCGGTAAGATTCAACTCCTAAACCTTTAGGTATTGTTTATTTGAGTAAAATGTTGTTTTCGTCCCTAAGGTTTGAACAGTTTTGTGAGTTTCATCCAAAGGTTTGTTTTTTCTCATCTGGGTCCTCAGGGTTTCAAAATCTTACCGGTTTCGTCCAACTCGTTAACTTCATCCAAATTTTCCGTTAACTTTTCATGAAAAGACCAAACTACCCTTACTTATTTGTTATAAAAATAAATCTATAATAATAACAACAACGAATATAATAAATCCCACCCCACCCCAAAACCAGTCTATCTCTCTCTCTCTCTCTAATTCTCTAGCATTCATACTCTGGTCATAACCATTCCCCGGGCAGCTTATGTAAACACCAGGTATTTTCATATTTCCATGGTTGTTAAGAAATTGATAAAAAAAAAATAGTTTATGTCACTCCTAAATAGGTGCAAACATGTTGTCTATATGTCAATTTCTAAGTTTCTTAGTCCTTACCTCAATATTTCTGAGTTTCACAGTATATCCCTAAACTATGAACTTTTGTACCCGCTTGTGCATCCACAATACTCTCAACACAATATATTCTCATTTAGACTATACTAATTTATACCCATTCTTCTAAGTCATAGCCAACTATCACTAGTGAGCTCCTTTTGGCCAGACTAAATTCATACATAAATGCCTATCTACTCGACACAAACCAATACACTACTCTCTAAACACAATTGACGTATCAAACTATTTCTTGTGTTGTCCTTTCACAAAGAGCACAAAACCCAAATACCCAGTTTTAGAGAAGCCTATTCACCAGATTAGTACACACCTTGTATACACCTTGTGCCTTGAAACTATTAGCACACTATGAGTCCAAAAAGATGCCTTAACGATCCTTACCAACAAACGGCCTTTCAATGTATCAAGTTCGTAAAAGAGATGCCTTATTGTCCATTGTGATCCTTTAAGGTCCAATATGATCTGTTAAGACATATATTACCTATTGTTGTTCATTGTGATACATTAAGGCCTAATATCACTAATCAAGACATGCATGATCTATTATTGTCCATTATGGTCCATTAAGACAGACATTTATCATCTAGTATTGTCCATTATAATCCATCAAGACCCAATATGGTCCATTTACACATGTATTATCTACTATTGTCTTTTGTGATCCATTAAGGCTCAATATGAGCCATTAAGACAAATATGATATAGTACTATCCATTATGATCCATTAAGGCCCAATATGAGGACTGGTATGATCAACTAATACATATTATGATGTACTAATGCCCATTATGATCCATTAAGGCACATTAAGGCATGTCTGATCTATTACTACCTATTAGGATCCATTAAGGCCCAAAATTGCCCATTAAGTTTAATATGATTTATTATTATCCATTGTGATCCTTTAAGGTTCAATATGATCTATTAAGACATATATTACCTATTGTTGTTTATTATGATCCATTAAGGCCTAATATCACTAATCAAGACATGCATGATCTATTTGTAAATTATGGTCCATTAAGACAAACATTTATGATCTAGTATTGTCCATTGTAATCCATCAAGGCCCAATATAATCCATTTACACATGTATTATCTACTATTGTCTTTTGTGATCCATTAAGGTCCAATATGATCTATTAAGACATATATTACCTACTGTTGTTCATTGTGATATTTTAGGGCCTAATATCATCAATCAAGACATGCATGATCTATTATTGTCCATTAAGACAAACATTAATGATCTAGTATTGTCCATTGTATTACATCATGGCCCAATATGATTCATTTACACATGTATTATCTACTATTGTCTTTTGTGATCCATTAAGGCACAATATGAGCCATTGACACAAATATGATCTACTACTATCCATTGTGATATGTTAAGGTCCAATGTGATTCATTAGGACATATATGATCAACTATCGTCCATTGTGATCCATCGAAGACCGATATGATCAATTAATACATATTATGATGTACTAATGAACATTGTGGTCCATTAAGACAAAAAATTATGATCTAGTATTGTCCATTGTAATCCATCAAGGCCCAATATAGTCCATTTACACATGTATTATCTACTATTGTCTTTTGTGATCCATTAAGGCTCAATATGAGCCATTAAGACAAATATGATCTACTACTATCAATTGTGATCCATTAAGGCCCAATATAATTCATTAAGACATATATGATCAACTATCGTCCATTGTGATCTATCGAGGACCGGTATGGTCAATTAATACATCTATAATCTATAATCTATAATCTATAATACATTATAAAGGAGGAGTGATGTACCATATTGGAATTTTGACATGGGTACAATTTTTAAAGCAACAAGTATAAGAGAATAAAGCTTATTTCATAAGGGTACTATAGGCATAGTTGTGCCAATTAAGACACTTTAAAGGGTAATATGGTAAATTTAACTCCCCCCTTCTTTACAATATCAAAAGAGTTTTACAATACTGCCCTTTGAATCCCATCCCTGCCCCCACACCCAAAAGAAATTTCCGTTACCCATCTTTGAGCAGACTAACAGGTTTTCCAAATTAATTATTTATTGATTATATGTTTGTACGTTGTGATGATTCACTCTCTCGCTTTTGGAGAAACCCTAGGTACTCCACAATCTACTCTACGGTTTTTATTTAATTTTTTCTACTCTACGGTCTTTATAAATATCTAAACTGACCCGTTTTTAAAAGGTTTCGTTTAATGCTCCACGTGGGTTATTTTTATCCAAGAATTTCCATAACGTTGTTTTTAAACCGCCCGACATCACGATGTATTTGATGACCCACTATGATGTGCGGCCGTTATGCTTATCTTTATACCATTTTTATGTAAATTTCTTTGAACAAATTAGCTTGCGTACACAAAAACGTAACTTTTTTCGTGACTTTCATGTTTTCTTGATGACCCACTAATTTGGTGAATAGGTTACTGATATGGGGTCATGGACCGAAGAAAAGGCGAATAAGTGACCAGGTATCTCTTAATTGCTACATAATCTTCATCAAAGATTTATATGCAAGCTAATTTGTTCAAAGAAATTTATAGGGGTGTAAACGAGCCGAGTCGAGCCCGAGCTTGACTAGGCTCGAGCTCGACTCGTCATGCTCTTTTGAGGCTCGAGCTCGGCTCGGTTCGAGCCTACTATTATAAGCTCGAGCTCGGCTCGAAGGTAAAAACCTAAGAGCTCGAGCTCGGCTCAGCTCAAGGTAATTAAAAAAATTAAACGACCTAAAAACTCGACTCGAGCTCGCTTCAATAGCTTAAACGAGCTAAAGCTCGGCTTGAGCTCGGGTCACGAATATTATTAATTAAAACAGAACATGTTCAAAGGACAAAATCGCATACTTAATAAAATTAATATAACATTTGTTTGGGCTCATTTAGACTTGCGAGCCTAAACGAGCTTTGTATATAAGGCTCGAGCTCGGGCTCGATAACTAAACGAATCATATTTTAGTCTCGTTAAGGCTCGGATCATTCGAGCTTTTTACCGAGTCGATCTCGAGTAGCTCTCAAGCCGCTATGTATAATTTACACCCCTAGATTTATTGTTCTATTTCTCATACAATAGCTGATTAACTTCTTATCTCCTCTACTTAATTTTGATTAACTTCTTATCTCCTCTACTTAATTTGATTCATTGATATTATATAATTGACTTCTATTATATACCATTTTTACTAGATGTGTGGATCCTTTGCTCTACCCCTGGCCGTTATGCAACAATGGAAGCCATTGCAGGACATCAACTACTGAATAGATTCGAATGACAGAGGTAAACAAATTTTATTTTTGATAAGTTATATTGATTAATAATAATAATTGATAGACATCAACTACTGAGGCTTTTTTGTTGAAGGGTTTGATGTTTAGGGTTGGGATGTTTCCATGTCTGCATTGGTTCTGCATCTACCAGGTACACGAGTTTAAGTTTAAGTTCTGTAGTTGTTTAGTCGTTTATGCTCGGCTCGATACGCACATGAGTGGCTTAGCTTGTTTATGCCTCTATACTTTTGCCATATATTTCGTATATCCATTTGATCATTAATGAATTATTTTGGTACATTCAAACAAGCTTATGATGCATTTGGTAGGCCGTGAGCTGTATTTAATGCAAACACTGATAGGCCAAAAGAAGCAAGTAAGACTTCTGGAGAAGAAGTCACTCTGGTCTAGGAGTATGGACGATGTAAAACCGTGTGACCCATAAAACCTCCAATTCTATAATTCATTTCTTCTTTGACTTACTTGAAAATTCTTCGTGGACTTGCTATCTCATACAACTTGTGGAAAACCTTGTAGATGTTGTCATCCATCTAAACCAACAGATTAAAAAACCTTTTGAATCCGCATGTATGTCCTTCTCATGTTGCTTGTAGGTCTTAGCTTCATATAGTTTTGTCATTAACCAAACTTTTTATCAACAATCATGCGACACAAATCAAACAAGAAATTCATGGGTTTGGGTTTGTTGTGAGTCAAACGCGGGAACATATTTAGCTAAATGGTTCAAATATAAGCCGACCTGCATCCTTAAATATAATACATTTTGATTCGATAGTATAAATTTGAGTTACTCTTTTTTTTCGTAGGTCTTTTTTAAGCTATAATAAGGCCATTTTGATTGTTGTGCATCGACAACAAGTCTATAATAATCATAAAGATAATGATAATAATAATAATCGTTGTCTAAAACATGTCGGGTTAGATTACACTAAGAGCACCAATGAGACCCGCAGCAACGCGCGGGCCAACCCACTAGTATTATGATGTACAAATGCACATTATGATCCATTGAGGCATATCTGATCTATTACTATCCATTGGGATCCATTAAGTCCCAATATTGCCCATTAAGTTTAATATGATCTATTATTGTCTATTGTGATCCATTAAGGTCCAATATGATCTACTAAGACATATATTACCTACTGTTGTTCATTGTGATATGTTAAGGCCTAATATCATCAATGAAGACATGCATGATCTATTATTGTCCATTTAAACAAACATTAATGATCTAGTATTGTCTATTGTATTACATCAAGGCCCAATATGATATATTTACACATGTATTATCTACTATTGTCTTTTGTGATCCATTAAGGCTCAATATGAGCCATTGACACAAATATGATCTACTACTATCTATTGTGATCTATTAAGGCCCAATATGATTCATTAGGACATATATGATCAACTATCGTCCATTATGATCCATCGAGGACCGGTATGATCAGTTAATACATATTATGATGTACTAATGCACATTATGATTCATTAAGGCCCATTATGGTCCATTAAGGCATATCTAATCTATTACTACCTGTTTGGATTCATTAAGGCCCAATATTGCCCATTAAGTTTAATATGATTTATTATTATTCATTGTGATCCTTTAAAGTCCAACATGATCTATTAAGACATATATTACCTACTGTTGTTCATTGTGATATGTTAGGGCCTAATATTATCAATCAAGACATGCATGATCTATTATTGTCCATTAAGGCCTAATATGACCCAATATGGGTGGTATGGTGGTCGATGGTGGTGATGTTGGACCGGAGTGATGGAGCTGTTGATTTTATGGGAGTTTATATATAAAATGCAAATAGCAAAAGACGGGGTTTAGACTAATAGACAGGGTATATAATCAAAAGACGGGGTTGAGTTGAATTCTTTTGAATATTTTATTTTGTTGGCTTAAGGATCACAAGGATAGCAAAAGACAGGGTTTTATGGGTTTATTAGACGGGGTTTAGAATCAAAAGACGGAGTTATGTTGATTTTTTTGAATATTTTATTATGTTGGCTTAACAGTCACAAGGATATTGTTATTGTATTGAGCAAAAGACGGGGTTCAAAACAAAAACCCCATCTTTATATTTTTAACACCGTCTTTAGCTCGCTTTTGTACTAGTGTGAGTAGAAATTTATAAACCTATATATATTGAAATAGGGGCGTTGTACTGCTTTGTACATATGAACTATGTGCAATTTATGTGATAGTTGTCTTAATTGTTGCACGACGGTATTCGCCTTCTAGATTCTTCTTTAGGGTATCAGCAAAATGGTGTTTAATGGTATGTTGTTTTTTAGTTGCTTTTATAAAATATTGGTTGTTAACTTTCATGATTCTATCTTTATTTTATATTTGTGTAAATCTTATAGGCAATGTTTGGATGTTAATGAGTATGTTCCAGGTTGGTATAAGGTTGGCTTATTCTGAATATATTGATGTGGGGCATGGAGGAAAGATCCGGTACAAATAGCTTTTTTGGTAAGAACTGTGAGAATCAAAGGAGGGTATTTTTTTTTAATTTTTTTTTTCAAAATTTTTTTTCCCCATATTGTTAAACATGTATTATAGTATTGAAAACTAAAAAAAAAAAAAAAAAAAAAATTTGGTGTAGAGTAATTACGTGTAGAGTAATTACATAATTACTCTAGTGTAAACTAATGTATTTACGTTAATGACGTAATTACACTAAAAAAATTTTTTTTTTAAATTATTTTTTTGTATTATTCATCTAGAAAGAATGTTTAAGCACATGGGAAAAAAAAATTCTAAAAAAAAAATAAATTTTTTTTACCCCCTTTGATTCTCACAGTTCTTACAAAAAAAAACTATATGTATTTGATCTTTACTCGTGGGGCATGTGGCATGTTTATCTTGAACCACCAGATCCAAATGATTTATATCCTTGACAGTTTAGATGGCAAGTACCAGGCCTTCATTCTTGAAGGAAATTGGTTGCTTATCGAAGTAACAATCCAGGTAATTTTTGTACGGATTGGGTTGACCAAAACCGTCTATGCCCAAAAAAAATTGAAATATTATATGAACAGTCAGTGGACCAATTATGATTACAAAGTTATGGTTGGTTAAGTTAAAGAGTCCCACATTGCATTGTTAATTTTAAATAGTCGAATCGTACCGAACTTGGTGTTCTTTCGTTGTTGGGTTATTTTAGATGTGGTGCACGTATTTGAGATCAAATATTGACTTTTGACACTTTGTAAATTCAATTAGAGGTTCAAAGTCAATTCTATGCCTTCCAACTATTGACACTTCGGGTTATTCTTAGCTGCCTCATGCTTATTTTTTTTCATTCTCAGATCGTTATATTTTTCAAGTAACCTCTATTGAAGAAGAGGAAGGGGATGAGTGTTTTATGGCATTTGCACCATGGCTGATCAAGGCAAATGAAAGCTCATGTTTGCATCAACATATGGATAATCATATCTGTAATGCAAACTTTCAAGAATTCTCATATTTGTAAAGAAAAAATGATGCATCTATAGAACATGAACACGCGAGCGTTGGCATATCGTTTTTTCATTGTAACAAATCGTTACCGCCGCGAAGCGCGGGCTCGATTACTAGTTAAAAGATAAAAGAACATTAAAGAAGAAAAAAAGAACGGTTTTGAAAAAACCTATGGACTGAAGAATGATTGAATGATTTGAACATCAATGGACTAAAGAACGAATAGAGTGTGTCTAGTAAATGTCACGATTTTTTTTCAATGTGTGGCTAAAGCTTATGGTCACGTGTAATAATAAAACATGTGACTAAAAATGTTTTGAAAATTATTAATAATCTTTCGCTATACATTTAATCGAAAGTATGATAGGTAGGTTTTTGAAAAAGTATGATCACATGTTACATTCATCGTAACATCTTGGTTAAAAAGAATACCCCTTATAATATATATTATTTCATACAATATATAACTTGATTTATTCACTAACAAAACACTCGAATATGTAGATCTAAAAACTAAAACCAATTCTAATTATTCAACTTCCCGGATACCCAATTATTTTCGGTACGAATATTATATTGCCTTGAACCATTATTGGTATCGTACTGAGTATTTTTTTTTTACTGTGCCCATTTTTGATGATTTCATTACTTATATTTGGTATTTTTTTGCCGGTACCCATTTGTTACGATTTCATTACTTATATTTTCAGTATCATTATCAAGCTTTTCCCTGCAAATTGTGTTAGTTTTACCGATTCAAAGCATATGCATTCTATAATCTATACATCTTTATCACAAAAACTGCAAAATTGGTGAATTAACATACAGCAAGCTAAATATATCCAGCTAAACAATTTAATAAACACACAATAACATTACAAAAAAAACGATCGAATCGACAACTTAGGTGTAAAGTTTGACATGGAGAAAACCAGATCTGGAGAAACAATGATTGTTTTAACCAACGTCATCGCCTCGAAAACTCAAGAACACTTCGTCTAACAAACAATTGGTTGAATGGATACGACGTGTTCTTGAGTTTCAGAGGCGAAGACATTAGGTTAGAGATGAAGCAGGATTAAAAAAAAATGTAACTAGTACGAGTGTCGTAGATTCTAAAACAGAGAAAACATCATGGATGGAAGTGATTAGAAGATCATGATGTTTTTCTCAGTTTTAGAGACAACGATATCGCATTATTAGATCTCGTAGTTTGATTGAATGAAAGGAATTTAGGGGGATTTAAAGAGGGTAGCTGAGGATGTACCTTCGTTGGCATGTGATTATAACCTTAGCTGTCTCGCACTACCCTTGTCTTTTTACACTAGTTTTGGGGCTTTATGACTTTTTAAAGTGTTAACAAGTTGATATTGGATGAGTTTGGTGTATGCCTGTATGGCTGTATGGTACCGAAAGTTTTGATTACGGTATGATATTCAAAGGTAAAATGTGAGAAAATATTGTACCTAATCGAAAGTATCACTTACGAAAAACGCAAAAAAGGGACCGAATTGGTATTGAAATTCAATGGTTATGGTACGATTCAGTACTGGTAATTTTCGGTACTAGTAGTTTTTAGCACCTAGTACCAATTGCTCATCCCTAGTTGCAATTGTCAAATCCCTAAGGCTATGCGTTGTGGTTTAACATGGATGGAGGTGTTAAAGCATGAACTTATTGTCAAGTAGGTAGCATGATTTTAACTAACTCACTTTTTAACTATCTTGTTATGGTTTAACTAATATTTAAATAAAAGAAAAAAAATATAAATGTGTTTATGTTTGATTGTGATTGGTGGAGAGAAATGGACCATACTCCCTACCCATGGTCGTAAGAATCCCGCCTAGCCTCCAATTAATCTTCGTTTAATCTCTAGTCGGAGGTTCACCGAGTAAACACCGATTAATCGACATTCGGTGGCTGTCTAGCGGTTCCAAACCAAATACCGGCCAGAATATGTAAAATTTTGTTTCCGACCAAAACCTGCAAATTCTGGCGATTAATCCTATATACTTAAAGATATGATTTGGGTAATGGGTTAAAACATGCATACTTAAAACAACTACATATAAAATGTGCGTGTATATATATAAAACTGAAAATTACATATAAAATGTGCCTGTATATATATAAAACTGAAAATTACATATAAAATCTGAATTTGATCAATCACTTCTAATCCCAATTAATCGCTAGTTGGTACCTCACCGACCGACTAGCGCCTAACAATTCTTACAACACTGTCCCTACCCACCCTTTCATGTGTTGGGGGTTAAGGGGCTTACGACATTTGGGCTAACGCTCTTTGGTGCCAAAGATGCGGTGGTTTCGTGGGGACCTGGGGATGGGGCTTTAGGTCTATCCAAGTTAGATGGGAACACCACCACAAAATGGCTCAGGGCATGGGATGGGATTCAGGTTGAACCCGATGTTGTTGGAAGTTCTTGTTGGTGAACCCGCTGTTGAAGCCAATGAAATGGCCATTACAATCTAGGGAAATTGGAATTTGGGCTCTCATCGAGTTCATTTTTTGGAGCTCTCCATAAAATTCGGATTCATTGGGTTCAATTAGAAGTACCCCTCATACCTTGGCGGTTTTGCCTATTGTGGTAGCATGCATATCTGAAAAACATCAAACATTAGTGATTTAATAAGTTAATTTTGCATGATCTGGTCAAGTATTATTGTGGATTTTGAAATTTAGTTGTTGCCCTATACAAGTATTTATGTGTTCATTGTTGATTCATTTTTTTTTCTGGTTTAGGATGAATTAGTGAATGAGTGACAATCTATCTATAAATTATAATAAAAGAATTGAACTTTGATGATGTGGCATTCGATGGAGGCCTCAACCCCTCCTTGAATGTGCCACATGGTATCATGTAGGATTTTTTAACGGTCATACTATTTGGACACCCCAAAAAGTTATTTGGACACCCTAAGTATGCCTCGTATAGAGCTATATGGGGCATATTGGTGTGCAATTTTTGTCTTTTAGCTATCTGATGTTGACTAACACTGAAAACAATAATGTTAATACTCCTCATATAGACCTATATGAGGCATATTGAAGTACAATTTTTGTCTTCTAGCTAACTGATGTTGACCAACACAGAAAACAATAAAGTAATATGCCTCATATAGATCAATATGAGGCATATTATGGTCTATTTTTATTTTTTGTATATTTTCATTTTTATTGTTTTTAAATAACTAAAAATACTAAATTAACTTAAAAACAATCCAAAAATTGACGAAAAGTTAGTTATATTCATTCCAATATTATTTTAACAAAATTACAACTTTTTGTTACCAGTATTATTTTATAAAAAAATATTTCTTTTGTTTGGTTTTGTTTTGGTTGGTATTGAAGATGTTTGTTCTGTTTTGGTGAGTTTGAAAAATTATATAAACAATACAAAGTTTGAAGAAGTTATAAGATTTGTTTGAGAAAGTGTTTTTTTTTAAGTCGATTGATCGTAGTATTTAATACATTTGAAACAAAAGAAAACTAACATTTTCAAAACCAACAAAAACAAACCAAACAATTAAAAAAAAATATGTCTCATCTTTGTAACAAAAACATCTAATTTTTTTAAAATAGAGTTCAAATCAATAAAACTTTATTTTTTTTATTTTTTGGGATTTTTAAAAGTAATTTTAGTATTTTTAAACAATAATATTGTATTAAAAATAAAAATAAAAAACAGCCTTGATATGCCTAGTATTGGGCAATACGAGGCATATCAAGCCTAGTATTGGTACCAATACTGGGCTAGGAAAGTGATATGGTGGTGCCCAGATATGTGTCATATTGGGCAATACGACCCATATAAGGGTCTTTTTTATTTTATATATGTTCATTTTTATTGTTTTTAAATAACTAAAAATACTAAATTAACTTTAAAAAATCCAAAAATTAACAAAAAAAAAAATTAGTTATATTCAGTCCAAAAATTCAAACACGTTTTTTCGAACACATTTTTTTACGAACACCTTTTTTTTCGAACACGTTTTTTTTCGAACACGTTTTTTTTCGTACACGTTTTTTTTCGAACACGTTTTTTTTGTAACAGGTTTTTTTTTTCAAACACGTTTTTTTTTCAAACACGTTTTTTTTTCCGAACACGTTTTTTTTTCGAACACGTTTTTTCGAACTCTTTTTTTTTCGAACACGTTTATTCTTCGAAAACGTTTTTTTTTCGAACATGTTTTTTTCGAACACGTTTATTCTTCGAAAACGTTTTTTTTTTCAAACACGTTTTTTTGAACACGTTTTTTTTCGAACACGTTTTTTTTTCAAACACGTTTTTGTTCGAACACTTTTTTTCTTGCATGGATTTACAGGAGGTCAAGACTTGTTGTATTTGGTGATGTTTTTGATCGGGATTTACATAATCTGAATTTATCTTACTTGTTATGCACTTTTCACGGACTAGCTTCAATTGAATGTCAAAACGTGTTCGAAAAAAAACGTGTTCGAAAAAACGTGTTCGAAAAACAAACGTGTTCGAAAAAACGTGTTTGAAAAAAAAAAACGTGTTCGAAAAAAACGTGTTAAAAAAACGTGTTCGAAAAAAACGTGTTCGAAAAACAAACGTGTTCGAAAAAACGTGTTCGAAAAAAACGTGTTCGAAAAAAAAAACGTGTTCAGAGAAAAAACGTGTTTGAAAAAAAAACGTGTTCGACAAAAAACGTGTTCGAAAAAAACGTGTTCGAAAAAAACGTGTTCGAAAAAACGTGTTTGAAAAAAAACGTGTTCGAAAAAAAACGTGTTCGAAAAACAAACGTGTTCGAAAAAAACGTGTTTGAAAAAACGAGTTCGAAAAAAAAAACGTGTTCGAAAAAACTTGTTCGGAGAAAAAACGTGTTTGAAAAAAAACGTGTTTGGAAAAAAACGTGTTCGAAAAAAAAACGTGTTCGAAAAAAACGTGTTCGAAAAAAAAAATGTGTTCGAAAAAAACGTGTTCGAAAAAAAACGTGTTCGAAAAAACCTGTTTGAAAAAAAAAAACGTGTTCGAAAAAAAACGTGTTCGAAAAAACGTGTTCAGAGAAAAAACGTGTTTGAAAAAAAACGTGTTCGAAAAAAAATGTGTTCGAAAAAAACGTGTTCGAAAAAAAAAACGTGTTCGAAAAAAAAATTGGTTGAAAAAACGTGTTTGAATTTTTGGACTGAATATAACTAATTTTTTTTTTGTTAATTTTTGGATTTTTTAAAGTTAATTTAGTATTTTTAGTTATTTAAAAACAATAAAAATGAAAATATATAATAAAAAATAAAAAAAGACCCTTACATGGGTCGTATTGCCTAATATGACACATATCTGGGCACCCCCATATCAGTTTTCAAGCCTAGTATTGGTATCAATACTAGGCTTGATATGCCTCATATTGATCTATATGGGTCGTATAAGGTACCAAGTTGCAGCCAATCATTGCCTTGAAGTCAGTGTTCAGCTTTTTGTCCTTTATATTCCTCATATAGCCCTATACGAGGCATATACAGGGTGTCCAAATAGATTTCAAGGGTGTCCAAATAGACAGAGCCTTTTTTAATTTTTGAGTTTTTTTAATAAATCTATATATATTATAATTATTTTAGGAAAAGATAAGAATTTAAAAACAAAATTAAATTTTCTCTCTAATGTTTCCTCCATAACTTTTAAACGTTAATATCTTTTATATACGAGATTTTTTAAAGAAAAAAAATACACCAAATTAACGAGCGTTTTATTATCTTTCCAATGAATACCATAGTGCTATATAAAAAACGGAGAAAAAAAACAACGATTTTTGTGGGGTTTTGTTTTCAAATATATTTTACTCTACTAATAAATCACAAACGATAAACATAACTTCATAGACAGAGATTTCTTTTTTTTTTATATTTGAATATGATAACTTATGGCAGAAATTTGTTTAAAATAAATAATAATAATAATAATAATATTAGTATTATTAATTAATCATGTATTGGCAAATCATTAATTATGTTGTCATATTAGATATTTTATTATGTTATATTAGATATTTCAACCCCGGGACACTCCCGGGATAAAAGCTAGTTGTGTATATGTGAATTATACTAAAAGTATTATTTCAAGTGAAGATATTGATAGGATATTCTTCAAAATGAAAGTCTTACTATCTCGTGTGAGGTTCCAGCTAATTTAAAGAGAAATTTACATGGATTAATTAGTATTTTCTAATTTATTGTTAATACTTTTTAGGATTCTTATTGTGATGATTAATGTTTCTTCTATTACAATTTACAAATAGGAGCTAGGAAGAGTAATCATTAACAAAAGAACAAATCGTTAGCAGTGAATTTGGCTTTGGTTTTGGTTTTGAAGAGGCCTAAAGTTGAGTTTACCTTTAGACCATTACACGGTTAACATAAAAGCCCCTTTGGACTAATAGGTGCGCAGAATGAATCTCACACGGGGAGATTACTTGGACAAGTGGGGCACGCGTGGAGCACCATGCCCGCCTCCTTATGGCCCATAACTTGAAGCATTTTATGAGATTTTTCACAGGCGTGAAGGGGCCGTGTGAAGGTCAATTAGGACAAAAACGGTGGTGACCAAGTGAAACCATTTCCTCAATCATGTGACAAGGTGTAAAAACTGACGTATCGTTGAGGTGACAGCATCATACACATGAAAAGTGATTGTGCATCGGATAGCCTTATCAGTAAAAGAATCCAAGGGGTACTTGTGCTCAACATGTCATTGAGTTACTGAATTTCATAATCACCTGATTAAAGTTCAAACTTCCTAAATAACTATAATTTGGTTAGACCATGTGTAATGGGGCGTGGATTCGACCCAAAACGCCTGAAAACGCGCTGTACACCGGCCCTCCGGGCGTTTTCAAGGCAAAAATTGTTTCTGGCGTGAAATATAAAACGCCCTCGGTTTTGCTCTTTTCAAGAACCGTGATTGTTTGAGAAGTAAATGAAGAAGAAACTGAGTGAAAATAACTTTTGTTGAGTTTTCCGGCCGGCCAACGTCCACCTGTGTAAATTTTCAGTAAAGAAGTAAAGAGCTTGAGGAAGAAGAAGGTTTTAAAGAAATATTTTTTTAAGTGGCTATAGATGATATTTTATATTAAAAATATAGATTAGGTGGTAGACTCCAATAGTGATATTCAGAGTGTCTGACTACTTTTTTGAATTAAAATATCTATTTAATTTAATTCTTTAAATTTTTTAACGGCTTATTTTTCATTACTACTACACAAATTTACTTTCTTTATATTATTTTTATCTTTCGTTGTGTTTAACAAGTTCGACTTATATAAATCAATAATAAGTTTTTTCTATTTAATGTATTTTATATCGAAAATTATTGAAAAAAAATTGTAAATTAGTAAATTATTAGATAATGATTAAAGAGGCATGAAAGGGGCTTCAACCACTACACCATTTTGTGGCTAATAATGGTTATGCTGACATGGCATCCACATGGCAAAAAATGCCTTTAAGGGGCTTGAACCACTACATATGGTCTTATTGAATTTGATTTATGGCTTTAAAACCATTTTCAGTGATCTTAACACTTACATTAAATGATATTACATAGCTTATCATACGTATTTTCCCATGAGAAACTGTTCATCCTTGCATTAGATATTTGAGGCATTCAAATTTCACAAATAGATTTTAAAGCTGCACTAAGTAATAAAAGTTGAATAACTTTGTGCTACATTCTTGTAATATCAAGTTGGTATACTTTGATTCATTATTAATAATTTCAATGCCTAATTGTTATGGTGGTATGATTCATACAATGAAAACGAGGATGATGACAAACAGAAATATTCCCAGTGATGATTTTTCTGTCAGTTGATCAAACTACCCCAAAGTTTGCTGTTTTTAAAACGAGTGATTTTGACCCGTACCCAACTTTGTCAAAAATCCGTTCTGACCCAAATCAAATTGACCATTTTTAACGCAGCTCATCTTGAACTGTTATCCAGCTGGCCCGACTCACCTGTTTTACCATGTATTGATAAGAACATTTGTATCCAGATGTTAAATACCAGTTAATACAACAATAATCAAATAAACTGTAAGTAACTGTATACAGCTCTGCATCCTGATTTTACTTGGATTCTTCTTACTTGCAGCGGTTGTGCTTTTTTGTTATCATACAGTCTTCGGTTCACTTGTACTTCAAAAAATTACAAAAAATTCCAGGACAAAAAACTCGTCTTCTAACTAATGGCTGCTCACAATCTGCAAAAACAGGTACTGGATTTATTTCTGCAATTGAGTTTTAAGTAGGCGTTATAACATCAACAATGTCAATTTGTGCTGTGTTTTTATCACAAACAAAATAAATTAACAAAAAGCTAAAAACGCAGGTCAAATAGATTAGGTGCGTCTAAATATAAGCGGAAAGCCATACGTTTAACGCATACCTCTTGAATTGCTTTATTCACACAATTACATTATTAATGTAACATACTTTTTATGTAAATATACCCAACACATTATGAACAACAAACAGAGCCTGAAATATAGTAGTGACAAGTCAGCCATTATTACCTCTAAGAAACTCATCATGTCTTCAAGAATGGCTACTCCTGTGTTTCTTTGATTTCTTAATCCTATCACCATCAGTTGTTGCTTTGCTATGATCGTCTCTCCGTTTCTTGTTATTACTAAAAACACATCAAAATTGAATAAAATTAACACAAGATGCAAATATCATGGCTTGTTTCTCAAGATCGAGAAAAGTATGCACACCTCTCAACAAGCTCCTCATCTGCATACTTATCAAGCCAGTTAACATTTCCTGTGTTAGGTTGAAGTAAAGACCCCGATATGTGAAGCGTTTCTTCGTCAAAACTATGTGACATAGCATGTAACATTGTGTCAACAAATATATCATTTTAATAAAACCATTTACAGCTCAGAGTAGCAAATACTGACACCACTTAACCGTTAGTTCTTTAGGTAACTTGGTCGTGTTTAGGTTGACATGTTACCTACCTAACGGTAAAGTCTTAACCGTAGCAGATTTGCGTTATTTATAAGCTCAACCCACAAACTCGTTTATGACCCATTTAACACAAATATTGCAACCTGCCAACCCATTTACAACATGATTACAACCCACCAAGCCGTTTACAACTTGATTACAGGCCGCCAACCCGTTTACAATATGATTACAACCCGCTAACTTGTTTACTATACGTTTTACGCAACTAATGCAACAACCCAAGCCATTTACAACCCATTTACACCTTGCCAACCCATTTGACTTGTATCTATAAATGGGTTATACGGATCGTGTTCACGTTACAAGATTTTAAGTGTGTCCAAGTTAGGATTGACGTCTTTCGAAATTAATAAATATAAGAGTCATGATAAGGATCATCAATTCAACCCACCAGCCCAACACGATTGAGACCCCTAGTTACAGCCTAAAGAACAGAAAATATAACAGAACAGAACATGTATACATTACCTCTTAACTACAAATCGTACAACAGTCTCGATCTCTATCTTATGCCGCTTATTAACCGAGCTAACAAACATTTCCTTTCCATGTTTCTGAAACAAGAAATCAGACCCAAAATTCATTTCATTCAGCAACAAAACTCCAAACACACAAAGAAAAAACTGGGAAAATCCAATAAACAAGAACATAATTATGATCTACTTACCACTTTGTAATCAAACTCTTCTCGAATATCTTCATCTATAATAGTTGCCGATGAAAACCCAAGAACAACTATATGTAGAGATTGTCCACCAAGCTTAACCACCTTACCTTCTGAAAAGAAAAAAAAAATAAAAAAAATTGTTCATGATGAGATTTAAGCCTAGGATGCAAATAGAGGTGCAATTTTCAAACGAGCCGATCAGCTCACAAGCTACACGAGATTGGTTAGATAAAAAGCTCAAAACGAACTGAGTCTTATTGAGCATTAGTGTAATATTAATAATTAATAATATTAACCCCACATTTAAAGATGATTAGTAACGGAGCCGAGCTGGGCTTATTTAAACTTGTTTACAAGCCAAGCTCGAACATAAAAATAAGATTGTTTAGTAAATGAGCCTGAGCTTCACTTATCGAACTCGTGAGCCTAAAAATATATTTTTATTTAATGTATTAACTAATAAATACCAAACAAGCCGGGCTCGAGCAGCTCTTGAGCTTGAGAAACTGCTAACGAGCCGAGCTTGAGCTCAATCTCTCATAAGTTATTGGAGCTTGTTTGCTAGTTTACACCCACACCTAGTTGTAAACGAGCCAAGCTACTTGCGAGCTAAACGAGATTAGCTCAAAAAGCTCAAAACGAGCTGGAGACTAAAAATAAGCTTGCTTAGTAAACAACCCCGAGTAGAGCTTCATTTATCGAATCCAAGTCGGCTCGTGATCCTAAACGAGTCAATTATCTATGTAATTTTTATTTGACATATTAAATGCGTGTGTGTGTATATATAATGTTATATTAAAATAATTACAATTAATATAAACCAACTAAAAACTAATAAACAAGCCAAGCCGAGTTGAACTCAAGCTCAAGCTCTCATAAGTTAAATGAGCTCATGTAGTTTACACATCTATCTACATAAGGCATAAAATTCATAACAAAATACCATAACAGAAGCAAACAGATTAATAAGAAGAAAAAGTAACCTAAAATCATGTTAGGTTTAGGATCAAAAAGCAACAACTGAGCTTTCAATCTAACACCAAAACAAGGAATAAGACCAGGGAGAATTTTCGCAAGTTCATCATTAGTAGAAGCTCCATAAGCCAATAAAACACCGTCAAATGTTTCATTATACCTGCAGAACCAATTATTATTATTATTATTGCAAAATAATAAATAATAATGTAAGAGAGAATTGAATTGAAATTACTTGAAGAGCATAGAACTAAGTTGATCGAAAATGGCATGAGAGACGTTTTTGGACTTAGAAGGGTGTAAGTAGACAAGTAATTCGGCCTCTGATACCTTCAATCCATCCATTGTCTCCTTCCTTCTTCACTGCAAAAACCCTAAATTATTGCTTTATGTTTAAACCCTCATATTCTTTTGCTCTTTTGGGCCTCTTAACAAATATTAGTTCATTTATTTTAACGGGCCCTATAATTAGCCCATACTGTGGTTTGGTTATTTAATTCAGTTTTTGAACTTTATTTGGTTGTAACTAAAACTGTAGGCTTGTAAATGAATTGAACGAACGTGGATGGGGAATAATCGTGTTCGGTTGTTTAAGTTTTATTGAACAAACAATTGATTGAACGAGGTTTTCTTGTCCGTGTTGGTTTGTTAAGAAAATGAGTGTGTTCGTGTTCGTTATTAAGATAAACGAATAGTTCACGAAGGAATGTAAATGAATATTAATGAACAGATATAATTGAGCAAATGTAAACCGATTAAAAGTAAGGGGCTGTTTGATTGATTAAATGCTGAATCATTAAGAGGTCTGAATGGTTAAGATGTCTGAATGGTTAAATGCTGAATCATTAAGTTGGACCTCTTAATGGTTAATTTTCTTGTCCCACGTTGGTAGGAAAGTCACATTAACGTTCAGCCTAGTTCAGTGCTTAATGGTTCAGCAACATCTCAAATCTTAATGGTTCAGCCTTAACCATTCCATTCAGAAGCTAATACAAACGCGCTGAATGCTGAATCATTCAGCGCTGAATGGTTAAGAGCTTCATTAAGAGGCTTACCAAACAACCCCTAAATATGAAAAATAGACCAACAATTTTAAACGAATGTTTTAATGAACAAATTTAAACAACTAACGTAAATTAATGAACATAAACAAATGAATGTTCATAAACATAAATGAACAAAGTTAAACGCACATTCATGAATGACAAATATATTAAACGAACATAGACGAAGTTCTTATCGAACGGCTAACGAACAAATCACTACACAGTGTAAACGCCTATACAACTGAACCAAATAAAATAATGCTTAACCGAACCGATGAATCAAATAAGAATTCGTATATAGTTTCAGTTAAATAACAAAAGAGAAAATTGCTCGAATAGTCCCTGTGGTTTGCACAATTTTCACCTATAGTCCCTAAGTTTTTAAAATTACAGCTATAGTCCTCAACTTTTGGTGTTTCTTAACTCGGATAGTCCTTGAAGTGGCTGTGAAAGTACTAAATTACCCTTTTGATGGATGGAGGTTAAATAATCCAGTTAAGTGGATGTAAAATTACTAAATTACCCTTACCCCAATAAAAATAAAAAAAATCAATTAATTAATAAAATATAAAGAGGGTCCACTTAACCCCTTAGCCAATTATTTTTCTCCACCTATTTTAGTGGGTCCCACCAAGTCACCAACTTCATCTTCCTCACCCTTTCACCACCACCACCAACCACCACCAAAACCAACCACCAACCCATATCATAACCCTCTGTCCTCACTCGTCTTCACAACAACCAACCATCAGTCGTCATCATCGACAACCACCACCCTCATCACCTCTGGTAACCACCACTGACCTCCACTGTCCACCGTGAACCACCATCCTCCTGACACCCCAATCGTTATCATTCAAAGACAATATATAGCAAAGATTGATAGCCTTACCATGTTTGTCGGACCTTTGAACTACCACCGTCAAGGGTCACCAGTGGCTCCGTCATGACTCCTCCCTGCACCGGATCCCCTTCTATTTCAACTCTACAAGAAACTTAACAGCACCCTCCTGATTTTAATCTTGTTTTCTTCTGTCAGTGAGAGACTAAAAAGCGTTGCTGCTGAATTTTCTCTAGTCTCTGTACTACCAGTTTGGAGGACGTGAATGAACGGTTCAAATGAACCACTATTGCCGATTGTGGTTTTGTTGACTTCGTTTATTGATAAGTTTAAAAGGGCAGTAACAGAATTTTCTTGGATATTTTCGTCTGGTGAATGGAGAAGGCTGATTAATAAGGGGATGGCACCAAAGTTTGCTATGACATCTCGTATGTCTTTATCGTGTTTGGCAAGTAATCTGATTTCAGAAGTGGCATTCTTTACAGTATCAAGTGAAGTGATCTCAGATCTGTGTGGGTATAAGTGTTTTGTTCGGGAACAGTATCGGATGAGGGGGAGGAGCGTCGCCTGGCTCCGCCACGGTGTTGGTGGTCTGTGTTCATTCTCCTCCTCTGTCTCTCTCTTATTCTCTCTCTTATTCAACAAAGTGACAAACAAAACATATAAAGGGTGAGGAAAGAGGGTTATGATATGGGTTGGTGGTTGGTGGTGGTGGTGATAGGGTGAGGAAGATGAAGTTGGTGACTTGGTGGGACCCACTAAAATAAGTGGAGAAAAATAATTGGCTAAGGGGTTAAGTGGGCCCTCTTTATATTTTATTAATTAATTGATTTTTTTTTTAATTTTTATTGGGGTAAGGGTAATTTAGTAATTTTACATCCACTTAACTGGATTATTTAACCTCCATCCATCAAAAGGGTAATTTAGTAATTTCACAGCCACTCCAAGGACTATCCGAGTTAAGAAACACCAAAAGTTGAGGACTATAGCTGTAATTTTAAAAACTTAGGGACTATAGGTGAAAATTGTGCAAACCACAGGGACTATTCGAGCAATAAACTAACGTTTGAAAAATAGATGCCGGTTTGAAAATTTGAGAAGATAATAACTATATTTTTTCACTTAATACACAACAAACATAGAACAATGTTCGGTTCATTTACAAACCTATACGCTTTTACTTTTGTTTAATCAACCAACAACGTATGTAAATAAAAATAAATCGATCAACCTTATATATATACATACACACACAAAAAGCATAATTGATTTCTTCTATATGATGTGAAGAACCTAATACATGTTAAGAAAACTCCATGGTCCACTCGCGGTTCCGATCCTGCAAATCATAAAACAAGTCTTTAGCTTCAAGTTATGAAAAATGTATACCAAGATTTTGCAATAAATAAAAAAGTTACCTCCAGAGACCGGCCAGCGCCCGTAAACTCATGAAAAGTGATAATGCAACCCATATGCCCACAAACCCGTAATAGGAAGATAGTAACGACAAACAAATGACACTCGCTAAAGCTACCAAAACCTGAAGAAAAAAAAATATTTTGTTTTATTTACAAACATGTAAATGAGAAACAAGATGTTAGATAGACTAGCGAAAAGAAAAAAGAACTAGCCATTGAGAAGGCGGAGTAACGAAAATCAGAAGCGCCATAATTAATCCCATCAAAAACAAATGCCAAAGAATTTATCGGTTGAGTAGCTGCAACAAACTAACGGGCCAAATTTTGTTAAATATAAGCTTGAAAATTATAATTTAGAGGGAAAGTAATATAAAAGGGTGGAGATAAAGGTACCGGGATGCCTAAACTCAAAATCTGCAAAACACTAACGTCTTTTGTAAACAGTCCTGATGTAAAAGTTAGTCCCACACCAACGATAAATGAGAGAACGACTCCCAAAGCCAAACCTAACTGCAGAAAGTGAAAACAGAACACTAACATGAGAAATAAGTTTAGATTTACTACAAAAAGTGTCAAACTAGTAAAGGTAAAGTAAGTCGGGTCAAAGTCAAAGTCAAAGTCAAACTCACTTGAAGTACACGACTAGCAGTTGCCTTGGCGCTCTCGTAATCTTGTCTTGCAAATGCCCCTGCAAGAATCGCCTGCATAAATGACACAAAATTATAAGCTAGAGCTTGAAATTGGATGAACTATAGTTATTTCTATTATTCTTTGACTTTTGAGTTAAAATCAACGAATTTCAGTTTCAATTCTGATCCCCACACTTTTTAAACGTAAAGAAAACTATAACCAATATGATAAACTTTATAACATACTATGTATAGAAACATTATTTGTGCAAATACAAAATTTCAAATTTCACAAGTACAAAGCTTTGCTTCAAAAGTCGATGTTTTCAGTACCTGGCCAGCTACAGCCAAACCATCAGTGAGCAAAGAGGCTGCTAACCAAACCTGCAAGCATATTTGGAAGGCAGCCATTTGGGTTGATCCTAACCTGGCTGAATACGATGCGGCCAGAGTCACACAAAATGTGGCAGCAATTACTCTCATCAGTAAAAGAAATCCTGAATCCAACAAACCCAAATCGTCGCCAGGTTATATGTTGATATTGTCACATATGAAGAACAAAAACTATGATTTGCTCACACAATTGACTTCAGTAGTCACACAAATTACTTTCTCAAATTTTAAACTTAACAAGGTTATTGAATATTATATTGGAATCAAGTCAGCTTATGATGCTTACCATTTTTTAACAACCGACCAAGCTGCAAATCGTTGATATTAGGTGGCAATAGATCAACTTGTTCTATCAATTTCCATAGGAGTATCAATGAGATCAAGTACCTTCAAGCACGGTATGTAAGAAACACAAAAGAGATAACAAAAATAACGCAAATTTATATCTCAACTTAAAGCATAAAACTTACTGAGAGAAAACATGAGCAATGGCTGCACCGGTAACCCTCATCTTGAATACAAATATCAATATCGGGTCCAACACGATATTTACCACGTCTCCCATCACTAAATGCAAAAAATGGTGTTACTTCATTAAGAAAGATACAAATTTGAAGCATGATACGCCTAATGAATATTGGAACATTCTCTTATCAACGTTACCCATGATTCGAATTTGATAGTGTTACTTATAAATGTTCGATCCAGGCTGGGCGCCTGGTCCCTACATCTAATAGGTCTAACACAGGTCAATTATTCTTTTTTAAAATTGAAGCTTGAAATGAAGTAGGTCAAACGGGTCGAAAGTGACCTAAAGAGTAATTTTAATGCCTTAAAATCTGTTAATATAAATTTCAATAAATTGGACAAAAAAGTGTGTTCGATCAACGCACTTTGACAAGTACCAAAAAGTCAGATACTACCCGTTTAACCCATTTTACCCAACTTGACCCGCCCATCTTCCCACCTTTAGTGAACTTATAAGAAAACATACCGATTGCATATAACGGAGTTTTTGTATCCTTAAACCCTCGAAAGATTCCTTGCATAGCCAATGACAAAAGAACAGCGGGCGCACCAAGGGATCTTAGGGTCAAAAACTTGTAAGCTGGGCTTAGCATTGGAGAATCCTGAACCATAATTTGGATTAATTGCAGCATGAATATAACTAATTTGCTTCAATTATATCATAAAGGAGCAATTATGTAATTTTGACTTTGAATATCTGTAAAACTTACAGATTTTATACCCATATAACTTAACAATGGTTTCGCAGAGACGATGAGCATAAACGCTTGGGTTAGACCAAGAACGGCACCTATCAACAAAGCCGCAGAAGCCGATGAGACATGCCTTCTCTTGTTCATACTCTCTGGTCAAATCCCAAAAACGTTTTTTAATTAATAAACCATATATTTTTAAAAAAAAAACATACTTCTGAGTCATCGAACTTGGTGTTTTGTTACATACAAACCATCATTCAAGCAGCCATGTAAGTAGAAAGTGGTTACCAAATACAACGGTTCAAAAAGACAATCACTTAATGAAGAAAGTCAAAATCCACAAACAAATCATACCATGTTTTGGTATTAATAACTTTTTCTCATTATCCGAAGTTGACCTCGGTTCTAACTCAATATCATCAAGAATTGATGTTGAACTTATGGCACTATCTTCTTCGGCTACAAACGAAGTTGTGACACTCACAAGTGGGAATATAGCAATCTTTGATGCCTGATTAAAAACTGCTATAGCTACCCCAACAGCAGCAAGCTCCACCGGTCCTATATCGTTTTTAACCGACAAATACTTAAATTTCTTACATTAGCCAAATCATATGTTAAACATATTAGTTACAACTGCTAACCCAAATGGCCAATGAAGGCTGTGTCAATCAAAGAAGCAACAGGGTCTGCCATCAAACCCAAAGTTGCAGGGATCGCGATCTTCGCGATCTCCAAATTCAACTCATCTTTGCTAAAAACACTCCTAAAACACATAATATGATCATGAAAATATGCAATGAAGACAATTTAAACCAAAATTCATAAACCCATGTGAAAAAGATCCTAACTTTATGATCAATAACATAATACCTTGTGTTTTGGAACAATACCCACAAAGGCAATCTCTTGATTTTCCTCCATACATACACAACAGCATCTGCTACCATTATTTCAAGAAACAAAAACACACTAAATTTTTCAAAAGGGTCTAAACATTAAACACAAAAAGAGGAGAGTTACAATAAAGATTGTGTAGTTAAGTTACAATAATAAAGATTAAAGAGAGACATAACCTAAAATGTGAAGAAAGAGATGACATAAACCCTTCCTTGGTTAAGAACAGCCCTAAGCCTTGTTCTTTTAATTGTTTAAATAATACTAATGGAATAAATAGTCAAGACTGGGGAGGTATATATGTATTTGGTTTGGGTAAGTGGTGACACGTCATCCTTAAAATTTTCGAATATTTGGTGTATGAATAAAGTCTTCAACCAGAGTTGTTGAATTTGGTGTTTTAAAAATCATTTCAACCGGTCGGTACAACTGGTTAAACCCTTCCGTACAACCGGGTTAAACTATCCGGTATGACTAGGTAAACCTTTTCTGAGCCCAACATGAGATGGTATAAAAATCGGTTTTTTAAAACATTGGTTAAATTAGGCTAATTGTTACGTGGACCACATTTGGGGCATGAGAGGCGTGATACGCCACAACACCTAGGCGTCAAAAGGGGTTAAAGTTTTTAGGCGTGAAGGCACTAACGCCCTCCCACTTGCGGCCTTTCCCTGTTGCCCCATTAGTTAACTGGAAGTACCAATCAAATAATTCCACATCATTCCTTTTCTATTTTTTTTAGGTTCTAAGTTTAATTTTTATATTTTTTTTTATCGGCAAATTTCACTTTATTTCACCCGAAAGATATATACAAAGTTGTTAAACTATTAAGACACTAGACACAACCAAAAGACACCATAACACCTTATTACACCAGTTTACTAAACTAAAATGTCAATCAAGTCATCGGCACTTCAAAAGCTTTCCATTTCTCCCATGACCAACCGGCCGATTTGATTTTATAGTTCACCCAACTGAACGACACCGCTTGTAGTTCGCCAAATAGGCCATCCAGATTCGCCCTTTTTCCTTGAAAGATTGCAGCATTACGGGCATTCCATATGGTCCATGAAACAGCGAGTACAATGATGCGTATCCACTTACGTTTGTTAACCGGAAATCCCCGTTGTTGTGTATCTTCAGCAAATCACGGATAGTAAATGCATAAAGAGGGGGTATTTTGCACCACAAACTAACCTTGTGCCAAAGCCAAGAGGCCACATAACAGGACGTCAGTAAGTGGTCAGCGTCTTCTTCGGATTCTCCACAAAATTTGCATTCGGTCGATCCTTGGATGATCCTTCTTTTCAGCAGCCTTTTCTTTGTAGGTAACCTGTCTTGTTCAGCTCTCCAGATGAATATGGACACCTTCTTCGGGACCCCTTTCACCCACTGAAACGGGTAAAACGGAGTGGCGTGACTGTACAATAACTTTCTGCACGAGGACACCGAGAACAAACCATCCGAAGCCCCAACCCAAGCCCAATGATCCCGATGAGATGATAATAAGTTGAGAGAAACGTGTGAAACCATTACACATTAAGATGAAAATAAGTTGAGAGTGGTGTGATGATGTATAGTGAGGTGACAATAACTTTATGATATGATGGTTAAAAAAATAAAACCATAACACATGATCTTATACTACAATGTTTGGCTTGGTATGTTTAACACAATGGCCAGTCGGCCACATACCCCACCATCTGGTTGTGTTCCCGAGTTCACTTAACAAGAGAAAAGCAAGTATTTGAAAGGAAATGAGACTTTTCTTGTGTTCCCGAGTTTCATTTGATATCAGGTATTTGTTTGGGATTTACAGATAGTCTCTTTCGTCATAATATTGAAAGCTTCCCCCGCCCGATGCTTTGTTAATGTCAGAAATGATATCAAGATTAAAAAGAAAGATAATAAGAAAGATTCAAGATAAAGACTAGAAGAAGGGGCTTAAAGACGTGGGATTTTAGTCCAGTCATTCCAACCTAACTTACAACTTTTCATATGAGTAGAAAACCACATAAAAGAAAATGACACATTAAAAAAAAAGATTTGTCCCAAAAACATCTTCATTCCTAACACGCCAAATGAACCACCAAGTCACATCTCTTTCAACCATGTGAAGGAATACGGTTGACCACTCAATAATCAAAGATGGATTGTTAATACTCGGAAAGATAACATTAACCTATAGATAGCATCCAAAATCTTAGAAGATATGTTGCATGATCCAAATACATGCGCCTTTCATTGAGATTCATTTTGTAGGAAGCATGTCTGGTAATACTCTCCAAACATGAATATTCACCTTTCTAGGGACATACTTGTTACACCTAGTAGGTTGAGACCCATGAGGCAGCACAATCTAATCAACAGCTAATCTGATAGGTTTCACCGAAAACTCATTTTGCAAATCAAAATCAAAATCTCAATCCCATGTATCCTCACATTTAACAAGATGGACACAAAATAACTCATCAACAAAATCTTTAATTTGATTATCTTCGATTACACCATTAGGATGCGATGCCAATTTCAAGAAAAGGTGCCTAAAAACAACCAATCAGAAACTTAACATCTGTTTTATCTCTAACAAAAACAATTTCAGAAACAACCTTGTCTTATCCCATCCCCCCCATAGGATGCGATGCCAGTTTTCTCGCCCACCCTAATGTTACCATTCTCTATCTGTCTTTCACTAAAGAAAGAGTAATAAGATCATACGTATAAAGTTGGGAAACAGCCTTAGCTATATTAGCCCACACCCCATTACCAGCAGTTATACTCAACCAAGCCGGAAACATTAACAAACCCGCTGTAAATGTTGCGAAGAAGAGAAACCCATAAAGCATCACTAAACAAAACAAGACGCCACCTCCTAGCATCTTATTTTAATTAGAATCCCCTTGTTGTTGAAGTATCTGTCATTTCATACATGCTCGTCATAAACGATAGGAAGCTCATTGCCTTGATCTCCTAGCATATCTTATCAACTGAAATTCCCAATTTGTCGAAGCATTGGTCGTTTCGTACGTGCTCTCCATAAATGTCAACATGTGGTCATAATTAATGCTTGCAGCGCATTTTTGTGTATAGATGGAAAAACTAGGCGTTTTGGGATTCCGTTTGCTTTCCCTACCGAATGACAATTCATGGCAAGTCACTTGCACCGTGTCCAAATGTAACCCTTTACCATATTTGCAAAGTAGTAAATGATAAAGATATGATGAGTAGTTTGTGGCCCTAACCACATATTAGACACAAAATTGAGGAAATTGTTGTTGATAGGGCTTCCAAGGATGGTATTTTAATTAACAGGACACTCAACATAAAGATATTTTTTTTCTAACATTACCCATTTAATCAACCCAAAAGATTACTATCTTGGAGTGTAGCTTTGGAATAATTTACTATCTTGGAGTTTAACATAAAACAATATGTTTAGAGAACCAACACGTGTTTGTGCCCATTGCTTTTGATACATTTTAGATCCCTTGCCTATGAAGCAATCATATTCCTGGATTGGGTGCAAAAGGTCATGCACAATAATTCTTCATCCTCCAAGAACCAAGGCTTTATTTTTAGCAGGGTAGGTTTTGCAATTCAAAAGGGGGTTGCGGCGTAGCCTGTTACACGTTACCTGCTACCATCTTGTAATTTATTATGGTTTATAATGAAATTGGTATTATTATGTCAAAAACAATAAAAAAAAGAATGTGAATTCACCTGAATCTTTCACCCAACGATCACTTGTTGTGAGTACATCTCCACTTTTATATAATAGGTCTTTGTAAAACCCCTTCCATCTATGAAGCATGTAAGCTTAGGATAAAGTGTTTTCCATCTTCTCTTTTACTAACACAAGTAACTAAATTGATTGACAACAATGTCTACCTTTTTTAATTAAGAAGATCGAAATATGTATTAATTAATATAAACTAATTCTAAACTCAAGTTGTTACGGTTATCTTGTATGTTAAAGTACGAAGTTGATGAATAGTGAATATATTAGAGTAGATGTCGCTCTCTCATTGGCTTATTGTGGTGGTGGTTCTCTTTGATTGGACCGTGTGGCCGTTCATATCCTTATCACCCAACCCAGACAGGCGTCTGGCCCTCTGTACAGACAACACACGCCAAACTTTTTACTCCTCCTTGTTCCTCATTCTACACACACTTTATATATATAATGGAGAGTTCAAATGAGAAGAAAATGTTTTGTAAGAACAAAAAGAACAAAATTCTAACAATAGAAAACTTTCATTTAATAATTGTATTAAATGTAAAATTGATTATTAATTTTTTGTAACCCCCTCTAAACTAGTTAAATAAATGAAAGTCATAATTCATTTTTAAAATATATTATTCCAAATCAAAGTGAAGGGTAATTTCGATATGTGTAGGATATATCTAGGATGGAATTTTATATGTGTAGGATAAATGTATGATAATCTCGATATGTGTAGGATAAACATATGATAATTTCGATATATGTAGGATGAATTTTTATATGTGTAAGACAAATTTTGATAATGTGAGGATAAAGTGTTAATTACTAATTAATTAGATAGATGATAATTAATGTAAAAAGAGTTAAACAATTTAATGTTTAACCATTATGTAACTTCTTCTTTTTATTCTCACATGAATTTCTTCTCATTTGATCCTCCCCATATATATATATATATATATATATATATATATATATATATATAGGGGAAGGATAAATTGAAAACCCCCTTAAGTTAAGAAACCCATGTAAAAAGCATCTAAAATTTTTTTTTTTGAAAAAATTACACAAGGTAACATACATGTTATTAAACGTTTTGGGCCAAAAAAAAAATTAAAAAGCGCCAAGGGAATTTTTTTTTTAAAATAAACAACGCAAAATTTGTAACAGCGCTGTTAACATATGTTTTCTGCTTTCTAACATATGTTACCAGCGCTGTTACAAATTTTGTGTTGTTTATTTTTTTAAAAAAAAAATTCCCTCGGCGCTTTTTAATTTTTTTTTTTGCCCAAAATACTTAAATACATGTATGTTACCTTGTGTAATTTTTTCAAAAAACAAAAAACTTTTTTACATGGTTTTTACATGGGTTTTCAAAGTTTTCTTAACTCAAGGGGGTTTTCAATTTATACTTTCCATATATATATATATATATATAGAGAGAGAGAGAGAGAGGAAGCATATGCCCATCTTTGGTTGTATCCTTGAAGCCATATAGTGAAGTTGTGTGATTCGCTGGTTGGGGCAGTGTACACACGTCTTCAACATAGGCATTCATTTGGGTGGTGGAGGCACGTCTTCTTTTGCCCTCATCTTTGCTTTTCCTCGCAACGACTTATGCTTCAAACCTACCATCTGCATTTACAGTTAAGATAGTTTGTTCATGTTAAGAAGGTTATACAAGGCATCATCATTATCACCGCGTGGAGAACGTGGAAAGCGAGGAACGAGAAGATTTTTTTCGAACAGGAATCCAAAGGTGGCGGAATTTTTTTCGGGCGTTAAAGTTTTGGGATTTTTGTGGTTTAAGAATAGGGCGAAATGGGGATCAGTGGATTGGGACAAGTGGTGTAATTTTGATATAATGTAACTTGTATGTTTGTTTTTCAGGCTTGTATTCCGTCTTGGAATATTTTAGCCCGTTTGGTGTTGAATGAAAGTCAATTATTCAAAAAAAAAAATTTAATTTCTAATTAGTTTGAGTATAAGGATGCAATAGTAAAACAACTCATTGTATAAAAATAAAAACTTGGTAAACCTTAGATTTTGTGAATACCATATAACTATTTAATATGAAAAAGCTTATCAATTGCATTAATTACTACATACTACTTTGAAAAAAAAAAACAAATAGATAGACTAATATAGAAAATAAAATATCATTATTTAACATATCAAGCACTAAATTCAAGAAGCACTAATATATGTCAAGCAATAACTATAGCAATTAGGTACGTAAATGAAGATTAAAAAAACTTGTTTTATGACGTATTTTAAAAAAAAAAGATAATGTGGTATGAAAAAGTAATTGACTTTTAAAAAATAAGGTGGAACTTGAAAAAGTCAACAATTGTACGTTAAACCTATTTTATTTTCCTCCCTCTTTTCTTTTTTTAAAATCTCCAACGTATATTTCTCTGTTTCAATCTCATCCATTGATTCCTTATACCAAAGGCCCAAAATCTTTCCTACACTTTTTATGTTAATGATCCTTTTTACAGAAAATTTTTTTAGTAAACAAATAAGTTTAAACAAACTGAAATGCTGTGGTAAATAATTGTATTTAATTTTAAATAAATGATTAACTTATTGTAACCCTATTAAAATAGTTAAATAAATGAATCTCATAATTCATTTCCAAAATATATTCTTAAAAAAAACATAATTCGGTGATGATAAAATTCGATATGTGTAAGATAAATGTATGATGAATTTCTATATGTGTAGAATAAACGTATGATAATTTTGATGTATCCAGGATAAATGTATTGCTAGTTTCGATATGTGTAGGATAACTTTTAATATGTATATGACAATTTTGTTATGTGTAAGACAAAGTGTTTATGACTAATTATTTAAATAGTGAATAACTAATGTGAGGAATTTATATAAAGGCCTTGTACTAAAAATAGAATAATAATATTAATAAGAAGGAATAATAGAATGTATATATAGGCATTTTTCGCTTCTTTAGCAAGCTTCCGAGCAGCTCTTTCAACTGCCGCCTAATCCCCTGAGAGCCGCAAGTCTAATTATTTATTATGCAGACCTTCTTCTATCCTTCTTAATATTTTGTTATGTATTACAAGGTAATGTTGTTTATACTGAAAGTGATTTATGGAACCGAAAAACAATGTAGTAATACTAATGCAGATACCTTATCACTCCTTTAATATGTGTTGGTTTTGGTCACACTCCCGTTACCATATCATGGTTTAACGCGCCGCAACACACACATAGGGTGTAAAAATCTAATTTGGATTATATATGAAACAACCATAGATGTTAACGAGAAATGTAACTTTCACAACCAAATGCATGTTAGTTAGTTATAATATACATACATACATACATACATACATACATACATACATACATACACAGATATGTGAAATTAATTAATGAATATATCGAGCATTAAATAGTCAAAGATATCAAATTAAGTGATCATTATGTGAAAACCATATAAATTGCCCCCATTATAGAATGTAGAGTACCCTTTGTAGCTTTATTAGAAATTAAAATAAAAGATGCACGTTCTCATGTCATATATGACTTCATGTATAAATTTTAATGAAACTGTTTTTGGGTGTAGCTCAGCATACCAAGATAAGTTGCCACATCGTGCTCTTGTTCATGGTATTTCGTCAATGTCAATCATCAACATCAAGTTAGTTTTGAAGGATTAATGAAATTCTATGAACAATGAGCATGTTGTGGATAACTTTTGAAAGGTTGATGATTTTTGGGTGTAGCTCAAGATATTAAGAGAAGTTGCTACAACTTGCTCTTGTTCATAGTATTTCGTCAATCATTAACATTAAGGTGGTTTGAAGGGTTGATGAAATTCTATGAACAATGAGCATGTTGTGGATATTTTCCAAGGGATTTGATTTTTGGGTGTAGCTTAAGATATTAAGAGAGGTTGCTACAAGGCCGGCCTTGTTTGTGTTTGTTCATTAAGGAATGAACATGTTCATGAACGGTTACCGAACGAGATTTGTCCGTCATGTTCGTTCATTTAGGAAATAAATATGTTCGTGAATACTTACCAAAACGAATGTAGGAGACAAACAAAATCAATTGTTCATGAACATAAATGAACACACATGAACGTTATACATTCATTTTAAAATAATATGTATTTTTCATCAGAAAGTTTACGAAGAATCCACAAAAAAGTATTTAACACAACTATCCAGACATGGTTGAATAACTATCATAAACATAAAGAACACAAAAATTAAAAAGTATGTCAAGCTTTAATACAAACTGAAATTGAAATGGTCAAATAAGGGATGTAGGTAAAGGCATATGGTATAACTGTGTTTAAAATTTTTAAAAACTAGAACCAATAAAATAAATGTATAACATACGGAAAAACCTGAAATGAACGAATACAAATAAACATAAATGAGTACATTATCGAACGTTCACGAATATAAACGAACGAATACTACCTCTGTTCATGTTCGTTTGTTTTAATTGTTGAACAAAATTTCTTATTCTTGTTTGTCCATTTATTAAACAAACAAACATAGATCAGCTTCCCGCCGAAAGGTTCACGAACTGTTCGTTGAATGTTCGGTTTGTTTACACCCCTATGCGTAACTTTTGTTATGAACGAGACTCTAACCGGCGACCTCCCTAGAGAAAGTCATCGATGTACCACTAGATAGGGATGGGATCGGAGCGGGAGACCAATACCAATACCGATCCTGAATACACCGGTTCAGTGTCAGTATTGGTACTAGTATGTATTCTCGGTATAATACCGAAAATACCAAAAATTACTAAAAATTATAAAACCCTAGGTTAACTTATAAAATTACAACACTTCAAAAACTAACCATAATATAAAACATAAGTCACAAAACACTTCAAAAATAAAAAGAAACAGAACCATAGTTTCAAAAAAAACCTATAACAATATTACTCTGCGATGCGTTTAATGGTACGACTTCTGGAACCGAGCACGAGCACCACGTCCACCAAACTTTCGTTCAACACTACGACTTCTAGAACGGTGCGACGGGGACTGCAAAGATGGCTGAGATGGCATATGGGAAGGGTGGTGGAGAGATGATACTTGGGGTTGGGGAGGTAAAGGGCTGGTGGAAAAGATGGGAACGGGAACGAGAATGGGAATGGTTATTATCAGTATAGTATAGTAGGTGGGAAAGTAACTTTTGTTTTTTCCCCTTTATAAATTTCAGTATTATAGCCTATTATTTGTTATAATATGATCAACAGTATAATCAGTAATACTTCGGTAATGAACCATATTCACAAACTCGGTAATACCGATAAAATCTCGTCACGATACCGCCTAGTACGATCCCCAAAAACTACAGTGTTGGTACCGATACCGAAATCCCTCAGTACGGTTTCGGTATGGGATCGGCATTCGGGACTGTGTGCTCATCCTTACCGCTAAAGCATTGCCCCTTTGGTAAATCTATGTTAAAACTGATATCATTGTATGGACCACTACTAAATAATGAGTTATTCGGTTAAACATTTAGCTAATTTGGATTATTCGAAATAAAATGAGAAACGGAGTCTCCTTCATGAAACCAATATAGTGAACTTGCACATGTAAATGCCATTTAGATACGAGTAATCTCTTATAGGAAACCGGATCTTTTGGTGAGATTTTAACCGTTACTATCAGAATGAACCCAATATGACTTATTACACAACTATAAAAAATCTCGAGTATGTTGTTTTTTCAATAAAGGAATAATTATGTTGACGTAGATACTAGAACAGTATTTCAATGGGTATTAGACATCAACTAGAGAAGTATATCCGATTGGTATGAGATAATTATAAGTATAAACCTTCACCAAGCTAAATTGATTTTCATGTGTTGAAACGAAGACAAAGATTTTAATGTATTTAGCTACTTCTGGATAATGGAACTAACTTCATTCACCCATATGGGAGATTCTAGAAAACTTAGTACGTGAGTTATGGCTCTCGGTACCCTCTACCTACTAGCTACACAGTGCCCCGGATAGGGGATTGTGGGTAGTTGTCTAGGGTGGTAGAAACTAAGGCAGGTATCTTGGTGTTTGTGTGTGTATAAGTGAGAGATAGAGGGAGAAGTAGTGGTCGTGTGTGTAAAACGTTGTGACCCATGGTTCAGGGTAGTGTTATGCTTGCACTCACCTCCCCCTAAGGTGTTTTGAGGTAGTTTGAACTAAGGGTAGTTTTGACAACCACTCCACCCTTAAATCGTCTAAAAAATCTAACATAATTTTTTAATCTTGGAAAAACACCATGAAGCTTGAGGTTCCTTGAAAGTATAATGATCATTTAAAGCTTTGAATAAAACCTCATTTTTCCACAAACATTGTTTGGTTTGTTTGAGCTTTTGTATAGGATTTGAGCATAAGCATTGTTTTACATATACGTCTATCTATGTTCACTTCTTCTACTTACAACTTTACGTTTTCTTATAAACTATGGCGAAATAATTTTTATTAAAATACATGGCGAAATAACTTTTATTAAAATACCAGCAAGAAGAGAGAAACAGAGAAAGTACATATGCCTCATGATATGGAAGATATAGAAACATATATAAATCACCAATGAGCCAAATCGTAGCGAAATCTAAACTAACAAAATCTAAACTCAAAAGCAAATGCCTATTTTTCAACTCATGAAACTCATTGGCTTGATCTCCTAGCATGTTCTTTCAATAGAAATCTCTCTGTTGTTGAAGTGATTGTCGCTTTGTGCTCTACATTAATGTCAACATGTGGTCATAATAATTTCTTGCAATGCTCTCATGTGTAAGATGGTACCACTAGCCATTCAACCTCATGAAACTCGTTGCCTTGATCTCCTAACATGTTCTTTCAATAGAAATGTCTCTGTTGTTGAAGTGATTGTCGTTTTGTTCTCTACATTAATGCCAACATGTGGTCATAATAATTGCTTGCAATTCTTTTATGTGTAAAGATGGAACCACTATCCATTTGGGGAGTCCTTTTATGATCACTACCGAATGACAATTCATGGCCGTATCTTGCACCATGTGCGTATCTAAGCCCATATCATATTTGCAAAGTCGTAATTGACTAGGATATGATTAGTAGTCTCCGGCTCTAAACCACGTATTGGACACATAATTGAGGGATAGCTATATGTCTTTTTATAGGGCAATTCCAAGAATATATTCAACTGCAGAACTCCCCCCACAAACAAGTTTATATTTAGTAGTACCCATTTACTCCACCCATATGGTGCACTATCTTGCGATGCAGCTTTGGAATTAATCATCATACCTGGGCAATTGGACTGCGAATTGACCTGAATCCTCACCCATCAAAACTCACTTGTCCTTAGAAAACCTCTACTTTTATGTAATAGGTCTTCTTAATTCCTTCCATCCATGGAGTATGTAACATTTGAATATTGCTTATGTATCTTTCATTAAGAAGATCGAAATATGTATTGCTACTAACCTATTCTGAATAAATTTTCGCGTTTTTATGTAGACGTCATGATAGTTAAGTGGCATGTTCCATAATTAAAAGGTTGGGAATTTAAATACTACAGAGTTTAGGTTTTGATATATTTATTCTTGAAAATCTAGAAATTTAAAAACGAAAGAAAAACACAAACATATTCTTGAGTTGATAGTTTGTTAGTGTTAGAAAATGACCATTGCAATAAAGTTTTGATTAATTTGATTTTTGGATCCCATAGTAGAACTTACTTTATACAAAACAATAAAATGAAAATACTTGATAAGATTTTGGAATGACAATGTAACTATTTAATACGAAAAAAGTATATCAATTGCATTAATTACAACATGCTACTTCAAAAAAAAATTCAATTTAACACACATTAGGTCAAATAAATTAATATATAAAATATAATAACTTAACATATCAAGCATTAAAATATTAAATTCAAGAGATATCAATTACCTACATCACTTGTATATAATCCTTATAAAGACTTGTGTACATCATCACTTTTCTTTACCACATAACACCAATTGTCTTGCTCATCTTCATCTACATTTCTTGTAAGTTCATTTATAAGTGGTACAGATTTTCCCATTGAGACTAGTTGCTACAACACGATGCTGTTCATAGAATTTCGTCAAATATTTGGCAAGTTATTGTCTAAATTGATGAAATCCTATGAACAGTCAGCATGTTGTTGAAAACTACAACCAATTTTTCTATCAACATTATATTTTTTCACCAATACCCAAACCTGGGTCAAGTTAATTATCCTACACAGTGTAACAAAAATGAGAACGGTGAGAAAGATACAAAAAAACACAATATATCACGAAACATGATACAACGAGCCACAAAATATAACACAATGCTCAAGAAAAAAGAAAAAAAATGCAATGCTACATAAAAAACACAATAATATAATGTTAACTAAAAATTACAAGCTAAAAATAAAAAAAATAAAAACCTAAAAACTAAGATCGTAAAGTTCGACGAGACGGTTCCAATGCCGCTTGAATGAGTTCAATCGGAGTCCGTTTTATACCATTCCTTATACATGCTGCGCCCCTGATCGGAGTCCGTTTTATACCATTCCTTCAACTATCTGTTTTTCTATCACTGTGTATTTGATCCTAACCCATCCAAACCTAGTTTTTTTTTTATTTTACTTGTGTTGTTTTGCTATTTCTGGCTTGCCTTTGTTTAATTTGTATATTTTCTTTTACAGATCAAATGGACCTCGAACACAAGTACTTGATCCTAACCAACCCGAACGTTGGTTCTTTTATATTTTACTTGTGTTGTGTTGCTATTTCTGGCTTTTCTTTGTTTAATTTGTATATTTTATTTTACGGATCAAATCGACTTCAAACACAAGTACCTATTTAATTTGATGTTAATGTGAGGCTAACTCACTTGGTAAAGACACATTTCTTGGGGGGGGGGGGGGGGTTTCAAACTAAGGCAATGATGTAATTTAGTAACAAAAATTGTGTAAAACAATTTAGGAGAAACATTTGCCATTCAAAAAAATAAATAAATAAAATAAACACTAAAAAATTAAAACCTATTTAATTTGATAAAGTGGATCACGTCATAAAATTTTGATAGGTGAATGCAAGTTAGATTAAAACCTATGTATGTTAGCATGTTAGCTACCTTTCAACTGTTTTAAGTATCAACCTATCACTTTGTTGTGGAGAATTTTCGTCTTCTGCAACAAAAGTAACGTACAATTCAACAAAAAAACATATGTATTTATTCGGCATTAATATTTGGTCTTTCTAAGTTATTTGTTCACATTTTCTTTGCCGTGGTGTTTTTAATATCAATAAATTAAAATTTATGCACCTTTTCTTCAACATAATCAAATATTTGGTCCTTGTGCCTTTACTAACTTCAGATTATACATGGAACAACCATAGATATACGTAACGAGTAAATGTAGCATTAACAATCAAATTAGGCATGTTATTATTTATTAATTATTATAATTATTTATATTGGTATTACTTGAGGAAAAAAGATACAATTCAATTCCAACATATATAGATCATGTATGTACATGCGTAGTTACATAGATAAATGAAATTAATTAACGCATTATATATGATGAAGACTAGCTGATTACCCCGGAAAGATCACTGGTTGGAAAATCTAATATAACTTAATAAAAAATGATAAAAGAAGAAAACATAACAAACGTATTGAAAAAAATGAATAATTCATTATATCAACTATGAGAATAAAATAAAATAATAAAATACTTTGAGGGATATCAATAATTTCTCCACCATCTTCTAAATTTATATAATACTTTTTAATCATTATTTCAGTGCATAATTATACTATATTAATAACACAAAACATTTGAACAGTGAATATATATATACACACACACTTTATTCAGCCACCTCATTGTGGCGTTATTTTTTTTATTTTCCTCCGTTTTGTTTTGTGTTTATATATATAGTTTTATAGGTATGGTTTCAAAAAATATCATAATTTCAAGTTTAGAAACCAAATTATATGTAATATTTGATGATGCAATTTTATATTATTATAATACATTATAATAAATTTGTTACAATGGGGTAAAGATATACAATATGAAGTCAATAAATAAATCATATTTTCCAAATTAGACGCAAGTTTCAGATTCGGATCCTCCACAATAATAATAATAATAATAATAATAATAAAAAGGAACAAAACGATGGAATACCTCAAGCTTGAAGAGATTCGAATAGGTGTAGGGATTTTTGGAGTTCATATTGTTATGTTGTGTTTTGAAGACATGAGGACAGTTAATAGAGAAACTCTAGGTTTTGTGTGGATAATAATAATATTATTGACGGTGAAGAAGATGTAATGCGCAGGTGAAACCACGTGTTTGTGCCCATTGCTTTTGATACATTTAGATCCCTTGCCCCTAAAGCAATCAAATTCCTGGATTGGGTGCAAAAGGTCGTGCACAATAATTCTTCATCCTCCAAGAATCAAAGCTTTATTTTTAGCAGGGTAGGTTTTGCAATTCAAAAGGGGGTTGCGGCGTAGCCTGTTTCCCGTTTACCTGCTATCATCTTGTAATTTGTTATGGTTTATAATGAACTTGGTATTGTTATGTCAAAAAAAAGGTATAATGGATTTAAATAATCCCAACTATTGTCTATTGGCTAATAACAGTCCCAACTACGAAAATAACCACTAGCGGTCCCAACTTTAAACATTTTGCTCTCAATGGACCCCCCTGTTAACTTACACTAACGCCGTTAGCTGAAACTCACAATTCTAGACGATTTTTCACCGGGTTAGCTGAAACACACCGGGTTTTCACTGGGTTTGAGTATATGGATGCAATAGTAAAACAACTCATTGTATAAAAATAAAAACTTGGTAAACTTTAAATTTTGTGAATACCATATAACTATTTAATATGAAAAAGCTTATCAATTACATTAATTACTACATACTACTTTGAAAAAAACCAAATAGATACACTAATATAGAAAATAAAATATAATAACTTAACATATCAAGCACTAAATTCAAGAATCACTAATACATTTCAAGCAATAACTATAGCAATTAGGTACTTAAATGAAGAGGATAAAAAATTTGTTTTTGTGATGTATTTTTTTTAAAAGATAATGTAGTATTAAAAAGTTACGGACTTTTAGAAAATGAGGTGGAAGTTAAAAAAAGTCAACAATTGTAGGCTAAACCTATTTTATCTTTCTCCCTCTTTTTGTTTCAAAATCTCCAACGTATATTTCTCTCTTTCAATCTTATCTATTGATTCCTTATACGAAAGGCCCAAAATCTTCCTACACTTTTTATGTTAATGATCCTTTTAACAGAAAATTTTCTCAGTAAACAAATAAGTTTAAACAAACTTGAATGCTCTATAAATAATTCTATTTAATTTTAAATAAATGATTAACTTATTGTAAACCCAATAAATTAGTTAAATAAATGAATCTCATAATTCATTTCCAAAATATATTCTTAAAAAAACATAATTCGGTGAATGATAAATTTTGATATGTGTATGATAAATTTTTATATGTGTAGGATAAACGTATGATACTTTCGATATGTGTAGGATAAATGTATTGATAGTTTCGATATGTGTAGGATAACTTTTAATATGTATATGACAATTTTGTTATGTATAAAGACAAAGTGTTTATGACTAATTACTTAGATAGTAAATAGTTAATGTGAGGGATTTATATAGAGGCCTTGTACTAAAAATAAAATAATAATATTAATAAGAAGGAAAGAATGTATATATAGGCATTTTTCGCTTCTTCAGCAAGCTTCCGAGTTGCTCTTTCAACTGCTGCCTAATCCCCTGAGGGCCGCAAGTCTAATTATTTTTTATGTAAACCTTCTTCAATTCTTCTTAATATTTTGTTATGTATTACAAGGTAATGATGTTTCTATTGAAAGTGTCTTATGATTTATGTTAACGAGAAATGTAACTTTCACAACCAAATGCTTGTTAGTTAGTTACAATATAGACATACATACATACATACATACATACATACATATGTGAAATTAATTAATGCATATATCAAGCATTAAATAGTCAAAGATATCACATTAAGTGATCTATGTGAAAACCATATAAATTGCCCCCATTATAGAATGTAGAGTACCCTTTGTAGCTTTAGAAATTAAAATAAAAGATGCACGTTCTGTTTTTGGGTGTAGCTCAGCATACCAAGATAAGTTGCCACATCCTGCTCTTGTTCATGGTATTTCGTCAATCATCAATATCAAGTTAGTTTTGAAGGATTAATGAAATTCTATGAACAATGAGCATGTTGTGGATTACTTTTGAAAGGTTTATGATTTTGGGTGTAGCTCAAGATATTAAGAGAAGTTGCTACAACTTGCTCTTGTTCATAATATTTCGTCACTCGTCAACATCGAGGTGGTTTGAAGGGTTGATGAAATTCTATGGACAATGAGCATGTTGTGGGTATTTTTTAAGGGATTTGATTTTTGGGTGTAGCTTAAGATATTAAGAGAGGTTGCTACAAGGCCACCCTTGTTTGTGTTTGTTCATTGAGGAATGAACATGTTCATGAACGGTTACTGTACGAGATTTGTCCTTCATGTTCGTTCATTTAGGAACTAAACATGTTCATGAATACTTACCAAAACGAATGCAGACAAACAAAATCAGCTGTTTAGGAACATAAATGAACACACAGGAACGTTATACATTCATTTTAAAATAAAATATCTATTTTTCATCAAAAAGTTTACCGATAACTCACAAAAAAAGTACTTAACACAACTATCCGGACATTGTTGAATAACTATCATAAACATAAAGAACACAAAAATTAAGTAGTATGTCAAGCTTTAATACAAACTAAAATTTAAATGGTCAAATAAAGGATGTTGACAGAGGCAAATGGTATAACTGTGTTTCAAATTTTTAAAAACTAGAACCAATAAAATAAGTATATAACATACGAAAAACCTGAAATGAACGAATACAAATAAACACAAATGAGTACATTATCGAACGTTCACGAACATAAATGAACGAATGCTACCTCTGTTCATGTTCGTTTGTTTTACTTGTCGAACAAAATTTCTTATTCTTATTTGTCCGTTTATTAAACGAACGAACATAGATCAACTTCCCACCAATAGGTTCATAAACTGTTCATTGAATGTTCGGTTCGTTTACACCCCTACGCGTAACTTTTGTTATGAACGAGACTCTAACCGGCGACCTCCCTAGAGAAAGTCACCGAGGTACTACTAGATAGGGATGAGCTCGGAGCGGGAGTGATACCATACTGATACCGATCCTGATAATACTGAAACCGGAAACATCGAAAAACCAATACCAATCCTGATCCCGAATACACCGGTTAAGTGTCGGTATCGGTACTAGTGCATATTCTCGGTATAATACCGAAAATACCAAAAATTATTAAAATTATAAAACCCTAGGTTAACTTATAAAATTACAACACTTGAAAAATTAACCATAACATAAAACATAAGTCTCAAAACACTTCAAAAATAAAAAGCAACAGAACCATAGTTTAAAAAAAACCAATAACAATATTAATCTGCGATGCGTTTAATGGTACGACTTATGGAACCAAGCACGAGCACCACGTCCACTATACTTTCGTTCAACGCTACGACTTCCGGAACGGTGCGACGGGGACTGCGAAGATGGCTGAGATGGCATAAGGGAAGGGTGGTGGAGAGATGGGACTTGGGGTGGGGGAAGTAAAGTATTGGTGGAAGAGATGGGAACAGGAACAAGAATGAGAATGGTTATTATCAGTATAGTATAGTATAGTATAGTAGGTGGGAAAGTAACTTTTATTTTTTTCCCTTTATAAATTTCGGTATTATAGCCTATTATTTGGTATAATATGATCAATAGCATAATCGGTATTTTACTTCGGTAATGAACCGTATTCACAAATTCGGTAATACCGATAAAATCTCGTCATGACACCGCCTAGTACCGATCCCGAAAAACCTACAGTGTTGGTACTGATACCGATGCCGAAATCCCTTGGTATGGTTTCGGTTTGGGATCGGTATTCGGGACTGTGTGCTCATCCCTACCGGTAAAGCACTACCCATTTGGTAAATCTATGTTAAAACTGATATCATTGTATGGACCAGTACTAAATATTATGTTATTTAGTTAAACATTAAGCTTATTTGGATTATTCAAAATAAAATGAGAATCGGAGTCTCCTTCATGAAGCAACCGAAATTTTGGGTAAAGCATATGCATTCATGAATCATAGTATTTTTTAATAATTTCAAACGTAACGCTATTAAAAGTCGTTCAAAATAAACTTTCAATTGTAGACGAACCACTACTTTTATCAAACCTCAAATTTTCATGTGCAAATATTTTGAACTTGCACATGTAAATGCCCATTTAGATATGAGTAACCTCTCATAGGAAACCAGATCTTTTGGTGAGATTTTAACCGTTACTATCAGAATTAACCTAATATGGCTTATGCAACTATAAAAAAATCTCGAGTATGTTGTTTTTTCAATAAAGGAATAATTATGTTGACGTACGTACTAGAACAACATATCAATGGGTATGAGACATCAACTAGAGAAGTATACCCGTTTAGCATGAGATAATTATAAGTATGAACTTTCACCAAGCTAAGTTGATTTTCATGTGTTGAAACCGAGACAATGATTTTGATTTATTTAGCTACTTCTGGATAATGGAACTAACTTCATTCACCCATATCGGAGATTCTAGAAAACATAGGATGGGAGTTATGGCTCTCGGGTACCCTCTACCTGCTCGGTTACACAGTGCCCCAGATAGGGGATTGTGGGTAGCTGTCTAGGGTAGTAGAAACCGAGGCATGTATCTTGGTGTTTGTGTGTGTATAAGTGAGAGATAGAGAGAGGAGTAGTGGTCGTGTGTGTAAAATGTTGTGACCCATGGTCTAGGGTAGTGTTACGCTTGCACTCACATCTCCCTAAGGTGTTTTGAGGTAGTTTGAACTTAGGGTAGTTTTGACAACCACTCCACCCTTAAATCGTCTAAAAAATCTTACATAATTATTAAATATTGGAAAAAGACCATGAAGCTTGAGTTTCTTTGAAAATATAATGATCATTTAAAGCTTTGAATAAAACCTCATTTTGCCATAATCGTGGTTTGGTTTGTTTGAGCTTTTGTATAGGATTTGAGCATAAGCATTGTTTTACATATAGGTCTATCTATGTTCACTTCTCCTACCTACAACTTTATGTTTTCTCATAAACCGTGGCAAAATATTTTTTTATTAAAATACCAGCAATACGAGAGAAACAAAGTACATATACCTCATGATATGGAAGATATAGAAACATATTTAAATTACACCAATGAGACAAATCGTAGCGAAATCTAAACTTAAAAGGAAATGCGTATTTTTCAACTTCTTGAAACTCATTGCCTTGATCTCCTAGCATGTTCTTTCAATAGAAATCTCTCTGTTGTTGAAGTGGTTGTCGCTTTGTGCTCTACATTAATGCCAACATGTGGTCATAATAATTGCTACAATGCTTTCATCTTTAAAAATGGAACCACTAGCCATTTTCAACCTCCTGAAACTCGTTGCCTTGATCTCCTAGCATTGTTCTTTCAATAGAAATGTCTCTATTGTTGAAGTGATTATTGTTTTGTGCTCTACACTAATGCCAACATGTGGTCATAATAATTGCTTACAATGCTTTCATGTGTCAAGATGGAACCACTAGCCATTTGGGGAGTCCTTTTATGATCACTATCGAAGGACAATTCATGGTCGTATGTTGCACCATGTGCGTATCTAAGCCCATATCATATTTGCAAAAAGTAATTGACTATGATATGATTAGTAGTCTCCAGCCCTAAACCACGTATTGGATACATAATTGAGGGATAACTATGTCTTTTTCTAGGGAAATTCCAAGAATATATTCAATTGCAGAACTCTCCCCACAAACAAGTTTGTATTTAGTAGTACCCATTTACTCCACCCGTAAGGTGCACTATCTTGCGGTGCAGCTTTGGAATTAATCAGCATGTTCTTTCAATAAAAATCTCTCTGTTGTTGAAGTGATTATCGCTTTTTGCTCTAAATTAGTGCCAACATGTGGTCATAATAATTGCTTGCAATGCTTTCATGTGTAAGGATGGAACGACTAGCCATTTGGGGAGTCCTTTTATGATCACCATCGAATGACAATTCATGGCCTTATCTTGCACCATGTGCGTATCTAAGCCCATATCATATTCGCAAAGTCGTAATTGACTAGGATATGATTAGTAGTCTCCGGCCCTAAACCACGTATTGGACACATAATTGAGGGATAACTATATGTCTTTTTATAGGGTAATTCCAAGAATATATTCAACTACAGAAATCCCCCCACTAACAAGTTTATGTTTAGTAGTACCCATTTACTCCACCCGTAAGGTGCACTATCTTGCGGTACAACTTAGGAATTAACATCATACCTGACAATTGGACTGCGAATTCACCTGAATCCTCACCCATCAAAACTCACTTGTCCTTAGAAAACCTCTACTTTTATGTAATAGATCTTCTTAATTCCTTCCATCCATTGGGAATTTAAATCTTGCAGAGTGTAGGTTTTAATATATTTATTCTTTAAAATCTAGAAATTATTGTTTAAAAAACGAAAGAAAAAGACAAACCTATTCTTGAGTTGATAGTTTGTTAGTGTTAGAAAATGACCATTGCAATAAACTTTTGATTAATTTGATTTTTGGTTATAGTAGAACTTACTTTATACAAAACAATAAAATGAAAATACTTGGTAAGATTTTAGAACCACAATGTAACTATTTAATAAGAAAAAAAGCAAATCAATTGCATTAATTACAATATGCTACTTCAAAAAAAATCAATTTAACACACATGAGGTCAAATAAATTAATATATAAAATATAATAACTTAACATATCAAGCATTAAAATATTAAATTCAAGAGATATCAATTACCTATATTACTTGTATATAATCCTTATAAAGACTTGTGTACATCATCATTTTTCTTTACCACATAACACCAATTGTCTTGCTCATCTTCATCTACATTTCTTGTAAGTTCATTTATAAGTGGTACGTATTTTCCCATCGAGACTAGTTGCTACAACACGATGCTGTTCATAGAATTTCGTCAAATATTTGGCATGTTATTGTCTAAATTGATGAAATCCTATGAACAGTCAGCATGTTGTTGAAAACTATAACCAATTTTTCTATCAACATTATATTTTTTCACCTATACCCAAACCTGGGTCAAGTTAATTATCCTACACAGTGTAACAAAAATGAGAAGGGTGATAAAGATACAAAAAACACAATATATCACGAAACATGATACAATGAGCCACAAAATATAACACAATGCTGAATAAAAAGAAAAAAATGCAATGCTACATAAAAAAACACAATAATATAATATATTTCTAAAAATTACAAGCTAAAAATAAATAAAAAAACAAAAATCTAAATACTAAGATCGTAAAGTTCGACGAGACGTTCCAATGCCGCTTGAATGAGTTCAATCGGAGTCCGTTTTATACCATTCCTTCAACTATCTATTTTTCTATCACTGTGTATTTGATCCTAACCCATCCAAACCTAGGTTTTTTTTTTATTTTAGTTGTGTTGTTTTGCTATTCCTGGCTTGCCTTTGTTTAATTCGTATACTTTCTTTTACAGATCAAATGGACCTCGAACACAAGTACTTGATCCTAACCAACCCAAACCTTGGTTCTTTTTTATTTTACTTATGTTGTTTTGCTATTTCTGGCTTTTCTTTATTTAATTTGTATATCTAGCCGATTAAACCAAACTGATTAACCGAAACCTGATTAGTTAATAAAACAGACTAACCGATGACTTCGATTTCGACTTCAATTAAAGATAATAATCCAACCGTTCCTACCATACAAATCCTGACAATGTCTGTGTTTCTGGTTGCATATCATATGAACACTCTAAAATATTAAATATACAAATCTTCGAAGATTTATACACAAATCCATATGAACTTTTTCATTAATATTAACTTTTTCTTTTTTATTCCCTTTCAGTTTTTCTCAATTGAAGCTAGAGATCTAACTACTACGCATCAATTTTTTTTCCTTTTTTAACTACTACTCAACCCAAAAAAACAATTCTTGTACGACGTTTTCTTGAAATCTTAGGTAATGTTTATTTCAAAGGATGATATGGATGAAATTGGAATCTCAGTTACATTCTCTATTGTGTTTGATTTGCAAAGGAATTGAACTAGAAATGAAATTCTTCAATTCATATGACTAAAGGAATTCAAAATTCTTTCAAGATGTGAATGATTTCAAGTAATTCATTGGAATCTTTGACCGGTTGACGTTGTTACATCCACCGCCCATCCACCATGCCCGACCTCCTAGTTACAGTGGCACCACCCCACTCGCCATCACCGTTGACCGAACCAGCACCCCCATAGCGCGACCTGGCCGAACGTCGATCCAACACCGCCTCGACCTACACTGTTTCGACCCGACACCAACAAGCAATATCTCGATGCAACCAGACCCGGACCGGCACATTAAAGACCCTGACTGTTTCCACCTAACCAGTCCCCTAACGAACTACACCGTTTCAACCCATAAGGCCCATTAATGATCCGAACGACTTCGAACTGACTGGACCCATAGACGCCCCATGACGTTTCAACCCGACGAGGCCTGTTAACACACTTGGACCATTGTGACTCGACCGGGCCCGAATTCATTGAAAAACTGGCTAAGCGGTTATTGTCAACATGATTGATCTCATATTATATGATTTAGATTAATAGTCCCACAAAAATGGCGAAATGAATGACTAGGACTTTTTCAACCTGACCGGGCCCATAGATCTTTTATTTTTCTTTTAATATATAATTGATTCCCGATGGAATTATATATATATTTCGGCATAATTTGTCACTAAGTTGTCAGTGAAAATTCCGTCATTAGTCCATATGTGAAATTGTATTGGAATCAATAATATCTTAGGAACTCGACATATTACCGGTGGCGGATCCAGATGGGGTTTCAGGGGTTCCGTCATTAGAGCATATGGAGCAGGCCCGGTTTTGGGCATTGGCGGGGTGGGCGACGGCCCAAGGCCCAAACTTCCGGAAGGCCCGAAATTTTAAAAATTTAAAATATATATTATGTATAAAGTGTATTTAAATTATTTTGGTGTGGAAAATGAGAACCAAGCAAAGGTAGATGAATTGGTTAGGGCATTATATTTCAAGATAGAGAATGTGTGTTCAATACCCACTTCATGTATTTTATTTTTGTATAACAATGCATTTAAAAAAGAAGACCATCTTTTCTATATTTTTTAATATAGGATATATTAATGTTTCATAATTAAAAGTTAAAATTTGAATTACTCATATTTGAAAAGTGAAAGTTAAAACTTGAATTTTATAAAGGGCTCGATTTTTGGATTAGCGCTCTAAGCCCAAAACGTTTCAGAGATTTTCGGAGACGGCCCTGATATGGAGTATTTTATTATAATTCTTTACAACAACCATGTCTTCGCACTTTTTCTTGCCAAGAATACCTTTTAGTTAATAGTTACATACATTAGTCTTCCCCACGATCCATACTTTGGTTAATCACTCTAGAGACCGGAAATGCATGATCAAATTTGAATATGACTTCGACCCAATATTGGTAAGATGAGACACGTGAACATATGTATGTGTGTGTGTGTGAGAGAGAGAGAGAGAGAGAGATGGAGATCTTAGTTAAGTTGATGAATGAAAATGCATGGGAAAAAGATGAGTGAGTCAGGGAAGATTGAAACCGTGAATGGTCAGGAGAACATGTGAATTACAACTCGTGATTCTCTCCAATGTTTTGAGGTGGATTTCTTCTTCATCCTCATCAACTTCATAGTATCCCTACTATCTCTCTCTCTCTCTCTCTCACCTTATAGATAGAGAGTTAGAGATCGACACATAGATTTATAGTGTGTTGTGTGTGAAAGAAAATTAGTTTACTACTTACCTACACAAGTAGAGAGTATCCGAGGTGAAGTGAGAGTGTACATTTATTCATTGAAGACAAATTAGTTAACTACGTACCTACATCATTCAATTCCTATATAGACACGTCATATATCTATTCAAAAGTATAAATGTATAATTATATATCCTAAATAAAGGTTATCACTAAATATATGTTCATTGAATATAAAATAGTACTAGTAAATAAAATGAATTATAATTTTTTTTTTTAGTCGACATAATGTTTACAATGAGTCAATGATCATTGGAGTACTAAAAATCCGTCACCTAAGTATTAAGTTGGTCTAGTTTTGCTAGAAAATTATAAAATAATAAATAGTTATAAGTTTAAAGCTTTGGGCTGTAGAGATATGGAATCACAAGAATGTATTTTTTTTTTAATTTGACTTTCATTAAAAACAACACGAGGGCGCGTCCTCAAAACAAGGACCGTCAACTCGCAAACTATAACATGTACAAAGGATACTTACACCAATCCTCCCATTGGAGATCTTTAAATTTTGACCTATGCTTCAACCACAAAAACGATAACGATTTAACATTCCCTACAACTCTGGAAATTTTAGCTTCAACTCCTTTGAACGTTTTCTCGTTTCTAGCTCTCCAAATAGCCCAAAGGGTCACCACCACAATGCCATGAACAATCCTTTTAGCCCATTTACCACCCCCCTGCTTGTTTGTAAAGGAGAAGATAATCACGAGTATTTTGAGTATTAATCGGAACTACCCCACACCATTTCCAGATAACGGACCAAACCACAGAAGATAAACCACAAGCTGTGAATATGTGAACCGATGATTCCAAGTCCACATCACACAATCTGCAAATATTATTATCGATACCGATGTTTCTTCTAACCAAAGCATCCACAGTCGGGATCCTATCCATTTCCGCTCACCAAGCCAGAATATTACATTTCAGGGGGACCCAAGCAACCCATTTAAACTTGAAGCTACTGTTCGAAGCTCGACTATCCACTAGGGCTTTCTTCACTACAACCATCGAAATATTAGAAAACCTATCCCACTCCCAACAATCATAACTAGAACTCGGATGGACATGGCCTAAAAAATCAGCCAAATTGCACCACTCTTGGGCCTCCGTAACAGAAAAGGGTTGAGAGTAATCTAAGGGACACCATCCCTCTCGGCCCCAACAATCACTGATCATAGCCTGTTTATTAACAGCTTTGGCAAACAGAAGAGGATATATCAAGAAGAGAGGCCTATCCAGCAGCCAAATGTCCAGCCAAAAACGAATCGAACTACCATTGCCGAAACAGGCTTTAAACATATCAAGGAACAACCGATCACCACATTTGAGTCTTTCGCAATTTTTTACAATCGCAGCCCAGCAACCCGAAGTCCCTGAAATAAGAGGAATACCGGACCAACGTTTTCTACCTTTATGACAAGCTTCAACAACCTACTTCCACATCGCTTTATTATCAACACGAAAACGCCAAACCCATATCACCATATGAGCATCATTTACGTCTTTCAATCTAGAGATACCCAACCCACCATCTCTTTTCTGTCAAGCAATTCTATCCCAAGATACCCAGTGGAGCTTCTTTATATCACTAGACCCCGACCACAGAAATTGTTTCATAAGACTCTCCAGTTTGTCGATGACTCCCACTGGGGCCTTATACAAAGAGAAATAGTAGATCGGAAGACTTTCCAATACGGATTTAATAAGTGTGACTCGGCCTCCAATGGAGAGAGTTTTAGCTTTCCAGGAAGACAATCTAGCACCAAAGACATCAATAATCTTTCTCCAATTGTTTAATTTGTTCATGTTGGCACCAACCATGATGCCTAAATAATCAAAAGGAGTGGACCCTTCACGACAACCCAGAACCGCTGCCATATCAGCTAACTCATCTTTAGTTGTACCAATACCGAAGAGACTAGATTTGTGGATATTAATTTTGAGCCCCGAGCATAAGTAAAAGCTTCTAAGAATTCTAGCTGTCTTATAAATATTATCACAAGACCAATCCCCCATAATAAGAGCATCGTCCGTGTATAATAAGTGCGAAACCATCGGGCCTTTCTTTGACAACGCAATCCCCTCAAATTCACCTTCTTTCACCGCTTTACAGAATAAACAAGATAAGGCTTCCATCACAATTATAAATAAAAACGGCGATAGAGGATCGCCTTGACGAAGACCTTTTTCACATTGAAACTCGAAGGTCGGGGAACCATTCACAAGGACGGCGGATCTAGCGGATTCCAAAATACCTTTAATCCATAACGTCCATTTCTCGGGGAAACCCATTTGAGCCAACAAAGACAATAAAAAGCCCCAATTGACATTGTCGTAGGCCTTTTCAAAGTCTATCTTTAAGAAAAAAAGATTTTTTTCCCCTCCTGTTACACCATGTAAGAATTTCATTCACCATGAGAGGCCCATCAAGAATATATCTATCACTTAGGAAACCCGATTGGGATTCCGAAATAATAGAACTAATCACCCGCTTAAGACGAGAAGCCAAAACTTTTGAAATCACCTTGCTAATTAATCCCACCAAAGTAATAGGTCTAAAATCCTTTAAACCTAAGGGATTTTTAATTTTTGGCATGTTTTTTTAATTTGCTCAAAAACAACAAACCATAACAGATTATGAAAACATATCATTTCTCATTTTGATGTTTTTTTCAGCCAAAAAGTCGTTAACTCAATGCAAAGAATTGATATTTGAATGGTCTCTAAAACTTTTAAATATACAAATGATCTTAGGACTTAGGAGAAACTTTAAAATGCTAAGATATATATTTTCTTTGATTAACTAATATTATGTCATGATTTACTTATTTTTTATGGGTTAATTTTATTTTATTTTTAAATGACGAACACACAAAACCTCTCCCTAAAATCTACTCCTAAAATCTACCTAATCCTCAATATAAACTATTTCCGGATTCTTCCATTTTTAGTCGCTAACTCGACAACCTACTTTTATGTTCATTTTATTAAAAACGACAACAAATTACATCTAGAAAATGTTATAAACCGACATTTTAAATAGCAACAAAATCTTTAATTTGATACATAAGTAAATTTGGTGTCATGTGATGCAATTCTATGACCCAGTTGTATTTTTTTTTAACATTTTTAATTAACTTAGCCTGATACACGACCATCAACCCGTTTCTTTTGAACTTCTCCAACCATTTCCTTATGTAATTATGTTCTTAAGCAATCAAATCATCGTTTACTTATTTTTCTTTGTAGTCAATTAGGCGAAGAATCATTACTAACTTTTTAATATTTCTTTTTTGTAACATTTGTAATACACGAGCTTCTAATCTAGTTATCTTAATACACTATACTAACTAAATTTTTATTCTATTCTATAAAATAACAACATAATTTATTAAATCTTTTACATTTTTATTATTAAATAAGTAAAACAAACACTTTTTAAGATCTAAACTGTGATATTTCAACATAATTAATATCATCACGTATCAATATGCATACATACACTACTCAATATTCAACAATTCTTTTTGGGCTTTGAGGTTGGTACAGTCTACTTAACCCAACGGTCATATGGGCCTCAAAAATCAAAAACAAAACTTTCTAAAACGTGACAACATTAAACCCCCTATACTCACACTCCTCTACATAACCCCCGCTCCCTTTCACACTTCACTCACCAACTTCAAACCCTCATGGACAACTGCCGTAGAGCCACCGCTCCATTCAAGCCATGGAAGAAAGGCCCGACCCGTGGCAAAGGCGGGCCTCAGAACGCCACGTGTGAATACCGTGGCGTTCGCCAGAGAACATGGGGCAAATGGGTGGCAGAAATTCGAGAACCCAAAAAAAGAACCCGCTTATGGTTAGGTTCTTTTGCTACCGCGGAAGAAGCTGCCATGGCATACGATGAGGCCGCTAGAAGACTCTACGGCCCTGACGCGTACCTTAACTTACCCCATCTTCGATCCAACTTCAACCCGCTTAACAAATCACATAAATTTAAATGGTTTTCTTCTAACAAGTTCATGTCCATGTTTCCAGCCACTGGCTTGCTCAATCTTAATGCACAACCTAGTGTTCATGTGATTCATCAAAGGCTTCAAGAACTCAAGAAAACTCAGCCATTGCCTTCGTCTTCGTCTAGCTCAAGTGGTTCGTCGAATGTTGATCAAATCAATCAAGAGCAAGCTCAAGTTCAAGTTACAAGTGACAAACCCCATGTCAAAGAATGCATTGAGAAGCCGCAAATCGATCTCAATGAGTTTCTTCAACAAATTGGAGTGGTAAAGAAAGATGATCATAAAGAGGATGAATTCTCATCTTCAAAAGGTGTTCTTGAAGAATCTGATTTGGGAGAAGAAGATTTCAACTGGGATGTGTTAAGTGAGCTTCATGGATCTCATGATGATCATTATCATATGTTTGATGTTAATGAACATGAACATGAACAATATGATCATCAAGAACTGGTTTTGCCAACCACCTTATGGAATTTTTAAAAATCTTTCACACTATATTAATAGAGCTTTGGATGAATATAAAGTTATCAAAATATGATCAAATCTATAAAAGTACGTCGACAAATGGTGCTTGGAGAGCATGCATGTATGATTTGTTGTCATATTATCTTTTTTTCATTGATAGTTATATATAATATCAAACTTTCTTAATATATCAAACCAAGTGAGACATGAAGACTAAGCTAAATTATCAACTAACAAAGCATCACTCTAAAAACTTCATAGTTGACCAAGTTAAAGTTTTTTTCTTCATATTTATTTATTTGTTCCATATTTCAATTCATAGTAATCTGTTTCGCTAAAAGTCCTAAAGCATACAGGTATGGCTACAAATGAACCTAACGAACACGAACAAAGCCTTGTTCATGTTTGTTTTTTAAGAAAATAAGGTGTTCATGAACACTTACCGAACGATATTTCTTGTTTGTGTTTATTTGTTAAAGAAATGAACGTGTTCGTGTTCGTGAATACAGACGAACACAAACGAGCGTTTATTTTAGGTACGAAACAAAAGTGAGCATAGACAAACACAAATAAATGTTCATCAATACAGACGAACACAAACGAACGTTCATTAACACAAATAAGCCTTCATAAACAAAAATGAACACAAACTAACACATATTGAATTTCGAATTAAAAATGTATCTTTCATCACAAACATTACATGGATCCGCCCAAAATATACTAAACTAATTATCAGTGGCGTAGCCAGAAAAAAATTTCATGGGGTGCGGAATCTCTAAGCCCCTGGGTCGTTTATCATCATGTGGCTCGGATCGGGTCGGGTCAGGTCGTATACCAAAATTAATAACACTAAAATTATATAATCAACAAAAAGAAGCCAAAAGTAATTCAAACGTTGTTACATATGCATAACAAAATTCTAAAATTTAAAGTTGTTCTCTTCGGGTCTTCATTTTTTGGAATCTATCTATAACATCTTCTATCTCCACGTTTCTAAGCAAGTCCTTTTCAATAAAAGTCATACAACTATCGTTTAAATTCTCATCACCAATCCTATTACGCAAACTGTTCTTCACAAACTTCATTGCCGAAAAACTTCTTTCAACAGTTGCGGTTGTGACGGGTAATATGAGAGCTAGCTTCAATAAACGATACACAAATATAAAGTGAAGGTGTTTCTTTGTTTCAACCCTCAATTGTACAAGATTGGATAAACCATTCAATTTGGTAAATCGTATATCCACTTTTACATTATCAATGTGGCTCTCAAGTTCAACCGGAAGCCTTCTTTTATCTTCATCATCAAAATCATATGGATACATCTCGGCTAAGCGTAGTAGTTTTGGAACATCAAACGCACCAAAATTATCACAAGGACCCAAGCTATTAATACAAACAAGTAACTCAGATGTTACCTCGTTAAAACGATTTACAAATTCTTGGATTTGCATATCTAGAATCGAATTGAAGCATTCAACTTTATAATTGTGGCGAAGTGTGACGTTTGTTTTTTTTTCTTGGTATCCTTGGGTCAACGTATTCACCATCCATGTTTACCACTTCAAGTTCATGCTTATCACAAAAAGAGTTAACTAACTCTAAGAACTTATCATAACCATCCAATCTAAACTTTCTAAGTTGGTTCTTGGTAGTGCAAACCAATGAAACACCGTTCAACAAATCTTTCTTTCCTTTGAAGGGTTTTTTTTTCTTTTTCTTTTAATCAATATTAAAACAATGTGGACTTATTATAAAGTTTGGGCTTGGTCTTATTCTTGAATTTGGGCTACTAACTAATAAAATGGGCTAACTCAATACATGTAATTATATTATTTTCTTAGGGGTTGGTTTCAAAAATCCAAGGGGTGCGATTGAAAATTTGTATGAGGTGCGGACGGGATAAACGCGTATATATAAACACTAAATTTTTTTTTCCAAGGTGTGCGCCCGCACCCCTTGGGCTTGGGGTAGCTACGCCCCTGCTAATTATGCAAACATACTTGACATAATTTTGATAAAGTAATACTATTTACTATGAAAGAATGTCCTAAATAATACAAAATTATAATATTAAACTTAAAGTGCTCATTTAATAAAAAAAACCTTGAAATTTTATTTAATCCGCCCAAACTAATAGTTAATCAAAATAAATAAAGTAATACTAATATGTAATACACTATTTTTTATTAAATAATCTATTATTAGGAATTTTGAAGTACTTAAATTAAAAATAAAAGTTAAAAAATCTAATGAACTATCAAACATTAACGAACACCTTACAGAATGTTCAGGAACATAAATGAACAAACGCGACATCTGTTCGTTTTCGTTTGTTTAACTTAAAGAAGGAAATTTTTTATTTGTGTTCGTTCATTTAATAAATGAACGAACACAAACGAACTTCCCGCCAAACAGTTTACAAACCGTTCATCAAACGTTAGATTCATTTTCAGCCCTACCTACGGGGATACTACAAGAGACCGAAGCCCAACCCAAATAAACCTTTGAAACTTTGCTTTAAACAGCCTAAAATAATACATATAATTTTTTAAGTAAGGGCCCAACTAGCTTCACCTAGGTCCTAGTACAACTATTGGGCTGCCCCTCCTATCTTCTAATCCCATAGCGTTTTTGTGGACTAAGTTTGAGGCCGGTGTCAAAGTGTCAAATTACCCTAAATGACACGTATTATTGTTTTTTTTTTATTTCTTCTTCTATTATATACATCACAAAACACAAAGTCGAGGCCTCTCATAGGTCATATCATGTGTTAGATTATACGGTGTGATTCACTAGTGAACCATCTTCACTAACCACCATCTAAGCGTCAATGTAAAACACAAAGAATGTACAAGGATTTTGTGGGTTCAGTCGATCCTAACATCATGACTAAAATGTGCATTTTGTATTCGTCATCTTATGTGATATTCCATTTTTCTCAACATTCCTTAAAGAAGGTGTAAGACCTTCAATGTCATTGTTTCGAAGCTTTTAAACTATGCGACAATGATAGTTGTTTCATCGTGGAGAATCGGAAGGCTCCTAACTCTTGGAGTCTTAGGGAATCAATGTAAAACATGACTTGCAAATAATTAGGTCTTGGGTTGTCATGTCTAATTACTCACTCAAAAATCATGTTTGGGTTGACTCGTATAACATCATCAATACCCTCATTTGTTTAACTAGTAGTGTTTGGGTTGTAGTAAAATTAAACATGTCAACCCGTCAACTCATTCAAAGCTAGAATAAATAAAGTATATGTCTTATATGATCAACTTGTTTAACCTGTTTACAATATGCCAACGAAGTTAGAAATTGATTACAACTCATCAATTCGTTTATGATGCAACAAATTGTTTGACCCGTTAAAAAAGAGGTTATACATGTGGTGTTTAGGTTCAATAATATCAACCAAGCCAACCCAAAACTATTGTCACCATCTAACATACGGCGAAAGAGTATTTCAAATGCTCATAGAATGTTCAATCGCCACTAGACTATGATAATGACAAATAAGAACAGAGCTAGTCTAATATCTCAAGTCGATTTTACTTGGTCTAATACAATGTGTCCATAAAAGTCCTACCATATCTTCTTTGTTTTAGGGAAGGAAGATAGTTCACAAGAAATCCATCCCCAACTGCAAGGTGTGCCAAGGAGAAACACTTAACCGTTAGTGTGATTGCTTTTTAAGTATGACACACCATATGTCCACATTCAATACACATGTGCATGTCATACATATCTTGTTTTTTAAAGTATGAATATAATCATTAATTAAAAATTCTTGTATATGTTTGTATTCTACATGTATTTCTAGTTTATACCATACATACTGTATTTCCAATTTAGATTAACTCGTAAATGATAAACACATTTGTTTTACACATAGTTGTTAAAAGTCATCGCCTTTTGCGCCTAGGCTCAATTTTCAGGTGAAGCGAGACAATTGCGCTTTAATTCTCCAAGTGATGGTTTAGGCGCGGATTCCGGCAAGATTCCCAAATTTAAGAGAGTTTCTAGCCAAATTCTCTAAACTATGGCTAGATTCCAACTATATTTTTACTTTTATCTAAGGAAAACTTTCTTTTATACACCAATTAGGGCTGTTCATGAGCCGAACCGAGCCGAGCTAGGTCAAGCTCGCGCTCGGCTTGGTTTTAAACCGAGCCGGCTCGGCTCGGCTCGGATTTAAAACCGAGCTGAAAATCAAAGCTCAAGCTCGGCTTGGTTTTAAACCGAGCCGGCTCGGCTCGGCTTTGTTTGGCTCGAATTTAAAAAGAAAAAAGAAAAATTGGCTATCAAAATTTAATAATCTAAAATGTTATTCAATAGTTAACAATAACACATTAAAATAAGCTCAACCTAATACATTACAAGCTATAATCAAGTTCAAAAAATACAAAATAAGTCTTAAATTTCAACGAAATACAGTATAAGTTCATCAGAATACGAACTAACCCCCTAAATATGCAATATATGTCTGATTGAACTCCTGAATACTGACCTATTTGAAATCAAAAGCAGTATTGAGTTTGATAACTTTGACAATTATCATTAGGCTATGGTTTATTTAAATAACTTGATTAGTTTTAACTTCTATCCTAAGCACACAATCTCCATATTGCTATTACCAAATATTAAACATGTAACATATTCCCCAACTTTTTTAACATTTTTATAGTATATTATATGTATATAACAAAATATATTCAAAATTATAACTATCCGAGCCAAACTGAGCCAGCTCGGCTCGTTACGAACCGAGCCGAGCTAGGCTCACTTTCCAACCGATCCGAGCCGGCTCGGCTCAATTTCAAACCGAGCCATATCGAGCGAGCTTTTTTCGAGCTAAATCCGAGCGAGCTTCGAGCGAGCTCCGAGCCACGAGCTTTTTGGACAGCCCTAACACCAATATTTTAAAACTTTTAATACTAGTCAGATAATATTAAATGTTATATAATAGCTTTTGTTTATTATATTTGAAGAATAATATTATTTTTCTAATACATATATATATATATATATAGGGTAGAGTTCAAATAGATACCATACCTTAAGTAGGAACTATAGGAACCAATCTTAGCCATTGATATCTAATGGCAAGATTGTAAATAAGTAAAACATTAATTAAATCTTTAATTAAATCAAGGGGTATTATTGACTTTTGGTATATGATTATTAATAGGAAGTTAATTTATGAAACTACAATCCACATTAATCGCATGTCAGTTATTAATTGTGTGTTTTTTTGGTTATATGCACTACACATCATATTTAACAGGGGTGTCAATCGTGTCGGGTTGATGGGTTGGCGGGTTTACGGGTTGCGGGTTGGCGGGTTGATGGGTTGAAATGTGCAACCCGAACCCGACCCATATTATTATTCGTGTCAAATATTTCAACCCTAACCCGACCCACATAAAATCCGGGTCAACCCAAAGACGACCCGTTTAACCCATATTTTTAAATGAGTAATACATGTTCATGAGTTATAAGCGGGTTGTTGGGTTGTAAGAGGGTAATCAATAAAATGTTTAATGGTGAGTATACAAGTATGACAAATAAATAATATAGTGTACTAAAAATAACACAATTATAACTAACCATGTAAATAGAAATGAAAAAAGAAAAACAAAAATATAATAGATTGTTTTTTTCTAAATACTTAAACGGGTTAACGGGTCAACCCATTTTATATATGTGTCAACCCGAACCCGACCCGTTTTTGTAAACGGGTCATGTTAGTTGACCCGAACCCGACCCGTTTTTTTAAACGGGTCGTGTTAGTTGACCCAAATCTATTTTTTTCGTGTCGGGTTCGGATCGGTTTTCGGGTCGTGTCGATAATTGCCGCCCCTAATATTTAATTCCCATATTTTAGGCAGAATTAAATGAAAAATGGGCTTATCAGTAAAAATTGATTTGTAAACTAATTAAATGTTCACATGTGTATATATAGTATGTTTGAGCTATGCTTTTGTCATAATAAATTATGGAAGGCATTTATGTACGTGACCAAAAAAATTACAACTACATGTCTTATATGTACATATGTATATTTGCCATATAAATGTGTGTATATGTTTTTTTTATCTCAGTACATACACAATAATATACAAATCTATGCGCTGGATAAAAATATACCTAGATGTACAACATATATACATAGGTGTATATTGGAAATATTCACACGCTTTAGATAATAAAGGCATTACATCTTGTTATTTTATCTCAGTTTTTTTTTTGTTTTTTTTTTCATTTATCATTATTATCGTTGACACAGATATACATTGATGTATATTAGTTTCTTTTTTTCTATCATTCATCATCATAAACAAAAACACAGATATACATTGGTGTATATCTGTTTCTTCCAGCTTACATGACTATAATTTGGACACACACATACATTGGTGTATATCAGTTACTATTTTTTCTTTCATTCATCATTATCAACACAGATATACATTGGTGTATATCCGTTTTTCCAGCTTACATGACTATAATTTGGACACACATATACGTTGGTGTATATCTTTATAGAAATGTAAGTTAAATACATCAGTGTACACCATAAATAGATGTTGAGGTTTCTTCCTTTTTGTATATGAACAAAATATACATTGGTGTATATCTGGCTGGAACCTATATGAAACTAAATACAACTGCGTATACATCATTCCATAAATTAAAAAAACACAAAGCGAATATTGAAAATTTAATATTACAAAAAGACAAACTATTTGATTAAAAGACTCTACAAAAACACAAACATTGAATGCTCAAAACGAAAGAATATTAATTGAGACGCGAACACCCGGAGCGAGCTTGGAGTATACTACTACTACGTCAAAATTGAGGTGCCCTCCTCTTGACTTGTTTAATCATTATTTTATTTCTTGGTTTTTTTACCATTAAATTATTATTATTATTGTTATTATTATTATTATTATTTTTATTATTATTATTATTAGTAGTAGTAGTAGTAGTATACTCCAAGCTCGCTCCGGGTGTTCGCGTCTCAATTAATATTCTTTCGTTTTGAGCATTCAATGTTTGTGTTTTTGTAGAGTCTTTTAATCAAATAGTTTGTCTTTTTGTCATATTAAATTTTCAATTTTCGCTTTGTGTTTTTGTAATTTATGGAATGATGTATACGCAGTTGTATTTAGTTTCATATAGGTTCCAGCCAGATATACACCAATGTATATTTTGTTCTTATACAAAAAGGAAGAAACCTCAACATCTATTTATGGTGTACACTGATGTATTTAACTTACATTTCTATAAAGATATACACCAACGTATATGTGTGTCCAAATTATAGTCATGTAAGCTGGAAAAAACGGATATACACCAATGTATATCTATGTTGATAATGATGAATGAAAGAAAAAATAGTAACTGATATACACCAATGTATGTGTGTGTCCAAATTTATAGTCATGTAAGCTGGAAGAAACAGATATACACCAATGTATATCTGTGTTTTTGTTTATGATGATGAATGATAGAAAAAAAGAAACTAATATACATCAATGTATATCTGTGTCAACGATAATAATGATAAATGAAAAAAAACAAAAAAAAAAACTGAGATAAAATAACAAGATGTAATGTCTTTATTATCTAAAGCGTGTGAATATTTCCAATATACACCTATGTATATATGTTGTACATCTAGGTATATTTTTATCCAGCACATAGATTTGTATATTATTGTGTATGTACTGAGATAAAAAAAACATATACACACATGTATATGGCAAATATACATATGTACATATAAGACATGTAGTTGTAATTTTTTTGGTCACGTACATAAATGCCTTCCATAATTTATTATGACAAAAGCATAGCTCAAACATACTATATATACACATGTGAACATTTAATTAGTTTACAAATCAATTTTTACTGATAAGCCCATTTTTCATTTAATTCTGCCTAAAATATGGGAATTAAATATTAGGGGCGGCAATTATCGACACGACCCGAACCCGACACGAAAAAAATAGATTTGGGTCAACTAACACGACCCGTTTAAAAAAACGGGTCGGGTTCGGGTCAACTAACACGACCCGTTTACAAAAACGGGTCGGGTTCGGGTTGACACATATATAAAATGGGTTGACCCGTTAACCCGTTTAAGTATTTAGAAAAAAAAATCTATTATATTTTTGTTTTTCTTTTTTCATTTCTATTTACATGGTTAGTTATAATTGTGTTATTTTTAGCACACTATATTATTTATTTGTCATACTTGTATACTCACCATTAAACATTTTATTGATAACCCTCTTACAACCCAACAACCCGCTTATAACTCATGAACATGTATTACTCATTTAAAAATATGGGTTAAACGGGTCGTCTTTGGGTTGACCCGGATTTTATGTGGGTCGGGTTAGGGTTGAAATATTTGACACGAATAATAATATGGGTCGGGTTCGGGTTGCACATTTCAACCCATCAACCCGCCAACCCGCAACCCGTAAACCCGCCAACCCATCAACCCGACACGATTGACACCCTTGTTAAATATGATGTGTAGTGCATATAACCAAAAAAACACACAATTAATAACTGACATGCGATTAATGTGGATTGTAGTTTCATAAATTAACTTCCTATTAATAATCATATACCAAAAGTCAATAATACCCCTTGATTTAATTAAAGATTTAATTAATGTTTTACTTATTTACAATCTTGCCATTAGAGATCAATAGCTAAGATTGGTTCCTAAGATTCCTAACTATGGTAGTGGTTCCTAATTGATCTCAATCATATATATATATATATATATATATATATATATATATATATATATTCTTTGTTTTTTTTTATTTCAGACCCTCGCTATTTTTACGCCTTATGCTTAGACCATGGGCTAGGCCTATACGCCTTGAGTGGGCCTAGTTTCTTTAAATCTTTGATAACTAAGGTTTTACGTACATGCACATCTGTCCACCATTAAATTCATATATACATCCCATGTACACCAACTATACATTTCATGCATATTTCACAACAATATATCCTATTTTCTAATTATGATCATCAACTTTGTTAAGTTACAATCTAAAAAACATTGTCTCTATAGTGTTTTCTATTCTACATGAATGTACATACTAGTATATTTATTTACTTTGAATGAACATTCATGCATACATGTCATGCATATAAAATACATTTTATCAACACGTACTTAACATGGCAATATCAAATAGACCCAACAATCATGTTACCAATTTAAGTCCTATTAGGAACAATCTTGTAGAATGAAACATATAATTAGGTAAAAGTAGTATGCCAACCTTCAACCAACTCCAAGGACTAATTCTTTTTTTTTTTTTTTGTAAAAAGAAATGATACATTTTCTTTTCTTTTATGTATTTAAAAAAATAAACATCATTCCTTTTTTCAAAAACTCAAATTAATTTACAAAATATTAATAATTATAAATCATAAAACTAATTAGGTTATTTTAGCCTTTTTATGGATTGTTTGGATATAAAACACATACACATTCGTTTTAAAACAAGTAATATATTGAAAACCATGAAATTCACATAATACACTTATAATATTACATAAAATATAATCAAATTAGTGAGAAAGAGAAAGTGATGTGGTTTCAAATAGAGATGAGATTAGTACCAATACCGAATCAGACCGCTACCATACATCAATACCAATACCGAAATCAAGCTAAAACAAAAACCAAATACTGTATCGTATTTACTCAATCAGCACCAGTATAATACGGTACACTACCGTTAAATTAATGTTTCAAACCAATACATTACCTTACCGTAGAGAACCGACACCAAAATTAAACGAAATTCAAAACCAAAAAATTTCATATTTATAGTTTAAGAATAACCAAAATTATATATCACATTGAAATCATCTAAAATTAATACAACCCATTATATATACTATAATAGATCAAATGATTTGAACAGTGATTATGCCATTTCTGTAATTAAATTTGGTTTTATGGCTGATTTATATCTCATCTTCTCATCTCTCTTTATCTTTCAGATTATTATATTTCTTGCTTTATCTTCACCTACCACCACCGATTGTACCCTAACCTTGGCCATTACCACCATACACAACCATCACAGCTCCTCACCGGAGCTTTCAAGGCATCGTAATCGCGTCCGGTCACCACCACTGGCATGTTTCCGCCGCCATTCAATGAAAAAAAAAAAAGTATAGCAATATAATATGGAAATAAAAAAAGAATGAAAAACCTTCTTATATTTTTTTACACTAACCTCCGGGCACACACCAAATATTATACTATCGTTTTTTAAACTAGTCAAGACCTCTTCATAATTAGTGGTAAAAAAGTGCGATTAATAATATTATTGGGCCCATAATGAATGGGCTTCCAAAAATTGACGGGCAAGCCCACTTGAAGTAGAGCAGGCTCACTCGCCTTAATAAAAGTGTGTTCGTTGTCTTAGGTGTCGGCACGACCCACCGTCTCTATACGATCATTGATAGGTCGCCTCTCACCCTGACAGGACGGGTTAATTTTTTTATAAAACTTGTCATTCCTTTTTATATCCCACTACACCCACCCAATATTTTCCAAAGCTCCGATGTGGGAACTTCGGCAGCAGCTGAACATGTTGATTCAAGCTGAACAACGTCCATCACCTTAAAATCTCCGAATTCCGAAACATGGAGATTCCGGCAGCAGCTGTCATCGTCCCTGTCAGCGTCATCTTCATCATATCTGGTTTGATCATTAATATTATTCAGGTATCTAAACTTTATCCTACTTATTTCCATTTCTATGCAATTTTCTATATATACACATTATTATCATTTCCCAATCTTTTTACACATTTTTTTTTAAATTTTGGAACTTTTTGTCACTTGGATCATGCCATTGTGATTTGTGTAAATGGGTATTTTTTCTTTTTTAATATTATTGATGATTTGGTTAAGAATTTTGAATCTTGATCATTTGAGTTTGGTTGACATATTTTTGGTGTTTAGGCGATATTTTTCGTGATTGTTCGGCCGTTTTCGAAGAATGGGTACAGAAGGATTAACAGAATTGTGGTGGAGTTGTTGTGGATTGAGCTTGTGTGGCTGGCAGATTGGTGGGCTGGAGTTAAGGTGATGGTTTAGTAAGGTTCATTGATTTTTTTAATCACTTTAGTATTAGTTAGGTGTTACTTATGGCTTTAGGATAATTATTTGAACATGATTTTTAATTATAATGTTAATATGGTTACAAAATTTACAATAATCTGGTTTGCTTTCAGTCTGTGTTTTGTTTTGTATTCAGGATGGTTTATATGTTTATTTTTTGTTAAGGTATATTGGATTTAAATAATCCAAACTATCAGATGTAGCTATTAGCCGCTAAAGGTCCCAACTAACGAAATGGTTGCTGACGGTGCCACCAAATAATAAAGATACGAACGATCATTTTGCGTATGCATAGTTATTTGGTGGAGTTATATTGGTGCTGTAAAATGTAAAGATTTATTTGTGCCTACCGTTTGATTCTAACATGCAATGTTGTTTGTCGAATATAATGGCGTCAGTGTATTCATATTGATCATGTTGACTGGACTGTTGTGGGATGGTTTATTTTGAATATTGAGTGTAGTGTTCTAACATGACATATTGCAGGTGCAAGTGTATGCGGATTCCGAGACATATGAAATGATGGGTAAGATGGACATACTAATGTTTCTGCGGTTTCTATGGCTTTGGATTAGAGGTGGAAGTTTAGACCCGTTTGCGTATGAGTAGTTCAAATTGGGTTGTGTTTATCTTGAACAAGTCAAATAAAAAAAGGGTAAAAGGGGAATGGGTCGAACAGGTCAAATGGTTTGAAAGTTGTTCAAAGTCTATTTTTAATGCATACAACATCGTAAATCATTTTTATCCTAGAGAACTATGTGATTATTGCAAAAAGATGTTTTTTTGTAATCAGAATTAATCTATATAAAAAATATGTATCTTATATCTATTGTTAACTATGATTACAGGTAAAGAGCATGCTCTTTGTTTAGCTAATCACAAAAGTGATATTGATTGGCTTATTGGATGGGTGTTTGCGCAGGTGATTATCAAATATATTTACATGTGCTTTCTCTATATCTTGTATTTTTTTATATAACTGGATTCTAACGTGACAGCGATCCAATTGCCTTGGTAGCTCGTTAGCCATCGTGAAAAAATCGTCAAAGTTACTTCCTGTAAGTTTGAAAAAATTTCCATGTTACAGTATGCTATTCATTTTGAGTTAATAATATACTTCATTATATGCAGGTCATAGGTTGGTCAATGTGGTTTTCAGAGTATCTTTTTCTTGAGAGAAGTTGGGCTAAGGATGAAAGTACTCTAAAGGTGTTATTTAGTTACACCTAGTTTACTAATACTCTAATATTCATATTGCACACATATTTTAGAGGCATCAGTGTCGACCCATTTACATGTTAATGCGTTGATCCGAGTAATTTTCTACATCTTAACGGGTCAAAGGGGTAAAACTGAAAATGAAACAAGGCAACTAGGCAAGTGGGTCGAAACTCACTCAATGTGTAATGTTTATACATAAAACTTCATTTATGGTTTTATTAAAATTGTTATAGCATCATTGAAATTCATTGAAATAGTATAACTTTTGTAATCATATACGATGCATAGTTTTTTTGCACACAATGTTTCAAACACTTTTAATACTGTGGTGTATGTTTTGCAGCTTGGTCTTCAGCAGTTAAAAGACTATCCTCGGACCTTTTGGTTGGCTCTTTTTGTGGAAGGGACCCGATTTACTCAAGCGAAGCTTTTGGCAGCTCAAGAATATGCATCTTCAAATGGGTTGCATGTTCCTAGAAATGTTCTCATTCCACGAACAAAGGTTTGACTTCATTGTAACATTATGGGATTCAAGAATATGCACTTGATAACGGTTATTACTTTATATGTTCGTAGTTAAAAAAAATTTGTGTGTGTTTTCAGGGTTTTGTTACAGCAGTACGTCATATGCGATCGTTTGTTCCTGCCATTTATGATTTGACGGTTGCTTTTCCAAGAAATTCAACTCCGCCAACAATGTTGAGGCTCTTTAAAGGGCAACCTTCTGTGGTAAGCAGTCTTGAAATTTTTGTGACGGGTCAAAACAAGCTGGCCAGTCCTATGGCACTTTTTTTATCCATATCTTGATTTTTTGTAAATTTATATAATGTTAATATGGGTCACAACAAACTAAACTTTTTTCCAATCGACCCATTTGACCTGTTAAATCTCTTAGCTTGACCCACTTGACTTTTAAAGATATATAACCCAATCGACCCGTATGTTAATATGGATACAACATTCTAAACTTACATAACCCAATCGACCCGTATGTTACTTTGTTTTGATTTTTAGTATTTTTAACAAGAAATTTAGGTGATTTTTAAATAATGACTGATTTTTTATTGTTCTTCTCTTTGCAGCTGCACGTAACAATTAAGCGCCATCTGATGAAAGATATGCCAGAAACAGATGAAGCTGTTGCACAGTGGTGTAGAGACTTATTTGTTGCCAAGGTAGTTTGTTGCCTCTTCATCTTTTTTTTAAGGTGTCTGTAAATTGTAGTGTAAATACTAACACGTGTTAACATGTTGATATGTCAACTATGTGACAAGTGCCCACAACCCGCCAACCTGACACGAACGATTATATAGCTGTTGGCTTTGGTCCACAAGATTCTTTTTAACATTATCAGACTACAGTCAACACGTTTGACTGATAGTCGAACAATTCGCAGAACTGTAATCAAACTATAAATTGTAACCATTGTACATGTTTCACAAGTTTCTGAAAAACGTTTTATTATTTTTCCAGGACGATTTATTGGACAAACATAAAGCAGAAGACACCTTTCCCGGTTCAGAAATCCATGACATCGGACGCCCTATAAAATCTCTTGTGGTAAGAAAACGACTTTTGGGGGTGTTTGGATTCGCATTTTTGAACTGATTCTGATTATTATTACAGGTATTTACGTCATGGGGATGTCTGCTTGTTTTTGGGACCTACAAATTCTTCCAATGGTCTAATCTCTTATCTTCATGGAAGGGTTTAACCGTTACAGCAATATGTTTGGCGGTTATTACAATTTTAATGCAGATTTTGATTCAGTTCTCGCAATCAGAACGTTCCACGCCTGCAAAAGTAGCACCTTCAAGGACTAACAGTGGCGGAGAATCCTACGGTAATGTACACAACAAACAGCAGTGAGTTTTAGTAAAGCAAGTTCTGGAGAAAAAAAAAATTATTGAACAAGGTTTATATGATAAATACCTCAAGTTACTTCATTATATGTGAAAGTTATGTTAAAGTTTTTGTACCAAACATATAGTAAAGTTCAAGAATCAGATACTATGAAGACGTTTTGAGCGAACGCTACATTTAAAGGTGTTTGGATGGAAGAACATTTAGCATAAATGACCAAAAATTATCCACTAAATAAGCGAAAACAAAATAATGAGTTACTAAATTGACAAAACAGCTGATAGTTGTCGATTAACTATGTATAAAACATGTTTAATAAAGATGCAAGTTTCGAACAATCATGGTATCACAAAAACCAGCAGTATTCTGTATCAAAATTGACCCCCTCCCCCAAAACCATAGTTTTCGCTTCCCACTACTATTTTGTTACAAAAATCAGCCAAATCAAACCTAGAAAACCTAAAGATCCAACTTCTGCATCAAGTCCATGGAACCCGTACCAACTTTAACCGGCAAACCAAGACATATCCTAGCTGTCGGTGTCTCCAAATTATCCATCATACCATGAGAAGCAGCTTCAACAATGAACTTAGACGCAGTCTCAAACGACATTTTATGAAAAGGAGATACCGATTCAGATATGCTTCCAAATCTGCTCATGGGTCTATACCCACCCGCATGGGTCATGTAATCAGCAATTAAACTCAAATGTCGGTAATCAATCTCGACACCATAACTCCCAAACACATTTTGCATTTCCATTATTATGCTTGTTCGTGCGGCTTCAACTCCATAAGTGTTGAGCATAGTGTGGATATTATTGGAATAAACATGGTCAACATCGAGGTCTTCTTCCATATCCCAAAACGCAGGTAGTGCTACTCCAGAAGCTTGTAATGCGCATGGCACAAATTTGTTTTCTTCTTTTTTGGTATCTTGGTTTTTCATTTTTTCGTTCAATTTTTTCATTTCGGGGTGGTTTTGATTCCAACAGACTTGTTTTACGTTTACACTGTATTTAACAGGTTGGCATTGGTCAAGTTTTCCTGAGCCCTTGATGTAAACCTTCTTTGCAGCCTTCTGTACAACCTGTAAAAAATTTGTGATTTATAATATCAGAATAAGCAAGAGAAGATAATGTATGGAACTGGAGGTGGTAACTCTGACCCAATTACTTACAACCAAGTCGTTTCATGTTAGTTTAAATCCAGAAATAAGGAAAAAACTTGTAGGGTCATAATATTGTTTTTCTGGGCACGGTTATCGTAGAAAGTCTCTAAAACGTGCGAAGTGTGCGAAGTACATCGTAATTACGTAATGTTTTTCTATGTTCATGAAAGCATTACGTAATTATGTGTTTTTCATTACGTAATTAGGAAGAACAGATTACGTAATTTATGTCATTTAAAATATATGTCTTTATCATTACGTAATTTAGTTTATATATAATTGTATCATACATTACGTAATGATAGTTACGTAATTATCATGTACTTCGCACGTTTTGGAAACTCTGTATTTGAACCGGTACCTAGTTTTTCTTATCATATTAAAATGCCAATTATTTCAAAAACCCAGAAATGATATATAAAAAAGTCTTCACCCGTCTAACAACCGAGATCCGTTATCTGACCCGGTCATTTTGCCACCTCTAGTTGGTAGCAATAACTAGTTACATAAGTAACTGTTGGAAATGAATTGTGCTTAATAAAAGCTTTTACCTCTGCCAGCAAAATCTCTGGTTCATTTGTAAACCTGAAATGGACTTCAAGAGTCAGATCTTTAACTTCCACAAACGTTGACCTGTCAAACTTTCTTGTCACAAATTCCTCACTCGGCTTAGAATTTCCTTCGTCCTTATCTTTGTCTTGTTCTTGTTCCTCTGCTAAATGCTCGCCATCTGTCTCATCGTCACTTTGAACTTCCTTACCAGTTTTACCCTCTTCACCACCAGTCTCAAGCTCAGAAGATGCTTCCTCTTCTTTTTCCTCGTCTTCATCTTCCTCTTCAGAACCCTCATATTCCACTGAATCAGTATTTTGACGTTTCCTTTTATTATAATCTGAGCCAAGATCATCAGTTGTTTCATCGTTGTCATTATCATCATCGTCCTCCCCATCATCATCATCATCCTTACCACCATCATCATCATGATCTAGGTTACTGGCAGAAGCATCCTCATCGCCGGCGCTCTCGGATCTTGAATGCCCAACGTTTTGGATTCCATTAATTCGAGAAATCAAGGCAACATGTCTTTCAATTGCATCTTCTAATGCTCTTAAAAAGATGTTTCTTAGGGTTTCTTGACAGTTTTGTAGTGACACATGCTTCGGTTTTTTTAGTTTCACTATAAGCTTATAGATTCTGCACAGTTGATTATTGAGAATTACAAATGGCAACTTTGTGACTTCTATACTCTGCATAACTTCTGCAACAGAGAGTTTTTTCACTTTGTCTACAAGTCTCTCTGCATCTTCCCTGAAATGTGACATGGCTTTAGAATTAAAAAAAAAAAATCTAAGGGTGTCAAATTGAAAAATTATCATTTTATAAATTGACTCGTTATAATGTTACATTTTATTAAATTAAGCACCAAACTCAAGTAAAATTATCCAGTTGATTAAACTCGATAAAATCATGCAAGTGTGATTAAGAAAATGAGCCTAACCACAAAAGGGTAAACAGTATCTTTATTTTCACGATAACTGCTCTTTAAGTCATAATATTGCAACAGAAATTATCTGCAATTGATTGACTTTCAATCTTACATAAACTATTGACATTTAATCTCAAACTAAACTTTCTTAGTGTGGAAAAAAATGACGTGACTCACATTGATCTGCCTTGTAGCAATGGGCACGTTATCATAGGAGTCTTTATGTTAGGTGAAGCAGTCATTAAGATCTCCTGTAAACGTGGAATACCCAGTGTGACATTCATCTCACCACGTCCAGCAAGATGAAAAGTGTTGAGCCTGCAAGAGAACGAAAACAAATTAATAAAACAAAAGGCATTTCACATAAGCAAAACATGGAGAGCATAATATAAAAAAATTAGCATGTAGTTTCAAATATCTTACGTCATTTGGGTAGATGGTTCACCAACAGATTGACTAGCAATGACACCAACAGGCTCTCCAGGCTGGGCAAGACTTGAGAGATACTTTTGTCGTATTAGCATTAATAAATCCTCTTGGTTCTCATTTCTATGTTTGTAGCTTTTAACTTTATCTTTAACACCTTGTGGCAACTCTTGAATATACGAATTGAACTCAAGTGGCTCGTTAAATTTTTGGCATATGATTTCTTGATTCTAGCAGAGGAATAAAAAAAGGAAATTGAGTAACGTGTTCAAAACAAACAGAACAATAAAACAAAGCATAGAGAAGTGGCAGTTTCAACTAGGGGTGTAAACGAGCCGAGCCGAGCCCGAGCCTGACTGGGCTCGGCTCGGGCTCGTTAAGGTTTTGTGAAGCTCGAGCTCGAGCTCGGCTCGGTTCGAGCCTACAATCTTGAGCTCGAGCTCGGCTCGCTAGCAAAATCCAAAGCTCGAGCTCGGCTCGGCTCGGCTCGTGGTGATTTGAGAATCTCAAACGAGCTCAAAAGCTCGGCTCGAGCTCGCAAAAGCTCGGCTATAACTTAGGCTCGCGAGCCCAATTGTTAAGGCTATAACTTAGGCTCGGCTGTAACTTAGGCTCGGGCTCGGGTTCGGGCTCTAGCTCGTTAAGGCTCGATTAGGCTCGCGAGCCCAATCGAGCTTTGTATCTAGGGCTCGAGCTCGGGCTCGATAACTAAACGAGCCATATTTCAAGCTCGGGCTCGGGCTCGGGCTCGTTAAGGCTCGGCTCGTTCGAGCTTTTTACCGAGCCGATCCCGAGCCGATCACGAGCCGCTAGGTGTCATTTACACCCCTAGTTTCAACCCATTTACTTAAATGGGTCAATCCAAGTTGTTATCGGTGAAATGGGTTGAAAGGAGCCAAAGTATATGTTTAATGCAGCCAGTACAAAAGTGTTCTGGGTCAACCCAACCCATACCGATCTACTCATTTTGTCATATTTAGAGAAAAGCAAGAAACACGAATCTCACAGATTTCAGCACTTGAAGATTGTTAAGGAAGCTCGTTTGATGCACATCGACCCCATCTTCACCATAATAAAACTGAACAATGGACCCATCAGCGTCACGAACTGTGTGATCATATGAAACCTTTAAACTCTCAAGATTCTTTATAAGACATCTTTGTAGATATCCACTACGAGAAGTTTTAACAGCTGTATCAACCAACCTACATCCCAAATATTACAATAACTTACCAACCGTATTATATATCATATAAGATTCAAAAGAGTTGAGAAAATGTTAGTTTTACCCTTCACGGCCAGCCATGCAATGGAAATAGTATTCTTGTGGGCGAAGGCCCGTTAAAAACCGATCAACAATATAACCACCCGCCCGAGAAGTAAAATCCCAAGGTGAAAAGCTAGGTAAAGTCTTCCCCGAAACCATTCGTGGCACTCTTTTTCCTTCTAACTCTTGTTGACCAAGTAAAAATGAAATTTGTTGAAAATTCACCTGTTTATTCATTAAAAAAATTAGAAAATATAAAATTGAAATAGAAATGTAACAAATGAATACTGTTACTTACCGAACTACCCTTAGCACCACTAATAGTCATAAGAGAAATGCAGTTTTGTGGGAAAGGTTTCAACAGTCCTTTTGGTAACCATTTTTTGCTAATCATAGAACCTTTATCCCTAAGTTCTGTTTGCATAAGATTATCCAAACTGGCAGTGGCTGTTACTCCGTTACTTCTTATGATTTTCTCAGTTTCTAGTTGCAGCTCTCTTATGCCTACAAGTAACAAACATTAATAAAATTAAAGAAGATAAAGAAAATGAAATATCAACCGGTTTGGGTTTCCCAGATAAAAACTTCAAACTCGTAACTGAGATAAGTTATTCACATTTAAAAGAGTAAAAGCTTAAAGTTGGCTAGACAAGATATACATAATATATATTTTACAATGATATTTTAGATCTTTGAACAAACCAATTTAAAAGGTATACTTTAAGAAAATAGATTTTAAGCGATTTTTATCCATTCAAGACGTTCCCTTTATCTAAAGTATTGATTTGACCTATTTGAGATAAAATACAACTTAAATCGATATGTTTCATGAGTGAATGGGTCAAAATAGCCACCTCTACTAAACTCTGCTATATTTTGGTACTGGAATTTGTACCTGTTTTTTGGTTCTCCATGTTGACAAATTTGCGGTGAACCTTTTCACCTACATCTTCACCTTCAAGTTCCATCCTCATTTCTTTGTCAGAATCAGGTGATACCATGAGGTCATCTAAACCACATGTAAATCCATGGAACTGATAAACAAAACATTATGAGACGTTCACAATATGAAAACGGTTTTAAAGAATTCAAGAATGTTAATATAATACTTATAGAACCTGTAAGAAAGAAGTGAATAATCGACTAAAAGCTCCAAGTAGAAGTCCTGCAATGTCAGAACCGTATAGCTCTTGAACTGTATGAACCAGACCATACTTCCCAAACTGAGCTTTGTCTATCACACCACACACAAGCTCGTTTTTCCATATTAATAATCTGGTTTCATCAGCCTCTTTCAAATTCTCATTATTAAATTCTGCAAGCTCCTTTTTTAGACGTTTATTTGTTTTATTTTTATCCTGTTTGACCTCTTTCCCCTGAAAATACTGTTCTGGAATCTTCACCTTGTTATCAACAATACAAGGTTTATACCCTCTAGTCAGATGATTTAGTATTGCTGTTATGACCTAAAAACACAAACACAAATGCAAAAATTAAGGAAATCCATGTAGTCATTGAATAAGGTTCATCTTTAAGAGACAAACAAAACAGTGTATTTCATATAGTGGTTTGAATAAAATGTTTTTGGTGGTTTTTTGCAATATAAATACACTTTGGGAAACATTCTGACCCATTCGCCTCATTTCTTTTTAGCTAAATTGCCTGTTTGACCCGTAAGATATAACATAACCGAAATCAGCATGTTCATATGCAAAAAGAAAAATCTTTGTAAATGACTAAAGAGTCAAATATGATTACTAAATTATATCATTTCAATAATAAACTTTGACCCGTTAGAGAAAAACATAACCGAATGTTTGACCCATTTGTCCAGTTTCCTTTTTAGCAAATCTTTTAAAGGTACCCTTTCGAACCATCATAGATGACATAACCAATATCAACCATGTCATAGCAAATGTATGAAAACTGCCACTGCTAAGTTATCTACATATGTTTGAAAGAAAATATAAAAAAATAAGTAACAATAACCTGCTTTCCGGTCCAGAGAGGTTTTGGCTTTAAAACTGCTGGAAAAACTTGCTCCACGTAGCAAGCTTTATCAACAACAGAAATTTTCCCATCTTTTGAAGTGCCACCACCAAACACCCCAGAAGCATAAAGAAGTTGATTGAAGTCTTCACGTTTTAAAAATGTATCTTTCATTGTAAGAAGTACAGAACTAACAATATGATCCTGCATGTGAAATCATATGAATACACAAATACATACACTCATGCATGTCAATATAGGCACAGGCATAAAACTTCTTGATATATCTTAACTTTTAGTGATTGAGAAGTGTAAACAAATCAAGATAATATTTGTTACCTGAATTAAGCCTCTAACTGTATCACCCCTTGTTGGAACTATATACTGATTGTTAGCATTCACAATGTTATAGGCTTCAGCACGTGAAATTTCATCTTGTGGTAAATGAACATTCATTTCGTCTCCATCAAAATCAGCATTGTAAGAACTGTTTGTTATATTTAACAAAAATCAGAAGACAAACATGAAACAAAGAATAGAAAAATGAAAAATAAAACTCTTACACAGTACTAACCTGCAATTTGCATAATGCATCCGAAGAGTTTTCTCCCCTTTCAATACTCGAACTACATGCGCCATTATACTGGGCTTGTGAAGTGTGGGCTGACATAATATTATTACTTCTTAAGCCAACAGAAGACGAAAAGAGAATAAAAACTTTTGTATCTAAAGCATGTAGAAAAAACATGCTTATAGAGCCCTTTCGTGCCAGTCCTTTAAATTCTTAACAGCGATTACAAACAAAAATGTGATTAGAAATTTAAATAGTTGCATAAAAAATGATTTAAGAGATTTTAATCAATTGGCTTTCAACTTGTTTCATCTGTTCTATCCAACACATTTAACCCGTACACCTTTTTGCTATTTTTTTGAATTAACAAGTTTGAAACTAGAGTCCCAAGAAATCCCAAATCTACCCATTCATAACTAAGAACAACTGACCCCTCTTTAAACTATATAAATATAAAGTACCTGACGATTGACAAGGACAATATCTCCATCTTGCAAGTGGCGAGAGACGATTTTACCGTCAAATTCATAGTCGGAGCTCTTTTTGGATTGTATGCCCGTGCCTCTAGAAGAAGGTAATTTTCTAGATAGAGAAATACGCATCTTTTTGCTTTGAGGTAGCCTAACAGTTGACACCTTATCAGCATAATGTGTAGCTCCAGGATGGATATTAGGACCATTAATGATGGCATCCTTCAATTTTCCAGCATTCCAAGGAGTCACTCTCTGCAACAATGTAGTGCGAAATGTATGATATGAAAAGGTGGAAAGATTAGCGGGTAGGCAGTAGGCTAACGGATCATTTGATTTTTTTAAATAAAACAATAAAGAAGGTTTAATGCATTAAAAATACACTTTGAAGGGACTTTCGACCAGTTCCCCCTTTACTGGTAAAGATTAAACAAAAACTAAGTCGGCCCATTCATAAATAAATAGATCAAGTTTTAGCAGCACCAACAAGATGTATAAATGGGATAGTTAACTAATGGTCTACTAATTGCTTGATGAATTATATTATGTGCACGAGTAACAATACCTCAGGGTAAGTCAGCCTCAAGGCAAAATAAGGTGGAACTCCAATCTCATTAACCGCTAAATAAGGATCAGGTGAAATGACAGATCGGCATGCATAATTAACTCTTTTTCCCATCATTTTCTGACGGAATATTCCCTCTTTCTTCTCAAGTAAATTGCATATCCCAGTGTTTGCACTTTTCATATTTAGATCTTCAATCAAGAAGAAAAAAGAGGAAGCGATTTGTCAATATATGGAAAAAACCAAAAAGAAAAAAAAATACAAAACGCAAAGGTATTGATATCCTTAAATGGTGTATCCTTTCGCTGTTTTCTTTTAAAAAAAATGTCACAAAAGATATCACATCTCACCCATGTAATTGCATGTAAATAAATGCCATATTATTATAAGGCTCATTGCATAAAACAGAAAACCAACTTTGGTCAATTTTTGTTCGGAACATCTAGCTCTTTTTAGTTTCAAAATATCAATAAGATAGTTCGTCTTCACTCTTCAAGTGTCATGTCAGCAAAAGAAGTCAACATGATCAAGAATGAATAATATGTTAACTGGCACGCCATCGGCCATCATTTGCCCTGCCCGCTAAGTCGCTAACCAGATTAGATTACTAGCTTATATATCATGATATTCAAAAAGATGCAATCATGATGACTCACTTGTGGCCGTCTTGCTGTCAAATAAAATATTTACAGACTGCTGTAAATCTTTCCATCGATCAGCAATCTTAGATCCTTCAAGTTTGCTGATATGAGCCTTTCCCAATGCATCATTTGACTGTACCACCTTGCCTAGTAACACTGTTTGTGGATTCTCCATCACCTGTAAGTCGAAACAAAATGAAGTCAATTAAAACCATAGAAATGAAAAACAAAACTAAAAGAAAAAAAATTCCTTTTCTTGTAAACATATACTTACAGAATCACCTGCCCTAGCAGCAGGGCGAAACTTTGTAGGGGGTACAAGCAAGGCCTTTATAAAAAACATAGAATAGCTACTTTTGCTAGATCCATTATTAAGCTGCTGCATGTCACATATAAATGAACAAAGACCATCCTCATTTTCCCACAAATCTTTAACTATACTTATAACCTGAAATTATAAAAATTTAGACATTAGTAAACCACCGATCTTGATGGTAGACTAACTATGCCAAGTGCAAAAAAGAATGTTGTTTTGTTTGGTACCCTAGATGGTAAAAGAGAGCCTGAATATTTTTTTTTCAGCTCCATGAAATCAGAGGGCACTTTAGACTTTTTCTTTTTAATGTTCTTTCGTTTCGACAATGAGACTGCGTATGCATCGGTCCCAGCTGTGTCAACCCTATCTTCTTCTGATTGTTCATTGACATTTATAACCTCAGAAATCTTGCCATCATCATCTTCTAGAAGCTCTTCCTCATCTCTACTACTCCCAAGCTGATAACCTTTTATATAATTCTTCTCCGCATCAGCAACAGACATTTCCTAGACCAAATTGTTTGTATACAAGTTTCCTTTTTAAGATTCGATAAAAGGGTTAAAGTAAGTTGTTTCCCAAATAATTTTAAAATTATAAAAGACTAACCATACGAAAAGATCCAAATGTTGGTTTGGTGATCTTTGGGCTTTTACATTCACAATTAGGACAAGCCTTGCTAGCTTTACTCAGAAATTCTTTCAAAACAGATTTTGCTTCTATATACTGAACAGATGTCCAAAAGTCATGATGATTTTGTGCAGGCCCGTCACTTTGTGAACCAGAACTTGAAACATGGCTACTATCACTCTCCTCCATATCAATATCTTTGCTTTTCGAATCATTGAAATAATTTTTGGCACCAATAACATCGCCTTTTGCTATCTTCATTAGTTTAGAAGTACACGTTTCGACCTAAAACATTAATTAATTATGTAATACGCTAGGTTAAAAGAACAAAGACAAATTATTACCTAAAACATTAATTAATTACTGTAACGAATTAAATTATTACCTCTTCTCTGCTTGCCTTAAAATGACGACAAAAGAAACAGGTTCTTCTTAAAATAGTGTAAAGCATATCAAACAATAACGGATTGTATACTGGCGAAACAAGATCAATGTGACCACAATGACCCGGGCAATTAAACGATTGCTGCCCACATGATTTACATCTGTGAAATTAAACAACACTTTTCATAATAAGCAAGTGTTAGTTCTTACTAAACAAACAATATACAACAGTGTATAACTTACGGCGCATGATCATCAATGGGGCCCAACAAAGGATCATACAAACCTCCTTCTATTGGTCTTCCAACACCGTCAAGTAAAGTAGGGTTTGTAATCTTTAAAACACTGTGCTTCCTAACCTCTTCATCAGTCATGAAACTGAACCTTACACCCTCCACTACATCCGATGCACCCTGAAATATCCACACATTAACACCATAAAACCAAAACTTAAACACCAATCATACAATAAATGCGCCCTGTAAATTTATGTTGTCAAAAGCCCGGTAACATTGCAGCTGTCCAGATGATCCGGTAACGTTCCGGCCAGGTTTCGAAGATGTCTAAGCCAAGTTCCGCATCCATAAATTCTAATGAAAATCTATAAATTCCGGCCAAACTGGTCTAAGACATCTAAAAAGGCCTGGAACCAGCCTAAACTAGCTCTAAACAAAACATGCCAAAAACTAAAAGTGATATGTATATGTTACTCGCCTTGCTTATATAAGGCCCTCGCTTCTTAAGCACCTTGTGCGTTCAAAAACTATGATTTGAATATCAGTCATAGTTGTCAAAAGCACAAGGCGCACTCAAGGCACAAAGGGTGAGACTCGAGCCTCAATGCAAAGTGCTTAAAAATCGAGGACTTTATAAGGCAAGGCGTATGGTATAAAAATACATTTCCAGAAGTTTAGACATGTTATAAGCTTCTTCAAGGCTAGTTTAAGTTGTTTTAAGTTGATTCCAAGCTTCTTTAGGGTTGGTATAATTGTTTTAGATCATTCTACATGTAACAACTATCAGAGATTTCGTCTAATTAAACATAATCGCATTTCAATAACAGTATGCAACGACACACGTAATAGATAATACATACGCACACAAAAGCCCTAAAATGAAACAAAACTTATATACAGAACGAAATAGTAAAACATGAAGCTAAAATAAACTGATAATAATAATAATTTAGTATACCTCTGTGGTCTGAGCCATCTTTTACACTTGAACTTCAACACAGAGCGAATACAGATGAACAGTTGCTTGTTATAAATATCAAGTTATATAACGGCGGCGGAGGGCGACGGCTGCTACCGGCGACGGCGGAAATTGGGGTTTAGAGAGAGAGAGAGATTGTGGCGAATTGGGGTTTAAGGAACTTTAAATATTTTGTTATGTATAAAAATAGTCCCTCAAATAACTCATATTTACATATTTGATTTGTTAGTTTCTTACCGGAAAAACCAAAATCGAACTGAAAATAAATGGAATTGAATTAACCGATCGTTTATTGTTAAGATATGGCCAAAACAGAAACATTCAGTTACGGTTGTCCCTTATTCCATAACTGAAATAACCGAAACTAAACCAATAGTTATATATTTATGTGTTTTCATGTATATTCATGCATTTGAAACATATTTTCGTGTATTTTCTATGTATTTCCTGTATTTTTCATGCAAATCTATGTATTTGAAACATACTTTTATGTATTTCCTAGGTATTTCATGTATTTTTCATGTCTTTGTATTCTTGAAAAAAGGTTCAAAACACTTGACTAACTATTTTAAGTTTATAATTTTAGACAAGTTTTATTTTTGGCAATTAACCAGACGTAACCGAAACCAAACTGATAACTAACTTATTAGTCGAACGTAACCAAGCTGACTTAACTAATCGGTTTCGGTTATGAAAAAACCGAACCGACATTTGCTCACCCCTAGTGTAAATAGTCTTAAAGAAGGAAATTCAGGAACCTGATTATAGGAGCAGAAATCCTCTTTTAGAGTGTGCTCGCTTATCTTCTCTTACGCAGTTTCTATAAAATATATGTGACCCTCGCCATAGAAAGAAAGGTCCACTTGTGACTAATATATGGCATGAGAATAAGGTGTTGAGGGTTGGTATGCAGTGAGAGAGTATAATGTACCTTATCTTTTACTTTTAACTTGCTATTTATTGGAGGGTATTCAGGGCTGACGATTGACGTCATAGTAACGTGAGGTTGTCCTCCCCTTATACGCCTGGCAGTAAATTAATAAAAAAAAAGTGCAATCCTATTGGTTAAGGGAGAACAATCCATTTCCATGATTGTACATTTTTATCAGGTCGTTATTACCAAATAACCATGTGAGTCTGGTATAGTGGTATCTAAATTTATACTAGGCCCTTTGAGGTTTGACTTTTGCATCTTAAGGCTGGGTCTTGGTCTCTTGGACCAAACCTCTTCAAATCCCTTCATTATTTATCCACTACTATATTTTACCTTACGTTATACCTACTTTAACTTTTTCTGGAATATATATTATTTTCATAGTTTTTCATTAAAATCAACAAGTTTTATAAGTGGGCGGTGGGTAAACGAGCTACAAGTTGCGCCGCTATCCCCTTTGAATAGAAAACACACTCTATTAAAAATAAAACCTGGGTCTTTGTCGCCGGGGAGTTACTCTGCACCACCTTTTGTACTCTCTTTAAGAACCGGATTACTTTGAGGGCAAGAACTCCAAATGTGCTAATATTACTCCTAAACAGTCCCGTTATCTACTTTCTTCTTTAGCCTTTTCGAGTTATCCATTTTCATATATTTGCTCCCCAGTCCCCAGCATTGATATTAACAAACCAGTAAGTAGCAACACTAGTGCGTTTATGTTGACAATAAACAAACTATGGTACTGTTTAGTATGATGGAATAAAAGGGTGAATGAAATAGACCATTACGAGGAAATAAAAAATAGTGTGTTTGGTTTGTTAAAGGAATGGAATCACCCATTCCATAAAGTATTTCATTCCCTCAAAACCATTCCATCCACCTCCATGTTTTTTTTTTTTTTCATTTCATCCCCCATTCACCCTTTACTAACAACACCATAACCCACCACCACCGCCGTCACCACCCACCACCGCCGTCGCCACCCACTACCTTCACTTACCCACCACCACCGCCATCCAACACCACCCACCTCCACCACCTGCCATCGTCACTCACCACAATTTCCTTTACCCACCACTACGGCCACCAACCACCACCGCCGCCGCCTCCACCCACCACCGCCACTACCCACCATTGTTACCCACCCACCATCACCACCATCCACCTCCACCCACCTGTTGCCACCACCTACCACCTTCGTCGCCACCCACCACTACGATATCGCCACACACCACCACCTACTATCACTGCCACCCACCACCACCACTACTCACCATTGTCGTCCACCCACCATCACAACCATCCACCTCCACCTCCACCTTCCATCGTCACCGATTTTATTCTTTCGTCTTTTCTTGCCTATCCAACAACACAAAGTAATGTTTTGTTTCATTCTCACATGACAAACAAACAAGACATGAAATGGTAATGATCTATTCCATTACCTTGTCCATTTCATTACCTCGTTCATTCAATTCCATCATACATTCCATTACATGTAATAGTGCATTTGAATGTACCTAATAGATTATTATAATACGTTGACCCTTAAACTCAAATAAATTGTAATAAAACTTTTTGTACGACAAATGTGAATAAAGGTAACAAATGGTTAGAGTGAACAACAATATCATAAATAAATTATAGGAATTTAAAGTGATAAACTAAAGAAACAAAACCAAATAACACCCCACAAACATATCCATTAGTGTCCTAGAATGTCCCTATCGAAACTTTGAGATACGTATTTCCTATTAAGCATGGCACTGTTTTTACGTAACAGTAAGAGGCGGAACTAAAGGGGGCCATGAGGTCCATTAACCCTCCGGTAATAAAAAATGTCACTGGTGGGTATAAAACGTGATGTCTTTCTTATAGTTTTGACTAGGGATGCAAACGAGCCGAGTCGAGCTCGAGCCTTGCATTATCGAACTAGGCTCGTGATAATTTTTAGAAGCTCGAGCTCGATTCGAGCCTTGTATTTTGGGCTCGAGCTCGGCTCGATAGTATATTTAAGAACTCGAACTCGGCTCGAAGCTCGATCAAAGTGTATGTGGCAAGAGTTTAAATGAGCCCAAGCTCGGCTCGAGCTCGTTTTGGACCATTAAGGAGCTCGTTTTGGACTATTAAGGACTCGTTTTGGACTATTAATGAGCTCGTTTTAGACAATTAAGAAGCCCAAGGCCCAAAGTAATCTAGTTAATGCATGGGTTGCCATACAATTGAGCTATATAGTATTTAATTGACTAAATAAGCAAAGCTCGATAAGGCTCGACGAGCCAACCGAGCTTTGCATTCGAGGCTCGAGCTCGATAACTAAATGAGCTTTATTTCAGGCTCGAGCTCGATAAGACTCGGCTTGTTCGAGCTTTTTACCGTGTCGATCTCGAATAGCTCACGAGCCGCTCGGCTCGTTTATACCCCTAGTTTTGACCCCTCAAATGTTTACCAGTTGTGTTACTAAAGTGGAAAGATAGCAAAGATAACATGATAAGAAAATCTTGTAACATCAGAGGGCGGCAGCATCAGTGGTTGTTTGTTTAAAAGAGAAAGGAGAAGAAAAAGAAAAAAAGGTGAAAAAGTAACAAATTCGGTAGGTTTTGGTGTTATAGTTCAATTCGATTTTATCGGCTTTTGGTATGGTTTTAGAGTGAGACATAACTAAAACTGAACTTTCAGTTAATATTCGTGGTATGGGTAACGAGGACAAAGGTAAATGGATTCGTAATCTTAAAGAAGCTAATGAAATTGGTTTTATTATGCTTCAAGAGACGCAAGGTATAGATATAGGGCGTTTATGGGGAAGAGGGAGCTTTGAATGTGAATGGGTGGGTGCGACTGGAAGATCCGGTGGCTTGCTTTCTTTATGGGATCCTAAAAGATTCATGGTGTCTCGGGTGGTTAAGAATCGTTATTTCTTATGCATCCATGGTACTTCTAGAGATGATGGGAAAGGGTTTTCTATTCTTAATGTTTATGCTCTGCAAAAGTTAAGAGACAAGCGCTTGGTTTAGGCAGATTTGGAACGAGTGATTGTTCAAGATGACGCCTTTTGGGTGGTTGCCGGGGACTTTAATTGCGTTCGTGATCGGTCTGAACGTCGAAACTCGAAGTTTAACGCTTTGGTTTCCAATGAGTTTAATGATTTTATTGATAGGGTCCAGCTTCTTGAATATGCGCTAAAAGGGAGGAAGTTTACTTTCATTTATGGGAACAAATGCAGTCGTATAGATCGTATTTTGGTTTCGTCGAATGCGGTGAACGCGTGGCCTAATGCGGAGTATCGGGCTCTCGCGAGGGAGGAATCGGATCATTGCCCATTAGTGTTGAAAATTGAAGCCCGGAATTTTGGTCCTAAACCATTTAGGTTCTTTAATTCTTGGCTTCATAGAGATGGTGTAAGTGAAACTGTGGAACAGGTTTGTTTGGAAGATACATTGGGTCTTGGTAATGGGTCGTACCAATTGGGTCTGATGAACAAGCTTCGGCAATTGAAACTACGTTTGATAGAGTGGAAAAAATCCTGGTCGACTATCGAAAACGAGGAGGTAGACAACTTGAAAGCCGAGCTTCGAGATCTTGATGAAGTCTTGGAAGCTAGAGACTTGAGTGAAGCTGAATTATGGGTGCTAGAAGAGGCAAAAAATCGGCTCAGGGAACTGGGGGACTTGAATAAAAAAGACATTAAACAAAAAGCTCGAGTTCGTTGGGCTAAGGAAGGGGATGAAAATACCAGTTTTTTTCATGCTTGTGTCAATATGCGTGGGGTGTCTAACAACATTCCGGGGTTGAACGTTGATGGTAAGTGGGTATTTCAGCCGAAGGAAGTGAAAAAAGAGGTTTGTTCTTTTTTTAGAAGGCGTTTTGTTGAGGAGATGGTGGATAGACCGGTGTTGGATTGTAACGGTTTAAAGAAGCTGAACGATGCCGAAGCTGAAAAATTGGTAGCCCCGTTTTCTGAATCGGAAATTAAGGTGGCAGTGTTTGATTGTGGGAGTGAAAAGGCCCCGGGCCCGAACGGCTTTAATTTCCGGTTTATCAAGCGGTTTTGGCCGCTTTTTGCGAATGATTTTCTTAAAGTTTTGCAGGAATTTTTTGATACAGTCCGAATTAATCGTGGAGTAGGTTCCTCCTTTATTACTCTTATCCCTAAATCTAAAGACCCGATGAGCTTGAACGAGTATCGGCCTATTACTCTGATTGGCGTGATTAGTAAAGTGATATCTAAAGTCCTAGCTAATCGTGTTAAAAAGGTGATGGGTAGTGTTATACACGAGACACAATCGGCTTTTCTGTCTTGGAGGTATATTCTTGATGGCCCGCTTATTATCAATGAAATTTTATCTTGGGCGAAGAAGACGGGAAGAGATTTATTTTTCTTGAAAATTGATTTTGAGAAAGCGTACGATAACGTCAACTGGGAATTCTTGATTTCTGTTATGAAGCAAATGAACTTCCCAACTAGATGGTGTAATTGGATTGAAGGGGTTCTTAGTTCGGCTCGATCTTCGGTTCTAGTGAATGGTTCTCCTACGTTCGAGTTTAGTTGTCAGAAGGGGATAAGACAAGGTGATCCTATTTCTCCATTTTTATTTTTGATTGTTATGGAAGGCCTTTCTTCTCTGATTCGGACGGCATGCGATAATGGGATGTTTCATGGAGTGCGCCTTGTTAATGATGGTCCAACGGTTTCTCATCTTCTCTACGCCGATGACGCCTTGGTTATGGGCGAATGGTCTCTTGGAAATGTGAATGCCGTTAAGAGAATTCTTCGCATTTTTCATATGTGTTCGGGTCTCCGTATAAACTTGAACAAATCTAATTTGTTCGGGTTAGGTAAAGGAACCGAGGAGGTCGACAGGTTTGCTAATTATATGGGTTGTAGTCCGGGGTCCTTTCCATTTACATACCTTGGTATTATTGTGGGTGTTAATATGAACCGAATTAGCAACTGGGACTCGATTATAGATACGTTTAGAAAATGACTCTCTTCTTGGAAGGCCAATGTGGTTTCTATGGCCGGGAGGGTGACTCTTATTAAGGCGGTTTTGGAGAGCTTACCTACGTATTACTTTTCGTTGTATAAAGCACCGGTGGCGGTAACGAACAAAATGGAGGTAATTATCAAAAGGTTTTTATGGGGCGGCGGAGATGATAAGAATAAAATTCACTGGGTGGCGTGGGATAGAGTTACGAGGAGTATTAAAGACAGAGGGTTGGGTCTCTCGAAGATGGAAGACAATAATCTTGCGCTTATGCTGAAATGGCTATGGAGATACCGAGTTTCCAACGATGCCTTATGGAGAAAAGTGGTGGACGCTATACATGGTTCTCCTAGAAGATGGGAAACTATTCATTGCAACAATCGCTTTGCGGGTGCTTGGTCCAGATTAGTCAAGGTTGGATATAGTCTCAAAGTGGAGGATCCGTTGAAGATTATGTTCCCCAGATTGTTCCGTTTAGACCAGGATAAGCGCTGCAGTATTGCTGATCGGCTGCTTGGTCGAAACGGGTCTTCGTCGATTTGTTGGAATTGGAAACAGTATCCCGAGACTAATATGGAAAAGGACGAACTGATTCAATGTCATCGTATTCTTTCGGGAGTTTGTTTATGTTGGGACAAAGAGGATTGAAGAAACCACCTTTTGATAACCTTAGTCCAAATCATATTCTGCCTAAGTATAGAAGAAACTGCTGAAGAAGAAATCAGAAGTACTGAAGAACAAAATAGCAAAGTACTGAAGAGTTAACCATCAGAAGTTCTGAAGTCTAACCAGACACTACACTGAAGAACTACTGAAGACAAACTACTCATCAGCAGTTTGTCACTCATCAGCACTTTGTCATCAGAAGCTTCTAACCGACTTATACTTCAGTAGTTTTAGTATTATATTGTTTTGTTAAAGTCTTGATTTCAAGTTTCGATGTACAGACTGTTGTAACCTTATCTTTAGCTTAATATCTTTGATAAATATATTATATTACTTCAGACAACAGTTTAGTATGTTGGTCTATAAATAGATGAGTTTGTTCATCTATTTTACATATGTGATTTACTTTAAAATCAATTGAAAACCTTCAAGGCTTTTAACTTATAATCCATTTCACATCTGAGAAACATAAACTGCTTTACTGCTTTATACTTGAACTGTATTTATTGTTTCTCATTAACTGCTCAGTCAAGGGGGAGTAATAACTCCTCTTAAAAGTGATCTTTTAATCTTAGAACACTTATTATTCCGCTGCTTAATAACTCTCATATAAATCTGTAACACATAAGTGTTCACTAAAATAGGCCACTGATCCAATAGTCTAAACGATAAACACGACAGTTGGGCTTGGAGTCTTGGCGATGGAGCTGAATACTCAGTCCAGGATGTTCGCATTTGGCTGAAAGGGAATTCTCATGCTGTTAACGATATGACTTTCCAATGGTGTAAGTGGATTCCGCGTAAGTGTAATATCTTTATGTGGAGGGCTTCTTTGAATCGTATCCCAACAAAAGTTGCCCTTACCCACCGTAATGTGTTCGTTGATAATGTCGTATGTGATCTTTGTGGCGATTACGAGGAGACAGTGGACCATCTATTCTCGGGTTGCAAGGTTGCGGGAGCTATGTGGGATGCCATCGCCTCCTGGTGTAACATTCCGAGGTTCTTTGTTTTTTCGCTATCCGATGTTCTCCACGTTATGGATGGTTTGCCTTATAATTCGAAAAAGAAGGAGATTGTGTATGGTATTTTGATAATCACGTGCTGGCGAATCTGGAAGGCTAGGAATGACAAGATCTTTAACGGCATGGACTATGGCATTGCGCATTTGACAGCGGACGTGAAATCTTTGGCGTACCTTTGGTTTAAATATAGGCATAAAGAGGGTTCAATAGATTGGAGAAATTGGTGTAATTTTGCATTTTCGTTGATGTAATCTTTTCCGGTTTTCGGTAGTCTCTGTCTTAGAGATTATCGTCCGGGTGGTGTGTTTTATTGAAATTAGCCTTCCCAAAAAAAAAAAAAAAAAAAAACTAAAACTGAACGACAATTTTCAATTTTCAAAGAAATTAAAACTAAACCATTGGTTATTGGTTTGGCTTATTTACACTTTTGTCTTTTTTTTTGGTTGATGAACATAATATCTTTTTTAATTATGAACCTCCTATCATAAACTTTTGGTTCCGCCATTGGTAGCACTGTGTTTTAGTCCAAAAGATTATTCAAAACATAAACAACTTGACATTAAAAGTAAAACTTTTACGAAACACGACGTTCATATATCCATGTATAGTTTACAAACTTTTGTAAGCATGGTGCAAGTTTGTTCTCAATACTATGTACCACGATCTAGGTAATTGATGAGGGATCATGTAGTGCAATTGTCATTTGCAATGGGACAAGGTTTTAAAACATAAATTTTTTGTCTATAGTTACGTTAGGAGACGATGGGTGTGACATTAGGCATATGATGTTGCCTAAAGTCATTACCAACATTTGGTTCAAATTAATTGGTATAAGAGCAACTATATTTGTATTAGCCTTTTAAAACTCTTTGACACAATAGCATGTCTTCAAATTAACATATTTTTACTTATTAGATTAGTAATGAATAAGATTGAGATTAAAAAAGTCCTACTAAAAGTTCATAATTGGTTCATTGGTGTAACTAATATCAAAGATTAATCATGTAACACACTAATAAAAGAGTAAAAAGTTCAAACATGAGCGCGATAACATTTAATCGGATTTAGGTTACTAAACTAGATCAATAAGGATGTAATTTTTAGGTGTTGAAAGTTTAAAGTCAAAGATCATCATCATCATCATCATTATCATCATCATCATCATCATCATCATCATCATACTCAGTTAATCCCACCTATAGCAAAGCTAAGGTAGGGTCTGAGGAGGGTAAGATGTAGACAGCCTTACCTCTACCCCTAAGAATAGAGAGGCTGCTTCCAGTGAGACCCCCGGCTCGATGTGGTTTGGTATCAAGCCCTGGACATAAGGGACAGAACACTTAGCAATCGGGACAAACCCCATCAGTGCATGTACCCCTTTGTTTTTTGGATATCAACGCCACCACATGATGCATGATTAACCGTCCGTCGTTTTTAACGTCATAACAAAACATTTTTATTGATTACTTAGCCGTTTAAACATTGACGACCGATTTTAACAACTTTGAACACATTTGTATATTTAAAATTCACTAATTTTCAGCTTGCAATCTTACAATCATATGATCTATCCATTAACCACGATCTTATGCCTATATGGATCCTATCTAGAATATATGTTATCAATCGTCATCTACTAGCATACTTACAGGACCCCACCTTGCTAAGTGCTAACCAACAAAATCAGACAAATCGCAACTTATGTTGGTCAAGTGACCTATAAATCTTGCTATCAAGATCGCTTAATTGATTTACATTTAATTTACATCTATAAGTTGCATCATCAACTAGGGTTCTATAAGAATGCAACCACAATGAACATGTATTCCAAATGCCACAAGGAGATGATGGGGAAGCAAACACACTAACCCTTAGAAAACATGTCAATGGTGGTTCAGGGAGCAATGCCAGATAGAATATGGTGGGACCTATACCGGAAAGTCGTGTCTCATCTCGGGTTAAAAGCGGGTTCCGGCATAATTTCTCTCAGATGTTTCAAACACCCCTAGATGGGTCAAAGTCAAACCCCACTCTTTAGAGTAGTGTCTCTAAAAAACATATGCAATGACATGGTCACAGGAAGCAGAATCACTGGATGTGCAGCAACACGACAACCGGATATGATACAAGAAACATAGTTCATGAGATTTTTATGATCTTGAAATGAATGTATTTAGCAGAAAATATATAATAAACATAGAAAACTACAAAAGAAATAAGGAAACTCATATACTTTTCTTATTTTCTAGATTTTTTTTTAAGACACAGTGGCGCACCTGGCGTGAGGGCGCCACCTTTTTTGCGTCTAAATGAAGGTCATCGTGTTGTGTCTACCTGCAGTGCAGTCCTTAGGTGTGCACCTTGTGGGTTTTTGCTATAGAGGTGACATTAAAGAAGGAACAGTGACAGATTGATGAATTATGCAGAAACATGATACCAATCCAGAATTGTTCAATACTCCATAATAATACCACTCTCATGCACACAAATTCAATAAATTTTTGCGAGTCTGGAGCATCTTCTGATACAACTTCTATGGATCGACTCGAAGCAACCAGGTTACATAAGAGAAATCCTATTTCCGTTCAGGAAGAAGTATGTTCATAATTTCCCATTCTAGCCAACGACTTGAACTACATGATTGTAAGATGAACATGTATGATAGATTTTCAACCTATTTAGTTCTCATACAGAAGCCAAAACCGAACCAAGACCAAAATTTTCAGTTATGAATTTCCATAAACAATCAGTTTCGGTTAATTGATTGCCACATACAGTTCTAAGTGCAGGTCAACATGTGAACATTGTAACAAAAACATGATATGGAAGAGAAATCAGAAATATGATATGGAAGGGAAATCATAAATATTGATCGACTCGAAGCAATCAGGTTACAGGAAATCCTACTCCAATTCAGGAAGAGGTATGTTTATAAATTTCCATTCTAGTAAACAATTAAAGCAACATGATTGCAGATGTACATGTTGTCGTATAATAGATTTTCAACCTATTTGAATAACCATACAGACTAGCGGTGTGCACCTGGTAGTTCGGTTCAGTTTTGCACTTCAACTGAACTGAAACCGAAATTTCGGTTATGAGATTTCTGTAATTTATCGGCTTCGTTTAGTTGGTAAATGATTATTACAGACATACAGTTCTAAGTGCAGTCAATTACTCTATACTACCACCAATCTCATGTAACCGAAAATTTCGGTTATGAGATTTCTGTAATTTATCGGCTTCGTTTAGTTGGTAAATGATTATTACAGACATACAGTTCTAAGTGCAGTCAATTACTCTATACTACCAATCTCATGTAAACACATTCAATGTCAGATATTGGGACTCGATTATCCTTAATACAGATACAGATGATTGTTTTCAAATGGGCTCGAAACAATCACGCTACAGATAAAAGAAACCCTATTGCAATTCAGGAAGAAGCATCTTCATAGTTCCTCATTCTAGTAAACAATGTAAGCCTACACGACTGCAAATCAACAAATTGTATCATACATTTTCAACCCATTTGCATGATCATACATACTAGAGACGTGTGCGAAGCGGTTTAGTTTGTTTTGAGCCTCAACCTAAACCGAAATTCTCGGTTATGAAGATTTCCGTAACCAATTGGTTTCAGTTAGCCGGTGATTAGACATACAATTCTAAGTGCAGGTCAACATGATATGACAGATAAATCAGAAAATATATTCATCATATCAAAGCATTACATAACTTGCAGCAGACTTAAACAAATAACACCATATCAATAGTCCTCCAAATCAAGCCCTAATTTTCAAATCAAAAGTAATCTGACAATTTACACCAGAATCATCAAACGTTATTATGATAAACAAACAGATCTATGTCAGCTTACAGATAAAAGAAATCATGTTACACACTTACACTAATACGACTCGAAGCAATCAAGTTACACACAAAAGAAATCCTAACTCAATTCAGGAAGAGGTATGCTAATAACTTTCCATTCTAGTAAACAAATTAAGCCACATGATTGCTAATGTACATGTTGTATAACATATTGTCAACCAATTCAAAAAACCATACAGACTAGTGGTCAGTTCGGTTCGGTTTTGGAGCTCAATCGAACTGAAACTAAAAAGTCCGTAACTTACTGATCCAGCTCTAACTTCTAAGTGCAGATCAAGAGGTGAACATCATCAATAAACAGCATATGGAAAATTTTAAGCTACATGACTGCAAATGAACATGTTTTATCATAGACTTTCAGCCTATTTCATGATCATACATACTAGGAATGTGCAAGAACAAGTTTGCTTCAGTTTTAAGCCTCAACCGCAACCAAAATTTCGGTTTTGAGATTTCTACAATCGCTAGGTTTCAGTCAATGTGGTTTCTTTAACCAGCTATGAGAGACATACAGTTCTAGTTCTAATAGGTCAAGAGCTAAAGATCATCAATAATAAACAACATGATATGGAAAATAAATCAGAAAATATATTCATCATAATGAAGCATTACATATCTTGCAGCAGACTTAAGCATACAACATCATATCAAACGTGAATCAACCCCTATATTTCAAACTTCAAAGTAAGTAACTGAACTCGACAATTCACAACCGAATCATCAAATATTATTATAATAAAAGAACAGATCTACATCAGCTTACATATCAAAGAAATCAGGTTACATTATTACTGACTCAACGCAATCAGGCTACAGAATACAGATAAAATGAATCCTAATTCAATTCAGGAAGAAGTATGCTAATAACTTTCCATTCTAGTAAACAATTTAAGCCACATGATTGCCAAAGTACAGTTGTTGACTTGTTGTATAACATATTGTCAACCTATTCAAATAACCATACAGACTAGTGGTCAGTTCGGTTCGGTTTTGCACCTCAACGGAACCGAAACCAAAAGTTATGGTGAGATTCTGTAACTGATCGATTATTACATAAATGCAGTTCTAACCTCTAAGTGCAGATCAAGGGATGAACATCATCAATAAACAGCATGATATGAAAAAAATTAAGCTACATGACTGCAAATGAACATGTTTTATCATACTAGAGATGTGCATCAAGCGGTTCACTTTGGTTTAAAGCCTCAACCGAAACCAAAAATTTCAGTTATCAGATTCCTATAATTGCTCGTTTTTCAGTCAATTAGGTTTGGTTAATCGTCTATTACAAACATACAGTTCTAGTTCTAAGTATAGGTCAACCAGGGATGAGCTTAGTAACGTACTCCGAAAATAGCCAAAAGTGGGTACCGAAGGCGAAAATGTCTTTATATGGGTATTTTTCGGTACCGGGTACCAAATGCGCATCCCTAAAACAAATCACATCATCGAACAACAACAAGATACGGAAGATAAATCAGAAACTATATTCATCATCATCATAACATAGGGTTACATAACTTGCAGCAGAATTAAAGTAATAACATCATATTGTGATAATCCAAAACCAAGCCCTAATTTCGAAACATTTCCAAAACATAAAAAAGTAATCCGACAATTCACAGCCGAATCATTAAACATTATTAATCATAAACAAACAGATCCAAAATCATAAACCCGAAATTACCCCTTCCAATCAATCGATCTGTTTATTGGCCTCAATCCGTTCAAGGGCTTTCTGGTGGGCCCAGGTCTCAAGAGTAAGATCAGGCTTAGCATTAAGACCAACACCAAGGATGACGATGGTTAAGAAGCTGGTGACGTAACAAGGAAGCTCCCAGTCTTCCCACTTGCGTGACTGGCCTGGTGGAGGAGGTGTACGGTTCAGGAAGTATCCGTTGGGTCGGACCTGGTGGCCCGGTGTGGTCCAGCGGCTTGGGCCGTCGCCGCCACGGTGGCGGACGGTGGTGGTTAGACGTGACCGGATCATGCCTGCGGCGGCCGTTAAGGGTTTCGGGGACGGCATGGTATTGGACTGGAGTGATGTTTGTTGTGACTTCAGGGTAAAATATGTGAGGGTGGATTTGGGGTATACGACGTCGTTTTTGGGTATGGGGTTATTGAGAAGACTACAGGAGCTGCGATACCTTAGTTGTTTATAGATAACGTTGTGTTCCCGAGTTAACTTAACGAGAGAAATGAAAGGAAAGAAAATTTTGATTGTGTTCTTGAGTTTTATTTAAGGAAGGAAAATAAAGAAAAAAATATGTCTTGTTTCCAAGTTTCATTTAAGAAAGGAAAACTCGGTCAAATCCTTTAGTTTAACTTTTCTTCCTATTTGGAATGAAACGGAAAGAAAGAATATGTATCCTTTTTTTTTCCATTCATTTCCTTTCCTTCAGTCCTTTTCCGTTCTTTTCCCTCCTCAAGTTAACTCGATAACGGAGCGAAGGTACGTTATGTGTAGGGTGCAAACGAGTCGAGCTTGATTAACTTATGAGAGCTCGAGCTCAGCTCGGTTTGAGCTTTGTTTTCAAAGCTCGGTTCGGGCTTGTTTAGTATCCATTAGTTAATATATTAAATAAAAGAGTTAAATGCCAAAATGGCCCCTGTGGTTTAGCCCAAATTGCCACTTTGGTCACTTTTTTGAATTTTTTGCCAAAACCACCCCTCAAAGATCGAAAAATGCCAAAATGGCCCATATTTAACTGAGTTTTTAACTGAGGATGGAAAGTCAGTTAAGTCTCAGGGGCAATTTCGTCATTTCATCTCACTCCTTCTTCCTCATCATCTTCTTCAACCTACCTGCACCCACCCCTCCTTCCACAACTCCACCACCTGCAACTCCGCCACCCCTTTCCGCCACCTCCTCTCTCTGCTCCTCTCCAACTGCTCCGACGACCCCTCTCTCTCCTTCACCATCCTCTCCTCGGGTTATGTTTATCTCTAAGCGTCCAAGCAAAAAAAAAAGGCTAATTAAAAATAGTTTATTAAGGTAATATTTCAAATCAATTTTTTTGACTGTATATCGTTTTTAACGAGTAGGTCAACCAGACCCAGTTAAACAGGCATTAAAGTTTATCGCAGTTAAAATCGAATTCAACATTTGAAATTACCTGTCGTGAGATGCCAAGTGTCTGAATAGCAGTGCTTGAAGCAGGGCCCATTTTATGAACTCGAAGATGAGATTCAGATGATTTTGTGTGTACCCTGTTATTTCCATCTGCACGTACAAGTATTAAAAACACAAATTTGATGCAAGTATGCAACTGAATTGATCGATGAGAGAGAAGAGGGGAGAGAGGGGTTATATGATTTATAAGGTTGAATTGGGAAAGTGTGGTCAATGAGATGAGATGATGATCGGTAGAGAGACAGGAGAGGATGGAAACAGATGATGATGATCCGGTTGCTGCTTCTTCTTTCCCAGATCTCTCTCTCGTGCTTATTTCTCTTTCCCTCCCTCTCTCTCTCTCACTCTCTCACTCAGTAGTTAGGTGTGTATGTGTGTGTGTGTTTGGGCAGACAATGGTTTTTGGAGGTGGTGGCTGAGCAAATAATAGGTTTGGGGGTTTTTATATGGAGAAGATGAAGTACAGATGAAAGGACAAAATTGCCCCTAAGACTTAACTGACTTTCCATCCTCAGTTAAAAACTCAGTTAAATATGGGCCATTTTGGCATTTTTTGATCTTTGAGGGGTGGTTTTGGGAAAAAAATCAAAAAAGTGACCAAAGTGGCAATTTGGGCCAAACCACAGGGGCCATTTTGGCATTTAACTCTAAATAAAAATAATATAAAAATTAGGCTCACAAACTCGATAGGTGAAGCTCGAACTCGATCCCGTTTACCAAACAACTTAAAATGAGGGTAAGTATTAATAAATATTAATAAAACTAATTTATATTAAGGCTCAACGAGCCTGGAGAACTTCACATGTCAAGCTCGAGCTCGGGCTCGATAAGACGATAAGGCGCGTCTAGTTTCGAGCTTTTTACCGAGCCTTATCTGGCTTCCAAGTTCCATAAATCATGAGAGGCTAATTCTCTTAGGATTCACCCCGATACAGGCTTGTAAGATTTTAGGGTTCTTTAACAATTTGTTATTTTAATCATTGTATTTGGTTTTGACTATTGGAGCAATTGTGTTAATTATATTAATCTTGTTTTGAATTAATAAATTGTTGATATATTCTCACACCACTAACCTTGGGAAATGAGTCCGGTTTATTGTGTTTTAACATTATAACAAGGTTTGTATATTATAGAGTAACGAAGCATATCCTTGTCCATATATTTGATGTTGATAGTTATTGACCCCCAAGCCTTGAAACACTTAGGGGCTGTTTGATAAGCCTCTTAATGAGGCTCCGAACCATTCAGCGCTGAATGATTCAGCATTCAGCGCGTTTGATAAGCCTCTTAATGGAATGGTTAAGGTTGAACCATTAAGATTTGAGATGTTGCTGAACCATTAAACACTGAACTAGGCTGAACCTTAATAAGGATCTCCTACCAATGTGGGACAAGAAAACTAACCATTCAGATCTCTTAACCATTCAGACCTCTTACTGATTCAACACTTAATCAAACAAACAACCCCTTAACCCGTGAATACCAATTTTCAATGGTGATTCTAAACTTAATTGTGATAGAACCTATAGTATTACAAAGTTGAACCGGGTGTGACATTTTTCACCAATTATTGTTTACTCAAAATCAAGTTATTATAATTTCAAATTATATTTTACATTTTTATTGTTACATACAAATCGTTGGATTTTCCAACATCAGTTTCAACAAACAACTAAAAGATACAGACAGCAAGCTTCATAAAGTACTTTTATAGCCAAATAAGTTTTTAACACGAATCATAAACTCTTCGTGGATTCGACACCCTGACCTTCCTGTTTGTATCAAATAACAATAGCAGTTGCTTTTAATTAATAATATTAATCCATCACAAACAACAGCCCCTGACCTTCCTTGTTTGTATCAAATAACAATAGCAGTTGCTTTTAATTAATAATATTAATCCATCACAAACAACAGCCCTTAACCTTCCTTAAATCTAATCTACGAGCCTCATAACAACTTTGTGAGGAGGATAAGCAAGCAGCCTCATAACAGCTCATCTCCTATGAACCGACCCGAAAATGTTGAACTTTCCAGCACTACTATGAGCCACTTCTGCATGAAAACATTTCTCAAACACCACTAGTGCAACCCATCCCCTGTATTTCGCACGTCTCTATATTCATTCTTTATCTTTTTCATCACAATCCCCAAGAACTATCATGGCTCTGCTTTCAGATAAAGTTAATTTTAACCTCATAGACTCCACCCATAAAATATGTAATAAAAACCCTAATTATGAAAATAGGATAGTGAATGTTTAATCGATTGAAATTTGTTTTTGATTGTGTAACAGATTAGGTTGTTGGCTGAAAAGAAGCAAAGTTCATTCAGGGTTATTGGGTTAGTACTTATTAATACATTAGTTGGATTACTTAGATTGGGTTTATAAAGTTGTTGTTGATTAGAAGTTTCTCAATTCAAGTGGAACCAAAATATATGTTAAGAACTTACAGTGAGAGATCATGTCATGATAACCAGACTCGCCGACATTTAAGCTCCGGCCAAGCACCGATACCCCTCAATCCTTGCTCCAAAACCATAAGCCTTTATGCCGTTTTGTTCATTTTTACCTCTGGTTTAAAAGCCCCATGTTTAATTGGGATTACAGGGGCTTAGTCGAGGTGATTAAGGGCTAGGGTTCCTAGGGTTCTTATGGGGAAGAAGGGGACATAACCAGATTACCTGGCTTAACTGGGTTTAAAAATAATACGTGACTTGACGAAAATAATACCCCTGACTTAACGAAGAAAAGTTAACTGAGTTAAGTCGTTGGACTGTTTTGCATATTTTTTTAAAAAAGTCAATGACTGTTCAAGCAATTTTTAAAAGATTGGGCTGGAGTGACAAATTTGGCCAAACCACAGGGACGATTTTGGTAATTTACTCCAAACAAAATTTAATCAAAATTGGTCCCACATATTCATCTATTTGAGAACTAGTTGATTACCCCGGGAAGGTCCCGGGGTTGAAAAATCTAACATGACTTAATAAAAAATGATAAAAGAAGAAAACCTGGTTAAAACATCATTAAGATATGGACCTTGATCGGTATTACCTGCTTCTACACATGAATCACCATGCGTCTTATGATATTCATCCATCACCTAATCAACATGTGCATAACAAATTTATTGTATGACCAATTAAAGAGCATATAAAACCATTTAACTGATGTTAAAACTTAAAATACAATATATTATATACATGACATGACCTTTTTTAAAACGAACTGTATTAGAAAGCCTGCAATTTTCCATATTGTAATAATTATATAACAATCAAAATCAGTATCTTAGCTATCCATTGTATTGATAATTTAACGTTTATACAGCCAGGGCCAACCACACAGCACGATTCTATCACGTCTGTAGATTTATCTGCAATTTTCCATATTAAAAATCTGCTTAATTGACGCACTGCCTTTGAAAGACGTAACCAAATACAGTTTTTCTTTCAACATTAGATTTACTTTTTAATTTGGTGATCCTCTTTTTTTGTTTTAATATGTATTATCTCAACAGAGCTTTAATCCGTCTGTAGATTTATCTTTCCTTGGTTGTAACAGTTTAAGTTATTAAACATCTAATCAGTATTATGAACTGGTATCGTGAAAGGAACAGACGTTGCGGAATACAGTTTTTCTTTCAAATAGTAGATCGACTCTTTAATTTGGTGTTTACTAAACAGAGCATAACAGTTGGTCTGTTTATTTTTTTTATATTTTGGGTAATAATAATTGTTTTAAAGAAAGAAACAGATTGTACTAAACAGGTTTTCTTTGCAGCAGACGATTGACTTCTTAATGTTGATTTTAGTAAACAGACCTTAAAGTACGAATTGGTGTATCCATGTTTTCACACGGGCTTCCACCTAGTTAGGATTAAAAAAAAAACAAATGGCAAAATGGTAATAATGTAGTGGTTTTTTTTTTGGAAGGAGTAGATCAACTGGTAAAGCCTTTGGGCTCCCTATGGGAGACCCCGGATCGAATCCCAGCGGTTGAATTTCTGCCGCTCTAGCGGGACTAGAGATGTACAAAACGGTTTTTTTTTAAAACCGAAACCGGTTTTTTTAGAAACCGGTTTTTTTTAAGGTGTTGAAACCGGTTTTTTTGAAAACCGAACCGGTTTTTAAACCGGTTTTTAGTGATTAAAACCCAAACCGGTGAAACCGGTTAGGGTCGGTTTTTAAACCGGTTTATCTTAAAAAACCGGTTTTTTTATTTAAAAAATCGGTTTTTTTTTAAAAAAATCGGTTTTAAAACCGGTTCTTCCTTGGTGCTGAAAAACTGAAAAAAAAAACCGGTTTTTTTTAAATAGGTTTTTTTTTAACCGGTTGTTAAAAAACCGGTTTTTTTAAACCGGTTTCGGTTAGGGTTTAGGTTTTTTTTTTAAAACCGGTTTTTTTGTACACCTCTAAGCGGGACCGATCCCCTCTACAACCCCAGGCGGGAACCCCACTTTTAAATGGGTAAACCCTCCCCCCCTCAGAATCGAACCCCCCCATAACCTCATTCGGTCAAGCGTCCTATCCCTCAATGGGGTGGCCAACTGAGCTAGCCCAGTTGGTTAATAATGTAGTGGTTACCGACTAGAAAAAACAATATAATAATAATAAGAAGAAGAAAAAAGAAAAGGTTTCGTTGGCAAGAAGAAAGCCAGTCTTAAATAGGTCGACCGACTCCTCCTCCAACACCCCCTCCCCTCACAATAATAATATTAATATTATTATCGCTCCACCCCCAATTTCAAATTCAACAATAAAATCCTCTCTATTTCTTCTTCAATCATCCCTTAATAATAATATTATTAATTTACCCAATAACAGGTGGGTCAAATAACCTCATCGCTTTTCTTTCAATTACCGTCACATCAATTCGTTTTACAGATCGACGTTTGTTTTTATTTCTTGTGTAAATTTCGTTTCTTTTTGTTCGTTTTCGTTGTAGAGATCGGTCTCGGTTATCGATGTATGCTAGTTTGGATCAATTTGAAATTAATTTTGTTTGTTTTGGTTGAAATTAGGGTTTCCTTTTGTTTATTTTAATTTTATTAAATTGATTGTTTTTTGTATTGGTTTTGATATGTGTTTGTGATTGTTTTGAAGTTTGTATACGATCTGTATAATTTTGTCATGTTGGTAGGCAAATTTATAAACTTGATAATAATATGTCTCCTTTGATGTAATTTTGAAGCATAGAACCTGACAAGTTTGTTTATTTATGGAAATTTTGATGAATCTTTTAATTTCTCTCTTTTTTTTTGTCTCTTTTTTTACAATGAAATATGCCTTAAAACTTTTGTCAAACAGTTCAATATATAGATATTAACTTGAATTCTGTTAAGTTTTCAATTTCAATTATTATGTTCAAATTTGGTGAGTTTTTCTTGTAAACATTAAGATTGAATATGAATTATCTAGGATTATGAGTTAAATAATAATTTTCAGCTTTTGTTCCTACTGTTTTTTTTTTTTTGCATAAGGTTGAATCATAAGTGTTTGATGATAAAAAATTGGAACATTAGACTGAAAAATTTATATATTTATGGCAATTTGGTGAATGTTTTGATTGCTGCCTTTTGTCAATGGAAAATGTTTCACGACTCGTATCGGACACTACAGTCTTGATATTAACTGTAAATCTTTTAAAATTTTCAACTTAAAAATATGAATCTTGATTGGTTATTATTATTACCATTTTCTGTGTTCTTTCTGAAAACGTATCTGTGTTAGCTCCACAATTTGTTTGAATCACATTTTGGGACATGTGATTGAGAGATGGAGCGTGAAGTATCTTCTCGTTTTCTCTTAATTGCGTGTTTTCTATCTTGATTTTGGCATATGCTTTGTGATTATTGTGGAGTCTATGATCTGTATGTTTATTTACTATATGAAATGATGAGCGTAATTTAGAAATATGGATAGCTTGTAAAATATGGTGTTTTATCTTTTGTTCTTTGTTAGATTGAATCATAATGCACAACTTGTGTCAAACAGATTGACAAATTCAAGAACTTGACATGTTTATATCTCTGTTGAAGTGTTTGAAAAGAAATTGAAACATTAAAACCGACCGACAAATTCATATATCGATGGCAATCAGATGAATTATTTATTGCTGCCCTTTGTTTTAATGAATTTATCAAACACTTCAATCTAGATATCAACTGTGAATTTGACAATTTGTGAAATTTAACTTATATGATCAAAATTCGAAGTCTTGATAAGTTATTGCTTTTACGATTATTTGAGTTCTGTTTGGAAACCTCTCTGTTCATTCCATGATTGGTTGAATCAAAATTTGAAAGTGAACAAGTGATTGCCATATCTGTTCATGACTAGTTATATACATCTTATACTTGGTGCAATCTAGGGAGCAAGCGAGTCCGATATATGCAAACATTAGGTTCTAACTTGTTTTGAGAAAACCTACCTTGATTAAATTGCTGAGTTAGTGTATGCTAGATTAATATGTGCTTGTTCATGTCTTCATATTATCTGAATCTTTCTTTCTCAAATTGAGGTGGGATAAAGATTGTTTGATTAAAGCTTTTTCTTTGAGTTAGTAATCAAGATAGTACGTTTTTCCTTCCCTTTTCACTCTTATCCAACTTAGGTTATCCTGCTTAATGTATGTCTACATATATAGTAGACCGTTCAATGTAGAAGCAATTTTTAGTAGATAACTACGACAACTGAATAAACACCTGTATCTATTGCTTTATCTGTGATACGTGAGGTGTTATGTGACCCCTTAGTCTCTTTGTCTATTCCCACTATATATGTGTGTGTTTTCTAGTTTTTGTTATCCGTTACATATGAATTTGATAATACAGATACATAGATTACATTAGTGAGTATACAGTTGCGTTGCTCATTTAGGTTGGTGGTTATGCTTATAGATGATTATCAGTAAAACTATAGCATTGCTCGAATCATATCTAGAAGAGTAGAGGCATTTTAGGGTCATTGGGTCAACCAGTTTTATCTATAAAATAGATTGGTTTTTGGTTGGGTCCTTAAGTTATTAGAATCGCCAAAGTTCATTTTGTTACAACTGGTTATCTTTAAAATGCAATCCTAACACCCTCTAAATAGGCTGTTAATATGTGGTTTGAAAATTAACCCCGTTCAAGCTGTCGCCTCATGGCAAAAAGTTTGTGTTAAGTATCTTCAGTTTTATGCTTGATTAATTTTTTTTTTTTTTAAATTGACAGATGGAATCTACCAAAGAGACAGCGGCACCAGAGGGCCCCATCCTTTGCATCAACAACTGCGGCTTTTTTGGGAGTGCAGCGACCATGAACATGTGTTCCAAGTGCCACAGAGAGATGATATTGAAGCAAGAAAATGCCAAACTTGCAGCTTCATCCTTTGATGACATCATCAATGGGGGTGGTTCAGGGAGTGATGTCGGAAAGGATGTCGTCGCTACTGATGTCATCAAAGCCGCTGCCCAACCAGCTGCACCGGTGGAGTTGAATGTGGTTCCACTTCAAGCATGTTCTGATGACTCATCTTCAAGTCAAGTCCCTGAGGTGAAAGCCGGACCCAAGAGATGCTCCACTTGTCGCAAACGGGTTGGTTTAACAGGCTTCAACTGCAAATGTGGTAATCTTTTCTGCTCTGCTCACCGATACTCTGACAAGCACGAGTGTCCTTTTGATTACCGAGGTGCTGGTCGCGATGCCATTGCCAAGGCTAATCCTGTGGTCAAAGCTGAAAAGCTTGACAAGATATGAAGAACGGGATTTGGTCAAAAGGTAGTCAAAAGTATGAAAATGGTTACTACTATTACTCAAAAAGTCTCTATCCATGTCTTGTGAAGTTGCCAATGTAGGTGCCCTGTCTGTTTGAAAATCCGATCTTGAATGCCTTAAAGACGGGGCACTCCATGCCTGTGTGACATACTTATTCTACTTGTTGATTGGTAGGGATGATTCGGTTTGGTTTGGTTTGTTTCGGTTGCATTGTGTGTCTTGTTTGTCTTAAAACGTATTGCATGGATGGATCTTTCTGTGTTAAATCTGTAATTTGTTCTCATTATTTTTTTCTTCATCTTAGCTCTCTAACGTTTAGTAGACTTAACTTAAGATTATAAAAATTACAATAATAGTTATTAAGAGCTTCATGAGTACATTAATATTTGGCACACACCAGTTTAAGAATAAACCTGGAAGGAGTTGCATTTTTCGAACCTCCCATTGCTATGAATGAACTTGCATGTCCGCGATTTACAGTTTTTTTGTCTCCAAAGAAAGATATGAGAATAATGTTTGCATTTCGCTTCATTTTGCAAAACAAGGCAACTCGCTGTGTTATCAGACGCTTGTCGCGTGCCTGTTCTAACCCTTGAAAGATTAAACAAGGAACGCTTGCCTGTTCTAACCCTTGAAAGATTTAAACAAGGAACTCCTGGTACTTTTTTCATGTAACAAAACTAGAGAGAATGTTCTCTTGTTTGGTTATCCAAGTATCAAACACCTACTACATAATTGGACAGAAAAAACTTGGGCTATTCTAAGAATGGAGAGTTTGGTTTATATTTGAAACTGCTACTCTTGATTATTTTACCTTTAGGCACGCAATAGTCGCGAAATCTCTTTGCAAGAATTATATCCATCTAGGGGTGTTAATTGTGTCAGGTTAGAGGGTTGACAACTATCGGATTGGCGGGTCGAGCTGTTCAACTCTAACCCGACCCACATACTTATTTGTATCATGTATTGAGGGACTCACCTAAAATCATGATTTTCAGGTCTCGTGTTTGAGGTTGACCCGTTTTATGTTTATTTATGAACTAGTATTTTCCTGCCGCGCGTTGCGGCGGCGCGCGACGGGTTGAACCGCGCAGTAACATACGAAGTGTAAAACACAATGCGTAAGACACAATACGCTACATACAATTCGTAAAATACAATAAGTAAAAGACATTTACTAAAAAGTGTAGAACACAATGCTTTAACTCGGTTCAGAACAAAATGTACGTCGAAACGTGTTAGGATCGAGAACACACACTCGCACACGAACACAAGTATTTACGTGGTTCGGTCTAAACTGACCTACGTCCACGGGGGCAACTGGGGTTTCTTATTATTGAGTGATACAGAATTACAAGTACAAGAGATTATTTATAGGCATAAATTAGGGTTTAAACCCTATGCTAATCTTGCTCAACAAGTTAAACAAACTGGGCTTCAAACGACTGGGCCTATAAGTGGGCTGAAGGCAACATCTCCAACAATCTCCCACTTGGTGTCTTCGGACCACGAACTGCACCATCTCTTCCGTACTTCTGTAAATAAGATCTCCCCTTGATCTTCAATGCACCTCCAGTTACCCCGATCTCCTCAACATTATTCCTGGAGACCAGCTGAAGCTCCGCACAGCTTCAGCTTATCCAACGTCACACATTTAGTGAACATGTCTGCTGGATTCTTAGCACCTGAGATATTCTTCAAGTTGATTGTGCCATCAGCAACCAATCCTCTCACGAAGTGATACCTTATCCCGATGTGCTTCGTCTTCTTGTGATACACAGGATTCTTAGCAAGTTTCACTGCACTTTCATTATCACAATGCAACAAGCACTCAGTCTGCTTCTTCCCTAACTCTTCTAGAAAAGCTTTCAACCATACTAGCTCCTTACTGGCTTCAGCTATAGCCATGTATTCTGCCTCTGTTGTGGACAAAGCCACGCTTTTCTGAAGTCTGGACATCCAACTGACTGCGGTTCCTCCCACTGTGAAAACAAAACCTGTGGTGCTTTTAAATGTCTCTTTGCAGCCACCCAGGTCAGCATCTGTATAACCTCTGAGAACTGAATCCTTTCCTTTGAAACATAACCCCATCTTTGATGTTCCTTTCAAATAACGAAGCACCCACTTAACTGCTTCCCAATGTTTTCTTCTCGGATTTGACATAAACCGACTGACAACTCCGACTGCGTGTGCTATGTCAGGTCTTGTACACACCATAGCGTACATCAAACTACCAACTGCAGATGCATACGGAACTCTAGCCATATCAGCTTTTTCTTCTTCAGTTCTGGGACACTGATCTTTGGTAAGCTTGAGGTGACTCCCCAAGGGCGTGTTTCTAGGCTTGGTCTTCTCACTGTTAATACCAAATTTCTCTAACACTTTCCCGATGTACTTCTCCTGGGACAGTGTCAAAGATCCATCTTTCTTGCTCCTGGTGATACTCATCCCGAGTATCTGTTTAGCTGCACCCAAATCCTTCATCTCGAATTCTTTGGACATTTGCTTCTTCAACTTGCTTATCTCATTCATATCTGATCCTGCAATCAACATATCATCTACATACAGAAGTAGAATGATATACGAACTCTTGAACTTCTTCAGATAACAACAGTGATCGGCTTCACATCTCTTGTAACCGGTCTTCACCATGAAATTATCAAACTTCAAGTACCACTGCCTTGGCGCTTGTTTCAGACCATACAGACTCTTCTTCAACTTGCACACCCAATTCTCTTTTCCAATAACTTGGAATCCCTCAGGCTGTGCCATGTAAATATCTTCTTCAAGGTCACCATGTAGAAATGCTGTTTTCACATCTAGCTGCTCTAGATGCAAATTCTCTGCTGCTACAATACTCAGAACTAACCTGATGGTGGTCAGTTTCACCACTGGAGAGAAGATCTCATCATAATCAACTCCCTTCTTCTGCTGAAATCCCTTGACCACTAACCGAGCTTTATACCGTTTAGAACCATCATGTTCATCTTTGACCCTGAAAACCCATTTATTCTGAAGAGCTTTCTTGTCTGGCGGAAGCTTTACAAGAACCCAAGTCTTGTTCTTGTCTAGTGAACTCATTTCCTCTTTCATTGCTCGCTCCCACTGGAACGAGTCCTTCATCTTGACTGCTTCAGAGTAGCTCTCTGGTTCACCATTTTCTGTCAAGAGAATATAATTAACTGAGGGGCCGGTGCGACTGGGACTGTACCTGTCCGGCGCTTTAGAAACTCTGGTGGATCTCCTGACCGAAGTATCAGACTGGTCAGGCTGCTGTGGAGACTGTTCGTCTTCAGACTCTGAACTCCCACTGTCAGAAACTCCCACTGACTCTTCATTCTCACCATCTTCAGTCTCTGGTTCTGTGTCATCTTCAGATTCTGTTACGGGCTCTGTGACAGATTCTTTCTTCTGATTCTCAACACTAAACTCAACTGTTTCTTTCTGAACCTTTGACTTATCCAAGTTTCTGTCTTTGTACAATTCTTCTTCATTGAACTCAGCGTGCTTGCTTCTGACTACCTTTCTGCTTTCAAAATCCCAAAGCCTGTAGCCCATTTTATCACCCCCATATCCAATGAAGATATACTTCTTTGCTTTAGCATCCAACTTGTCACCTTCAGGGTTGATATCATAAGCACTACACCCGAAGATTCTCAGGTGATCATACTCAACTGCTTTACCCTTCCATTCTTCTTGAGGAAGCTTGAATCCTAACGGTACTGAGGGTCCACGGTTGATAAGATGCGCTGCTGTGTTAACTGCATCAGCCCAGAACATCTTAGGAAGCCCTGCATTCAATCTCATGCTCCTGGCTCTTTCACATAATGTTCTGTTCATCCTCTCTGCAACTCCATTCTGTTGCGGAGTTCCTGGAACTGTGTTTATCATCTTGATCCCTCTATCAGCACAATAATCTGTGAACTCCTTGCTGATATATTCACCACCGTTATCCGACTTCAAGCATTTCACCTTCAAATCAGTTTCAAGTTCAACAGCAGATTTCCATTTCTTAAAAGTATCGAAAACTTCAGATTTATGTTTAAGAAAGTAAACCCATACCTTGCGTGTTGAATCATCTATGAAGGTCACAAAGTAGCGAGATCCTCCAAGTGAAGCTATTGATGTCGGTCCGTATACATCTGAGTGAATAAGCTCCAATTTCTGAGCTTTCGGTGCTCTCCCAGTCTTCACAAAAGTCACCTTCTTTTTCTTGCCTAGGATGCACGGTTCACAAAATTCTGACTCGACCTTCTTCAACTCTGGAAGTTTTCCCGTGGCAACAAGCATCTTCATCCCCTTTTCACTCATGTGCCCAAGTCTTTGATGCCATAACTTTGTCTGACTCTGGTCACTCGACACTGCATTCACCCCATCAGTTGATGCTTCAACCATGTACAAACTACCTCTCTTCTTGCCTCTAGCAACTACCATACTGCCCTTAACAACTCTCCATTGTCCTCTACCAAAGTGAACATCATATCCCTGATCATCAAGCTGACCGATGGATATAAGCATCCTCTTCAAACCAGGAATAACCCGAACATTCTTCAAGGTCCAAATGGTTCCCAATGGAGTTTTAAGGTCTATGTCTCCAATTCCTGTAATATCAAGACTCTGATTATTAGCCAAACGAACTTTACCAAAGTTACCTGTTCGCAGATTCTTCATCTTCTTCGTGCTAAAAGTAGCATGGAAAGACGCTCCTGAATCCATAATCCAGTCTTCAACAGAACTCTCGATACAGCAAATAAGAGCATCCTCTGAATCTGAGGATGTAGTAGCATTCACCTCCCTTTTCTCTCTCGCAGGTTCAGAACACTGACTTCTGAAATGCCCAAACTCCTTACAGTTCCAACACTGTATGTCTTTCCTTGGCTTTCCAGGTCTTGACTTACTCCTGCGTTTTGACTTCGATCTACCCTTATTTCCTCCTCTGTTATTACTTCTCCCTCTACCTTCAGTACTGAGCAACGAGCTTGATTCTCCATTGTTCCTTCTTCTGGAGTCCTCATTCAGTAATAAATCACGAACTCTTCCAAAACTGAGAGTCTCAACTGACCCTGTGACTGCTGTGATTGTGCCTGACCAGCTGTCAGGTAATGAGGATAACAATAGACAAGCCTGCAATTCATCATCTATCTTAAAATTCACAGAAGACAAACGAGTCAAATGTGATTTAAATAAATTAATATGCTCAGTAACAGAACTTCCCTCTTTCATACGAATATTGACTAACTCCCGAATCAGGAACACTTTGTTAGCAGGAGACGGCTTCTCGTACATGTCTGACAAAGCTTCCATAATCCCACGCGCTGTGGTTTGTTCCAGAATGTTGTAAGCTACATTCATGGAGAGAGTAAGCCGAATCGTTGACTGTGCTTTCTTGTCAAGATTCGTCCATTCTTTCGTGATGGTCTCAGGGGGAGGGTCTAGTGCAGCATCTAACTCCTTCTGTATAAGCAAATCCTTGATTTGCATCTTCCACCAACCAAAGTTCTTTCCATCAAACTTCTCTACCTTGACTTTTCCTTCTTCACACATTATCCCTTGTCTAAATATCTAGGAAACTAGCCAAAATAATAAAATACCACCAAAATACAAACTCCCCAACAAAAGTCTAACCAACTTCCTTTATGACCCCACTTCTCCACTGTTACTTTTAGACAAACAAACACCAAACCTTTTGATAAAATTAAAAAGGGACCACAACACAGTAGCTTCTCTTTCAACTTCTCTCCACTAGTTTGTGTCTTGTATTCCTTCTTAACCAACAAGCAGGCACCAATCTCTGTCCTCAAGCACGTGCACCACAATAATAGTCAAGTTGGAACCCTCCTGGTTCAAATACTTTGACACTTTGCGGCTGCTATGGGATGGTCCGATTGAATCCCTAGATGGGTTGTGCTGGCAGAGGTCTGGTAGGGGTTCGACTGAAGGAAGGCGGCGGTTCTGAGTTTGCAACGACAGAGCACTAATCGGCAGATTAGGTGCAGGGGCGGCGGCTAGGGTTTTTAAATCTAGCGGCGGCGTTTAATGGTGGGTGACAGTATAAGGTGGTTAACGGCAGGAGGAGGGTGACGGCTGGAGGGTGGGTGTCGACAGAGGTGGGAGGTGGCTGGCGGGTGTTCTTTCTGATCTGATCTAGAGCCTGAGCTCTGATACCAGTTGTTAGGATCGAGAACACACACACGCACACGAACACAAGTATTTACGTGGTTCGGTCTAAACTGACCTACGTCCACGGGGGCAACTGGGGTTTCTTATTATTGAGTGATACAGAATTACAAGTACAAGAGATTATTTATAGGCATAAATTAGGGTTTAAACCCTATGCTAATCTTGCTCAACAAGTTAAACAAACTGGGCTTCAAACGACTGGGCCTATAAGTGGGCTGAAGGCAACATCTCCAACAGAAACGTAGACCAACTGGAAACGCACATAAAATAAATACGAAAATGAAAGAAAAAAAGTTTAAGACGTAGAAGAACTCGTATTTATACTGATACATGTACGAAAATGTATAATCTCGATATTTTCCAAAATGAAAAAAAAAATAAGTCGAAATATAGCTCAACTCGTATTTATACTGATAAATATATATAAAGTTCTGCACGTAAAAATGTAGTTTTTGTCTAAGTACAGATACGAAAATGAGTAAACTCAAAATTTTGCAAAAGGAAAAAAAGTTTAAATCGAAACGTAGGTGAACACGTATTTATACTGACAGTTTGACACATATATAAAAATTCGCACTTTAAAAAGTAGTTTTTTTTTCCAAAATGAAAAAAAAGTTTAAGTCGAAATATAGCTCAACTCGTATTTATACTGATACATATATAAAGTTCCGCACGTAAAAATATAGTTTTTGTTCAAGTACAGATACGAAAATGGGTAAACTCGAAATTTTGCAAAAGGGAAAAAAGTTTAAATTGAAACGTAGATGAATACGTATTTATACTGACACATATATAATTCGACTTAGATAGCACTACACTTTAACCGGTGTCCTTATATTTGTTTTTTTATCACTAATTCCCTGGTTAATAAATATGTAGTCCATTAATCCATGAACTATGCTCTCCTTTGTAAGCTTAGTTCAAAGTTTTTTCTTTTCATTTAAGTAAGGAAAACATTCAAGTCTTTCCATGGAACTCAACTTATCAAGTAATTGGAAAAGTATCATGCAAGTTGGCCATATTCTGGATCCTTAAATCATTGAGCTGGAAGGTTTATTAAAAGGTTTGGTGGGTTGGAAAGATATTGTGTTTTGGTTAGATAATTGGTTTCTCCATAAAGACAGACTTTTTCCTTCTTTTTACACTCGTATGCCGAATTTGAAAATACCACTATGATAAAATGGAATCCGAAATAGTCGTTCACTGTAAGATCTGGTGTAAGGTGCTCGTGTCCTATGCGAGTGGCCTATGGGGATACCGTAAGTATAGTTTTGGATATCCCAAATTCGATTCATGGCTCGAGCCATAGGAAGAAGACCGTGTAATCGGGTTTCCTAGTTTAGTTGTGGATGTACGGTGTGCAAGAAATGATAGAAGTATTTTGGAACGGGCCAAGATTAGGGAAAACTCTATTTATCCCTATTACACTTAACTAACTTTCCCGCCAAAACTCTATCTTTGAACTGACACTAACTATTACATTGACTTTTATTGACTCAACTATTGGACTATATCAGATTGTAATAGATATGAATGTGACAGACATGTGGATTAAACTCATGGTGGAAAAAGTCTCGGATTCTTGGTGTGAATCTAAGTATAATATTTGTAACATTGTGGCTCGATTTTGTGGTTTAGTTTCTCTTCGCGTCCCGGATCATAGGTGCGTCCACAGAAGAGGAAATCTCAATGCATCTAGCCCGAAGGCTATATCTTTGAATTAATCATCGACTTTGGGACCTGTTCTTTCATTTTCTAATGAAGGGATCTCGGTCTCACTAACAAAACCTGACGATGAGTCTTTCTGGGCCCTCTTTTTATAATAGACCCACGTAAACTTCTGTAAGAAACGAAAGGAAAAAAAACATGTTTAACTTTTTGGAAAAAAAAATACCCATACCAAATGGGTTAACCTGGCTTTTAGATGGCTCGTGTTCATTTGTCATGTTTGAAAAACAGTAAGATGAGAAAAACATTTTTTTGCTGTGTCGTGTTCGGTTTATATTTCATATCTTCGTGTCATGACATGAATTGCCACCTCTAAACGATTCTTCATTTTGGTTTGATTTCTCTTTGCTCCTGTGTATGTATTTTACATTTTTACATTTTTTTGAACAACCAAACGAGACCATATTTCATTCACCTTCAACAATTATTACACATCCGGCCCCATTAGCCAGCAACTAAACTGGGCCAGCCCAGAACCAAACAAGACTATACATCCATTATGTAACGCCCCAAAAATGATACATAATAATAGTGTGATGAAAATTGAATATGTATATATATATATATATACGTATGCGCGTGTATATATGTATGTATGGGTGTGTATGTGTGCGAGAATATACGTGTACGCATAGGTGTGCCCTAGTTGTAATTAGTGCATTGGTAGTCGTACATTCTACAAACATAAAATTTACCAAGTTAACTACTTGGGTAAAATGGTGGAAGTTTACTTGACAAAAGTGGAGGGGCTTAAGTTGAATAAAATCAAGTTCATGGGTTATTAAGGGGGAGGACTCAAACCAAAAAGAACTCCAGGAAAGGAGTTCACGTTTTTGGAGAAGGGAAGACCACCCCTAACCCCAAACTCAATAATCAGCCCCAAATCCATGCCAAGATCGATTATTGGACCTGCATGTTGAAGATTCCTAGTCATCTAGTGTCAACAAACATGAGGTAAGTGGTAGAATTTCATGGATGATGAAATACTAGGGTCCATACATGATTAGGTGTGAATTCATGTGGAGACTAGTTGCAAATTGTGATTTAACTTGTATGCATGCTAATTTTGTGGAAATTTAGTAAAATAAAGAGGTTTCATGGAGTTTGGAGTGGATGTTGATCTTTGGGTATAACCCATGAGCATTCTTGGTTAAGTTGATATGTAGGTTGAAAGAATTTGATGTGTGCTATATTTGATGTCTATTGAATGAATGGTATGTAATGTAGGGAAGAAATATGATGATCTATGTTATGAGCTATGAAGGTATGCATGAGATGCTTGTACATTGTGTTTTAAATGTTGTATGCACACCAAGTGTTTGATGAAATGTCTAGATTAGTCTAACTTGCGAAATTGTAGGCAAGATTGGACAAGTATGAAAGTAGTGTGATAATTGATGCAATTGATAGTAGGTTAACAAGAGGATTGCGTCTTAGAGAGTATCCGTGTGGGAATTTATTGAATTATATGAATTGGTAAGAAGTATGCATTAGTAGTGTGTACACTATGCTTAAATAGTATGATGCACACCATGTGATGGACAATTGGTATGATGAATGATCTTGTATGTTAGTGAGACATGAATATGATGTTTATGGTAAAATTCATATGACCTAGCATGTTAATATAGACATACGTTTGTAAGAAGAAAGTATGAATGGTAGAAAGTGGACTTTCCGCCAAGTCAATAGTGTAGAATAGCATGGTTAGGTTCCCAAACTTAATTGTGCGATTAGAAGCACTATGTGACGCATACATGTTAAAACCATGAGATATATATGATAATGAATGGTATTACATGATGAGAGAACCAATGTGGTTGTGTATGTATGTTGTAGATATAGTAGAAGTTGACTAATGAAAGTCAATGTGTTATTTGATGGAGAATGATTGTTAGTGTGATATGATCATGTATGCTAACAATGATGTGAATATGGTGATATGAAAGGATAGGAATAATGGACTCAAGCATGGGAAGCTAATGGGTCAAGACGGAACAATAAACAAGCAAGAACTTGGAGAACACGAGGTAAGTGAATTCCTATTCTATTTAGAATAACAAATTCATTTATGTATATGTACGCGTAGGTAGAATGGAAAATGTGAAATGATGGTACATTAGATATAGTGCCGTAAGGCATTTTACGGAGATTATAACGGTTAAAACGCAGCTTCGGACGGATCGGCACGGATGGGTCAAGAAGGGATGGAAAGAAGAAGCAAAAGGAGGAAAAGTGCAGAGCCCACCGTAAGGTTACGGTGGCCACCGTACCCTTACGGTAGCCCCTGCACCCCTTTTTCCACCGTATGGCAGCCTATACCCACCGTAGGGGTTTTGAGGCCCACCGTAAGGGTACGGTGGCCACCGTACCCTTACGGTGGCCCCTGGAAAGAAATGTTAATTTCTAGCAATTTTTGATGTTTTGCTTGTGTGTGCGACCCGTAATTGCGTTTAATGCACCAATTAACATCGTTGGACCTTGTGTGGGACTTTGTAAGGGTGTAGCATGTAATAGTAATGTTGGTTACGTAGACATGATCGTAGTACGGAATGGTACAAGTGCGTGTAGTTTAATTGATGCATTCTTCGACGACATCAAATACGGTAAGTAGATTACCATGATTATGTAGATTGTAGATGTGATGTACATATGGGTTCTCATGCTCGGGTTAGAGGGAGAGAGTTACTTGTATGTATGGTGGTATCATAGGCGGAAGTTGTATGCTTGTATGTATTGTAGAATTATACGAAGGACTTGTATACTTGTATGTATGGTGGTATTATAGGTAGAAGTTGTATACTTGTATGTATGGTGGTATTATAGGTAGAAGTTGTATACTTGTATGTATGGTGGTATCATAGGCGGAAGTTGTATGCTTGTATGTATTGTATAATTATACGAAGGACTTGTATACTTGTATGTATGGTGGTATTATAGGTAGAAGTTGTATACTTGTATGTATGGTGGTATCATAGGCGGAAGTTGTATGCTTGTATGTATTGTAGAATTATACGAAGGACTTGTATACTTGTATGTATGGTGGTATTGTAGGTAGAAATTGTATACTTGTGTGTATGGTGGTATTATAGGTAGAAGTTGTATACTTGTATGTATGGTGGTATTATAGGTAGAAGTTGTATACTTGTATGTATGGTGGTATCGTAGGTGGACATTGTATGCTTGTATGTATGGTAGTATTATATGAGGGAATTGCATGCTCGTATGTATTGTAAAAACTTACGAAGGAAGTGTATGCTGGTATGTACTGTGAGAGTATAGGGAGGAAGTTGTATGTTTGGACATATTGTGAGGTTATTAACCTTTGTTTGAGAATGATGAAAATGTAGGTATATAAGCATGATTTGCAGGAGATGTGGAGGTTCGGGTCGGGGTAACCCACCCGAACTTGAAGGAAGGATCTTAGACAGGATCACAGACTATTGTGGGATGCTACTTCCGCATCATAAGTAGATTTTATAAAGTTACCTATTGAATTAACGGATTGGTTATGTGGTGATTGCAGGATGACTGGTTTACCTAGTAGAGCAAGGGATGGAGATCGAGCGAGGAGGCGGATTGTACGTGGTCACGGTCGTCTGATCTAGTAGAAAGGAGTCACGTTGATAGTATTACTAAATATTATAAGATGTAACACCAAAAATACTTAGAAGATTCGGTTTCTAAACATTTAAGTTGTTTTTAAAGAAATGAATTTTTCGGTTGGTATTTTCCGCTGCGACTTTTCTGTAGATCAGAATTAGAGTGTTACACATTAATACAAAACACCAAAGATAACCCAACCCACGGCCTTTCACCCGTTGTCAAAAATGGAGAATTCGTTCCAATTTTCTATCGATATGTTCGTCTGTCGCCCTCTTTTAACCATCCACCAAAAGGCTTCCGTCTTTATTTCTTCTACCAGTCTCGTTGTTGCAACTTGGACGTCTTTAAAAATGCAATCGTTCCGGCATAGCCAAAGCTTCCATAATGTCAATAGTGTTATCGCATAGACTGCTTGTTGTTTCTTCTTAGACCCATCACAATCCCCTACGAAGCTGATAAGCAACTCCAAAGACTCGAACGATTCTGGAATATTGATCTTTAGCCACACTCTAATGCACCACCAAGCCGCTCTAGCCCATAAACAATCCAACAGAATGTGATGTACCGTCTCCGGTTCCGTCCTACATCTTTTGCACAGCCCGTCTCCAAAATTTACTCCTCTGAACGCCAAAGTTTCCGTCGTCGGGATCCTGTTAAGAAGTGCCTGCCAAACAAAACAATTTACTTTTGGGGTAGCTAATCGACACCACCTGTGTATACAACTTATGTTATTATTCGCTACAGCTTGTGATATTGACTCCCTGACCATTTTGACCAAATAGCATAACTCCTTGTCTTCGATTACTTTTGGGGTAGCTAATCGACACCACCTGGGTAATTGTTTGGTTATTTATAATATCCGTCAATTCCACAAACTGATTATACACCTCCTCTGAACTCGAAAAACGAGTCCACTGAAGGTCCTAACCCATAATCCCGTCCACCCGGTTGCAACAGTCCGCCACCCTGTCGTTTTTGTTTTTGCTGAGACCATAAAGAGAAGGGAACCGGTCCTTGAGACTGCTGTTAAGACACCATATATCTTTCCAAAAGCGAACCGTATCTCCTCTGCCAATTATACACTTAAACTTTTCTTCCAATGACATTCCCATATTATCGAACACATCCTGAATTGATACAATATTATTCCATGTACTAGGTAATGATTTTTTACAAGGGATGAAGTTTGATCCTCTACCACCACCATGAATTGCCCCGATGATTCTACACCAGAATTGAAACGGTTGTGCTTTAAACCTCCACCACCATTTCGTAAGGAGCCCGACATTCATCTCTACAATACTATTGACCCCTAGACCACCTTCTTTTTTTGGTTTGTTGATTCTATCCCAGGCAACCCATTTTATTTTCTTCTCCCTCCACAGAAATTTCCATCTAAGGCCTTCAAGTACCTTCACTACCCCCGCCGGTACTTTGAATAAAGATAGATAGTGGTTCGGGAGGGACCCGAGTACAGCTTTGACCATCACCAATCTCCCGGCAAACGATAGTGTTCGAGCCTTCCAATGCGACAATCTAGCTTGAAACTTATCAACCACCGCTTTCCAACTTTTTATTCTTTTCATATTTTCACCCAACGGTAGTCCGAGGTAAATGAATGTTAAATTTCCTTTTTTGCACTTAATAACATCAGCCGCCCTTAACACCAAATCCTCCTCCACGTTAACACCAAATAGTTTACTTTAGGGATGAGCTCGGGACGGTATCGGTACCGAACCGATACCGATCCCGACAATACCGATACCGAAAATTCCAAAAAACCAATACCGATACCGATACCGATTATATCGGTACGGTATCGGTATCGGTTCGGTATCGGTACGGTACCGGTGTGGTATCGGTATTTTACCTTAAAATACCGAACCGATACCGATCCCGTACCGATACCGATAATACCGAAACCGAAAACCTCTAAATGTGGGTACCGATACCGATACCGAACACCCTCGGTTCGGTATCGGTTCGGTACGGGATCGGTATTTTTTCGGTTCGGGATCGGTATTCGGGACCGGATGCTCATCCCTAGTTTACTTTTTGCTAAGTTAACTTTGAGGCCCGAGGCTACTGCAAAACTACGAAGCAGCCTATTAAGGTTTTGAACATTTTCCACGGACCAACTCCCGAGAAACAAGGCATCGTCTGCATAGAAGAGATGGGACAGAATCGGCCCCTCGTTTGGCAGTTTTATACCCGTGAATGAACCAGATGCCACCGCATTTGTAATCATGACATGCAATGCTTCCATGACTATCGTAAAGAGGAAAGGGGAGAGTGGATCCCCTTGGCGCAGCCCTCTTTTCAGTTGAAATTCCCCTGAGGGGGAGCCGTTAATAAGAATAGACGCTTTACTTGTAAAAAGTAGCCCCATGATCCAATTTTTCCATCTTGACGGGAACCCCATGTGGTGCATCACATTAATAAGGAACTTCCAAGAAATGCAATCACAAGCCTTTGCGAAGTCCACTATAAATAGTAACAACTTCTCTTTTAGTTTCTTTGCCCAAGAGATAACTTCATTCGCTGTAAGAGGCCCGTCAAAAATGTTTCGATCTTTAATGAATGCCGATTGCTCCACCGAAATAATGCTCCCAAGCACCCTCTTGAGTCTTGATGCTAACACTTTCGTGATAATCTTTTCAATTACCCCCAATCAAGGAAATTGGACGAAAATCCGATAATGTTAATGGGTCTACGACTTTTGGGATAAGAGCGACAAATGAGTTATTACATGAAGTGTGCACCGAGCCATGCCTAAAAAATTCAGCCGTAATATCCTTAATATATTTCTCAAAGCTCCCCCAATAGTGCTTTATGAAAGCGAAAGAGAACCCGTCTGGTCTCGGCGCTTTTCCCCCCCACACTCCCAAATCGCCTCCTTAATTTCTTCCGAAGTGAATGGTGCCACCAATAAAGAAGCTTCGTCTACCGTCAATCTTTACATTTTTACATATTAATGATATTGTAGAAATTAGGGGTGAGCAAAATTAACCATAACCGACATAACCGAACCATAACCGATATAACCGAACCGATTTTAACCGATAACCAACATAACCAATGGTTATGGTTATGAAATTTCTATAACCGACCGAGCGGTTATGGTTATGGTTATGAAGCTTTGGTTAACCGATATAACCGGACCGAACCGAACTTGTATCGTTAAGTTTATGTAATAGATTTATGTTCTATATTAACTGTATATAGAGGTTTTTTTAATAATAAAAGTATGTTATTAACAACATGATATTGATGTAGTATTCTTTTATATGATGAATAAAACTTGTAAGTTGTAACCAAGGGGTTAAATATGTTTTTTTGTTAATATCTTATTAAAAGGGATCCCACATTGGTATTTTAACTAGAAAGTGTAGTCTTGATTAACTTATAAATAATAACCCAAGCTAAATCTATCATTGTAGGTTCTGAGTTTTTAAGACCCATGGGCTTTTAATTTTATAATTTAGCCGAAAGTTAGCTTTGGTTGATTTTTTTGGTTAATAACCGAAATAACCATAACCGAACCATAACCGAATTCATAACCGATTAACCATAACCGAAGTTTGGTTATGGTTATGGTTACGAAAATTCCATAACCGAAATAGCGGTTATGGTTAAGGTTAATGGTAAAAACCGACCCAAACCGACCCATGCACACCCCTAGTAGAAATACCACAATCATCAATATCAAATCAAAGCAACCAACATATAGGGCTGTTAAGTGTTAATTAACAATCTTGAAATGAACATATATGAGATTTTATTTACATTATTAAAAACAAGTTTGCCGAATAAATTTGTTGACAAGACCGTGTCAAATCTTAAATAATAATACCGTGTTACATTGTTACAGAATATACTAAACTTTTGCCCAATTCAACTCGTAAGCGTTTTATAAAAACTTTTAATTTTGCTAATAGTTAACAGGCTCGTCTCAGACTCGGTGTAAGGTGTGCTGCCGAGCCAGGCCCACGATTTCTGAGTGCTATATATAATAATAAACACGCAAGCTATAATTTAGAAGTCAAGATGGTCCAGTGGCTAAGACACGTCGTGCGTGCAGGAGGTATTTAGGTTTGAATATGTTATAGTTTAAGGGCTCATTTTTTTTCTTGTACGGGACCCCTAAATCCCTAGCAATTTTCAGGTACGGCCCTGATAGTTAATACCGTTTAGTTTGTGAAACGATTTAGGAGTTTATACAAATTTTAAAATATTTGTGAGTCCAAATATTTATCTGGTTACATACAATCATAGAAAAAACTTGCAAAATCAAATTCCAATTAAACAACTAAAAACACCCAAAACTTTAAATAAAAACGATATTCATATATAATATAGCCTCAACTCAGAGTCTCATACAAATGGTAAACATGCCAAAAGAATCAATCCAATACAAATATTGGATACCAACATAACCACAATAAATTGGTATAATAAACACTATATAATCAAACAAATCTCATAATCTCATAGATTAATTATCTCCAGATAGATAAATCAATTCCTGAGCAGGGCGACGACAGAGAGAACCAAAGAAGTTGCAACCATAACACCTGACGCGGGAACAGAAAACCCTGCTCCTGCGTCAGGAGACGGTGCTGAAGGTGCTGGGGCCATCGCGAATTCCTGAGCGGACACCGTTGCAGCCGCGGCTAGCGCCAAGACAATGACTGCTGATGCCTTCTTCACAATGCTAAGTTGTGCCATTTTTGTTCAATAAGTTAAGGTTGAAAAATAGCACTTGAAAGGTTGATACTTACTAAAATAGTAAAACAAAGGTTTGTGTTGTGAAAAATATGTTGTGGAAGTGGTGGTATTTATAGGAGTGTTGATTGGGTTTTAAGTTTTCAAAGGTTTAGGGGTGAAGGGAACGTTAAAGTGACGGGTCACCTACAATAATATTATTATTATTGTTTTTATAATGTGAATGAGTTATGTCGGTGATGAAAAGTATGACAGGCGCATAACGGTTAGTTTTTGAAAGCAAATGGTTAGTCGACACGTCGTATTCTAGACCGACTTGGTTTTTACGGCTACAACATAGTCTCATACCTCACGGCACGTTTGTTTTTCCAAACTAAAAATTGACGTTGTAAACTAATATTAATATTTTAGTTTTAATAATTTTATTTTATATTACAAAAATAAAAGATAGTATTTTTTTGTGCAAAGAGGAAAGATCCATTTTGGTCATCATATTTTTTTATTTAAGTTTAAATTTATTGAATGAGGATTGGAAGAAACAAAAATTATTAAAAAGATATACAGTGTTTGGTTTGAAAATTTGTAAATTGTTTAGAACGTTAAATGACTTCGAAATTAATGTTTATAGAGCAATATTTTACTTTAAATAATTTTAATTTTGAATTTAATAAAAAATAAAGGTATTTTTGATGTGAAGATTCATTGTGATTATATTAAACCCTTTGGGTTTGTTTTGGCGTTTTAATCAAAATTTAGCTTTTTTAAAGCAATGAGAATTTGAAGAAAACTAAAACTAAAAGTACTTTAAAAAACTTATAAAGTGTTTGGTTCAAATATGCAAATGAATTTGTAATGTTTAAAACGTTAAATAATTAAATTTTCACATGCCCATTGCTCGTTTAATCCCTCTCGACCCCCTCGACCCCGATGAACCAAAACCTCTCTAGTGATCTTCATTTGATCTAGCTTGATCACTCAAATCTTTTTCTACATCGTATTTATTTAGTTTAGAGTTTAGACTAAACGCTACACTAGTTCTATTCTAGTCTGGTTCCAACTGCCGAGTAATTTTCAACTAGAAAAAACTTCATCTTTGTCAATATGTATGCCCAATTTGATTCTAGATTCGATGACAAGTAGATTTTGAATTAAGCAAGCGCAATGGAATGAATATGCACATAAAAACAAGTATTAGGAATTTAGGATACTATATAACCTGAAACTTTTGTTACCAATGTCAGGTAACACCACTATTGAGCTAATAAATCCACTCTTTTCCCTTACATATCGAGTCCAACAACTAACAAGTACATGCAAGACATGAATAAGAATATAGCAACCTCATGATATGCAAAGAAGAGCATATCGTGTCGAACTAGAATGTGTCAATTGTCATATACACGAATTAATCAAACACCCTTTCGTGAGAAAAAGATTACGCGTTTGTCGTTTGACATTAATATATATGAAACATAAAAAAGGTAATATAATCAAACAAATAAGGTATAAAAATAAAATAAAATAATATAAAACGGTAGGCACGTAAATATTATAATATAAATAAAAATCTGCAATATTTACTACAGCTGTACACGGCTTTTAAATATTCAGCCGTTGAAAACCAATCATAACCACAAACATGTACCCATGTGACCGTTCTACTCAAAAGAAACCAAAAATGTTAGAAAAAAAAAAACAGAAAATAACAAAAACCAAGCTGTCACACTAATTCCCCCCTATAAAAACATAAGCTTGTACCCATATTATTCAATCATTCAACTTCTCTCATTAACATTTAGCAACATTTCAATTTCCACAAAAAAACATTTGTTCTAGCAAAATGGCCCAAGTTAGCAACATTGTCAAGAAAGCCGCGGTTGTAGCCGTTGTGGCACTCTCAACGGTTGCAACTGTGTCAGCTCAAGCGATGGCTCCAGCGCCTGCTCCAGACGCTGGAGCCGCTGGCTCTATTCCAGTTTCCGGAATATTGATAGGATCGTCCATGGTTCTGTCTCTTGTTGCTCTCTTCAGGAACTGATTGTTCGTCTTGATTGTTGAGGATTGAAGCTTGAATCGCATATGTATTTATATGTATTTGATTTATAATGATTCTTTTTGTAAGATGATATATGATATCATGATGATACTATTTGCATTTTGTAATTTTTAATTGGCTGATATGATATTATATCTATTTTATTTAATTGTTGTGTGTAGTGGCAATTGAGTGATATATCGACGTTATGATTTCTTAAAGCAAAATGGTATTGTTATGGTTGAATAAGGTTCAATGATTTATTAATGTTTTAAACGTAATTGTTTTGCAATTTAGTTGTAGATTTATAGGGCCACACGGGAGCCAGTGGAAACATCACCCATGGAGATGGGGTAAAGTTTTTCACCATTTCAAATAGACCGCTTTAGCAAAAGTGTTGATTTATTGTTTATTTTTTAAGTTTATAGGGTTGTAATCATTTTTTAGGTTACCAAACATCTTGCTCAATAACCTGGGCAAGGAGGATATTAAAAACTTTAGGGGTCTTGGTATAGGAGGTATACGAGAAACTCAATTTGGTGTTATTATAGAAGTGGTGGGGCATCTAAAATCAAAACCAAAGCAGCTTTGGGTTGAGGTAATTAAATCATTCATGATAACAGTAGATCAGTGTCGTCCATCCCAATTAAAAAAAATCATGCTCTAGCATTGGATTAGAAGTTTTAGAACACCCAGCAGTAATCAAGAAAAAGAAGAGTTGAAACGCTTAAACATGGCACTTTCATAGCAGCAAATAAAGGTTAGAAGTGACCATTGCTAGTGGAAAGATGATGTGAATTCAGGTTTTACCATAAAGAAAATGAGGATGGAGCTAGCGACACAAATTTACATAAACACCCCTGCTAACAGCTTTGTATGGAACAAAATTGCAACTACAAAAACCAATATGTTTGCTTGGAGGGCTTCAGAACACAAAATCCCAATGGTGGTGGCATTGGCGAGAAAAGGTATTGCACACACTTTAGCAACATGTATACTGTGCAGCGTATCAAACTAAGCTATGGACCATGCCTTGATTCAGTGTTCAATTGCGAGTTCAATGTGACACCTGGCAAACTTCGGTTATTAACTTTTGAAAACTCAGTAAGTCTACCTTAGCGAGTCGTGCATACATTACACATGACAAGGTCAGTCGAGTCTAGTCGTACATCATTGGGGTTCTAACACACACAAGTCTCGAGTCCCGGGAATTGGTGAACAAGTGTGAACGTGTTTGTTTTCATGAATTATGTGTTTATAATCATTATGTGACTTGTCGGTACGTGAATACGTGCTTATATGTGTTAAAATAGTGTTTAACGCGCCAAATATTGGGAGTAAGCTGCAGGGGGCGATTAGCCCCTATCAGGGGGCGATTAGGAGGCCTAATCGCCTGATAGGGGGCTAATCGTGTAGAAAAGGAGGCGATTAGGCCTATCCATGTGGCCTAATCGCGTGTTACAAATTCCTACTCGCCTGTTGCAGCCCTGACGACTAGAAACGCCTATAAATACCACCCTTGTGTTGCAAAACATCATTTTAGAAACCCTAGCACACCCCAAAGCCATTACACACTATATACAACCTCTGTAACACGTTTTTGATCAAGAAACCACCTTTATAAGATCTTACACCTTCCTTTGCTAAAATCTAAGGTGTGTTCATCTTCTTAAACCTTGTTAATGATAAAGTTTTACTCCCTAGAGGTCCAGATCTGGTTTCTAAGTATTTGTGTCTTTGAAAACTTGTTAAAAACAGATTATAAACAAACCCACACCTTCATGCTTGTTCTATGTTATGTTATCATGCAAAGATGAGATTTTTGATATTAAAACGTGTTTGTTTCCACGTGTTTGATATGTTTCTGACTTAAATGAATCATTAGGATGATTGCCTATGAATTTGGGAGCATATGGTTATGTTTTGATGATATTTGGTATTTTGACCCGTTTGGGTGATTTTGGGAGACTTAGTGTGTTTTAATATGTTTTGATGATTCTAGAGGATTAGGGTTTGCTCTAGGATGATGCTAGAACAGTAGGGAAGGATTAGATGACGTTGTTATGTGTTGAAATCTGAGTATTTGCTATTTAGGGTAAGTTTTACATGATGATGTGATGTTTACATGATGAATATGCTATTTTGGGAAAACGCTTGCATTCGAGACTGTTAGAGAGATAATGAATTGGGGGGTTTTTGCTTGGAATAGCTTGGAAATTGATTTGGGTTTGATATTGGGTGTTTCCACTTGTTTCGGATCTGATTTGGAGGGTTAAACGCGCGAAAACCCGTTACACAACTGCAGCAGGCGATTAGGAATCCTAATCGCCTGATGCAGGGGTGAGTAGGGAAGGTTAGGGGGCGAGTAGGCCCCTAATCGCCTGATACAAGGGGTGATTAGCCCTATTCATGTGGTATGGCATGTGATTAGCCCTAATTGCCTGGTTGACCATCCTAATTGCTTGTTGACCATCCTAATTGCCTGGTCGACCATCCTAATTGCTAGTTGACCATCCTAATTGCTAGTTGACCATCCTAATTGCCTGGTTGACCATCCTAATTGCTAGTTGACCATCCTAATTGCTAGTTGACCATCCTAATTGCCTGTTTGACCATCCTAATTGCTAGTTGACTTTCCTAATTGCATGATTAATGTCTAATCACGTGATTAGCTGATTTAAGCATAGTTTGACATCCCGAACATGAAATGACACCTAGGAACATGCTAGGAACCTTGTGGAATGTCCGATAACCCGGTAATACACGTGTGGACTCGTATATGCGATATATGAACTATATATTGACTTTGGTGAACTGTTATGCGTATGAGGTGCATGTTTGCTTGTGATTGCATGATTTCTCATTCTTAGCTAACACGTGAGTCGTCGGGTCACCAATGGGATGTCGGGTCTTGTCTGTGGGGTCAAAGTAATAGTCAAACGTGTTTTCAAAACATACTTGGTCATGGTCTGGACACTTGGGGACTATTTGACCTGCGGGTCAATGGTTCGGGTACTCATATGCATTCGATGATAGGTTGCCGATACTAGGGCTGTCATTTGCATTGTCTGTGGTTTATTAAGAAGAACGCAATCTAAGGTGAGTTCACGACCCCTCTTTCTACTGGTTTTACTTTAGGGGGAGAAAACATGCTGGGTATTCGTATCCATTAAACATGTGTCAAACTTACGTTTTGGTATTCATGAAAGATGTGTTAAACTACGTTTTGGGATTCATAAATGTTTTACAAGGTATTCGTATTCATAAAAACTTACAAGGAAGGTAATGGTTGTTAAAAGGAAATTGTGTATTCTTGAATTCATTTCATATTGGGTATTCTTCTGGGTTGCTATGCGATTTGTTAAAGTCCCGGGGAAAACCATGAATGTGCGGTGGTTGCACAACGGGGGAAATATGGATAGATCTATTTGGGCATGACCGGCCCCACTCGTCGACTGGAGGTCGGACGGGTGCATGTTGTCTCTTAGAGTATTCTTGTATTCGGGCAGGTGTATTCTTGTATTCATGTATTCGAGTCCAGTAATGGTTTTCCAATCGTAGTAGTGACAGGTATTCATTTTGGTTGGCATTCTTTGAGTAGTATTCTTTTGGTCGGTTTACTTATGGTTTAGTCTACTTTGGAATATTCTTTGAAACTAACTAAGTTGCTTTTCACAAAAACCTGTGAACTCACCAGCATTATATGTTGACGTTTTTAGCATGCTTTTCTCAGGTCATTAAGGTAGCAGCATCGGACTTAGGCGCACGGAGTCTCACTTGGTGTCTAGGATTCTAGTTTCATGTTTTCAGTAATTTCAGACTTCAGTCACGTTGTTTAAGTTGTAATCAAGATTTTAAAAAGCTTCCGCTGTTGGTTTATGTTATGAAACTTAATGTTTTTATTTTACGTATTTTATCATATAGTGTTGTTTATTGTGACCGTTGACTTGGATCCTGGCGTGTCACGCGCCTCGCGGTAAAACCCCGCATGTGGAATTTGAGGGTGTGACAGATTGGTATCAGAGCCAATGGTTATAGTGAACTAGGACTGCATGTAGAGTCTAGTCTATAGCCGAGTAGCACACACTAGACGGTCACATGGTACTAGACGTCATAACGGGTAACATATGGGCTTGTCGGGGTGTCTTTAAATCATCAAACTCTTTGTGTTACATCATCCGCTCTTCTGTGTGTTGGGCTGCTAATTCCTTAGGCAGTGTGGTGTATTGGAGTGACTTGTGTACTTTTGAGATCTGTCCAAGGCTCGGACATCTCCCCTTCGTACTCCAATAAACGCACTCGCCCATGAACTACCTTGACATTTATGTCATTGCGGTGTACGGCTAAGCGTCCGTGTCCGGTGACTTGAACTTTAAACTAGGAGGACACTAGGAGGACCATGTAGAGCGGTTTATCATTTCGGGTGCACACCAAATCATAAACCGAAATGCATGAAAGTCCTAGTGAGCTCTGGGTTTGAATAGATGGTTCTAGATTGGATCTAGCTTTAATTATGTGAACACTAGTGGTTGCCACTAGCTGAGAATCTGAATCTTCCCTCGCTCTTGTTGCCAGAATCATGTCTGGAGTTCGCGGAGGATGTAGAGGTGGCCGTACTGGTGGACGTGATGGTGGCGGTGGTCGTGGAGGTGTGAACCTAACGCAGGAAGATCTGAACAACTTGCTGTAGGCTGCCTTTCAGGCAGGACACAATGCTCATGGCGGTGGTGTTGTTAACCCACCCCCAGCTATGTGCACGTACAAGATTTTTCGGGACTGTAAGCCCCATGATTTCTCTGGAACTGAGGGGGCTGTAGGCTTGCTCAAGTGGCTGGAGAAGGTGGAGTCGGTGTTCTTGATGTGTAACTGTCTTCCTGAGGATCGGGTTAAGTATGCTGCCGCGCTCTTCCAGGATGTTGCTTTGACCTGGTGGAACTCTACCACTCGGAACATGGGTTTGGGGGAAGCTTACGCCATGCCGTGGGAGAATTTCGTTCAGCTTTTGAAGAGGGAGTACTGTCCTAGGGAGGAGATCCAAAAGTTGGAACATGAGGTCTGGAACCTCAAGATGTTGGATCAGAAATAGAGGAGTACACTGTGCGGCGTAATAAGTTGGCGGTGCTGTGTCCTGATTTGCACGCACCAGAGTATAGGAGGATTGAGCACTACGTTTCAAGGCTAGTACCAGAGATAGCAGGATTGGTGGCTGCGGGAAATCTTCCTACTTATGCAGAGGTGGTTCGATCGGCTCACAGGATGACTAATCTGAAGGTGAATGAGGGTATCTTGCCTGCCCGAGGTTCGACTGTCAAAGCTCCTGAAAGTAACAAGCGCAAGTGGGATAGTGTTGGGAAAGGTTCTGTGCCAGCTCCATCTCAGCAGGGTAAGAGATTTGATGTTGGGGGTTCTTCTTCTTCGGGCTCTAAACAGGGTGGTTATGCTGGGAAGCTCCCGGAGTGTAATCAATGTGGATTTCATCATGTGGGCGATTGCGATAAGTCCCGCTGCCACCGGTGTCAACGATTTGGCCATCATGCTAAGGATTGCAGGGTCGTTTTACAGCCACAACCAATTCAGGCCGCTGTTCCTGTCCCTGCTCTTCAGGGGACTCCGGGAAAGCAAGGTTGCTACAATTGTGGTGAAGCGGGGCATTTCAAGCGAAATTGCCCAAAGCTGGACCAAGCTGAAGCAAGAGGTGCGGGTGGTGGTGGAGCTGCTCGTGCTTATGTCATTGGTGCAAGGGAGAATCAGGCGGACCTTGATGCTGCTATCAGTATGTTCCTTTCTTGTGAATCGTTATGCTCTGGTTTCATTTTGATTTTTGCACCGTTAGATAGTTCGTATCCGTTAAGAGTTACTCGTTGATTCGTCGGCGTAAGATCGGAGACCTGGAGATACTACTTGGACGGTACCAGGAGCGTCGTTTATACTGATCACGAGGGTCTTCAGCGCGTCTTCGATCGGGAGGGATTAGTCTTATGGCAAGTTGTAGCATTCGTTTCGCGCTATCCATTTTGATTGTCCTTAGTTGGGGTTTTCGTTACGTCTAGAGTCTTGGGTAGCGTTGCGCGTGCGTTTGATTTTTCTCGTCTTTCAAATTCGTTACGGTTCACGTCGTGGACCGGGGTTCTCGTGGGATCGAAGGGACTAGATGGAATCTAGGGAACTTCATTCGTCATTTAGGTGCGTACATGGGTTAACATTCGTTACTGTTGAAGCGAAGCAGATCTCGGGACGAGATCTCTTTCAACAGGGGGATGATGTGGCAACCGGAAAAAATTTTCTTTTCTCTTTGTTTCCTTTTCGGTTTCGGGACGAAAATTCTTTCAACAGGGGGTGATGTGACACCCGGCAAACTTCGGTTATTAACTTTTGAAAACTCAGTAAGTCTACCTTAGCGAGTCGTGCATACATTACACATGACAAGGTCAGTCGAGTTGAGTCGTGCATCATTGGGGTTCTAACACACACAAGTCTCGAGTCCCGGGAATTGGTGAACGAGTGTGAACGTGTTTGTTTTCATGAATTATGTGTTTATAATCATTATGTGACTTGTCGGTATGTGAATACGTGCTTATATGTGTTAAAATAGTGTTTAACGCGCCAAATATTGGGAGTAAGCTGCAGGGGGCGATTAGGAGGCCTAATCGCCTAATAGGGGGCTAATCGTGTAGAAAAGAAGGCGATTAGGCCTATCCATGTGGCCTAATCGCGTGTTACAAATTCCTACTCGCCTGTTGCAGCCCTGACGACTAGAAACGCTTATAAATACCACCATTGTGTTGCAAAACATCATTTTAGAAACCCTAGCACACCCCAAAGTCATTACACACTATATCCAACCTCTGTAACACGTTTTTGATCAAGAAACCACCTTTACAAGATCTTACACCTTCCTTTGCTAAAATCTAAGGTGTGTTCATCTTCTTAAACCTTGTTAATGATAAATTTTTACTCCCTAGAGGTCCAAACCTGGTTTCTAAGTATTTGTGTCTTTGAAAACTTGTTAAAAACAGATTATAAACAAACCCACACCTTCATGCTTGTTCTATGTTATGTTATCATGCAAAGATGAGATTTTTGATATTAAAACGTGTTTGTTTCCATGTGTTTGATATGTTTCTGACTTAAATGAATCATTAGGATGATTTCCTATGAATTTGGGAGCATATGGTTATGTTTTGATGATATTTGGTATTTTGACCCGTTTGGGTGATTTTGGGAGACTTAGTGTGTTTTAATATGTTTTGATGATTCTAGAGGATTAGGGTTTGCTCTAGGATGATGCTAGAACAGTAGGGAAGGATTAGATGACGTTGTTATGTGTTGAAATCTGAGTATTTGCTATTTAGGGTAAGTTTTACATGATGATGTGATGTTTACATGATGAATATGCTATTTTGGGAAAACGCTTGCATTCGGGACTGTTAGAGAGATAATGAATTGGGGTTTTTTGCTTGGAATAGCTTGGAAATTGATTTGGGTTTGATATTGGGTGTTTCCACTTGTTTCGGATCTGATTTGGAGGGTTAAACGCGCGAAAACCCGTTACACAACTGCAGCAGGCGATTAGGAATCCTAATCGCCTGATGCAGGGGCGAGTAGGGAAGGTTAGGGGGCGAGTAGGCCCCTAATCGCCTGATACAAGGGGTGATTAGCTCTATTCATGTGGTATGGCATGTGATTAGCCCTATTCACGTGGTATGGCATGTGATTAGCCCTAATTGCCAGGTTGACCATCCTAATTGCTTGTTGACCATCCTAATTGCCTGGTTGACCATCCTAATTGCTAGTTGACCATCCTAATTGCTAGTTGACCATCCTAATTGCCTGGATGACCATCCTAATTGCTAGTTGACCATCCTAATTGCTAGTTGACCATCCTAATTGCCTGTTTGACCATCCTAATTGCTAGTTGACTTTCCTAATTGCATGATTAATGTCTAATCACGTGATTAGCTGATTTAAGCATAGTTTGACATCCCGGACATGAAATGACACCTAGGAACATGCTAGGAACCTTGTGGAATGTCCGATAAGCCGGTAATACACGTGTGGACTCGTATATGCGATATATGAACTATATGTTGACTTTGGTGAACTATTATGCGTATGAGGTGCATGTTTGCTTGTGATTGCATGATTTCTCATTTTTAGCTAACACGTGAGTCGTCGGGTCACCAATGGGATGTCGGGTCTTGTCTGTGGGGTCAAAGTAACAGTCAAACGTGTTTTCAAAACATACTTGGTCATGGTCTGGACACTTGGGGACTATTTGACCTGCGGGTCAATGGTTCGGGTACTCATATGCATTCGATGATAGGTTGCCGATACTAGGGCTGTCATTTGCATTGTCTGTGGTTTATTAAGAAGAACGCAATCTAAGGTGAGTTCACGGCCCCTCTTTCTACTGGTTTTACTTTAGGGGGAGAAAACATGCTGGGTATTCGTATCCATTAAACATGTGTCAAACTTACGTTTTGGTATTCATGAAAGATGTGTTAAACTACGTTTTGGGATTCATAAATGTTTTACAAGGTATTCGTATTCATAAAAACTTACAAGGAAGGTAATGGTTGTTAAAAGGAAATTGTGTATTCTTGAATTCATTTCATATTGGGTATTCTTCTGGGTTGCTATGCGATTTGTTAAAGTCTAGGGGAAAACCATGAATGTGCGGTGGTTGCACAACGGGGGAAATATGGATAGATCTATTTGGGCGTGACCGGCCCCACTCGTCGACTGGAGGTCGGACGGGTGCATGTTGTCTCTTAGAGTATTCTTGTATTCGGGCAGGTGTATTCTTGTATTCATGTATTCGAGTCCAGTAATAGTTTTCCAATCGTAGTAGTGACAGGTATTCATTTTGGTTGGCATTCTTTGAGTAGTATTCTTTTGGTCGGTTTACTTATGGTTTAGTCTACTTTGGAATATTCTTTGAAACTAACTAAGTTGCTTTTCACAAAAACCTGTGAACTCACCAGCATTATATGTTGACGTTTTTAGCATGCTTTTCTCAGGTCATTAAGGTAGCAGCATCGGACTTAGGCGCACAGAGTCTCACTTGGTGTCTAGGATTCTAGTTTCATGTTTTCAGTAATTTCAGACTTCAGTCACGTTGTTTAAGTTGTAATCAAGATTTTAAAAAGCTTCCGCTGTTGGTTTATGTTATGAAACTTAATGTTTTTATTTTACGTATTTTATCATATAGTGTTGTTTATTGTGACCGTTGACTTGGATCCTGGCGTGTCACGCGCCTCGCGGTAAAACCCCGCATGTGGAATTTGAGGGTGTGACATTCAATATGGCTACAAATATTCATATGGATTAACATTCCAACAGGCCATTTGAATGACAAAATTGGGAGTTGATTGCAAAGCTTAAATGGCCTTGACATACCAACAAAGAAGAGGAAGGTATTACACGCTGTTTTTCTGCAAACTTTATATTCAATGACAAGAACACGCCACTGTACAAGATGGTAGAAGAAATACAGGAAGAATCATTCGACTGGATCCAACATAGATTGAAGTTCACAAAGTAACATGGATTGATTGGCTAAAGTTCAAATTCCATTACAGTTAACATTCGTACTTGTAAGACAAACTACAGATATATTGTTGTCTTGTTTGCTATAATAAGGGTCCTCATAACACCTTGCTATGGTGGCCTGGTGATAGTTGGTAAAAGTTCCCATTTTGTTCATATAAAAAACATGTATACTGATTTTCAATCAATTCCATTTTTAGTGATATTTTTATTTGACCCATTGGAGATTGAGAAAGTATACGGTATAAAGCTGCTTAACGTAAGAAGCGTAAGAAGCCACCATAATTCGCCACCTGTCCACTCTGGTTAGGTTTAATTAACCTAATTCTGGTTTATCCCAGGTTTACACAGGGGTAAAGTCGTCTATATACACGATCATTCAATTCCTTTAATCACGTTCTAATTAACCTGTTAATTAATACGATTTCAAAAATTAATGAGATTCAAATCATATTCGTTTCAAATCATGATCGTTAACATCTAATCAATCTGTTATTCATCAAACCAAATCTTAGTTTTCGTTTTTTAGTGCTCTGTTTATCGACGATTAAGTTAAAAATTGATTTTGTTTTTTAAATTGAAATTGTATGTTTGTTTATTATAAGTTTTTTTATTGTTTTTGATTGTTTTTCATAAGTTTTCAGGTTTGATATAAAAAATCCAGGTTTTCGAGGGTTTTTCAGAGGTTGAAGATGAACAGAGGTTGAAGATGGTAGCAATGAATGCGTCTGTTGAAGATGATCAGAGGTTGAAGAATACATCAATGAATGCGTTTGAATACCTCAATGAGTGCGTCTGTTTAAGCTGTATAGTTGTTTCTGTTGGTTAATGAATGCGTCTGTTTGTATCTGTGTTGAATTATTGTGTACATGTGATTTTGTATAGATCAATTATTGGAATAAAACAACAACAGTAATTCTCGTGATTTATTTTATTTGTCACTTTGTTATTATTGTGTTCTTTTTTATATGTCTTGTATTGAGAATTCTCACATCCAAATTCATACACAACCTATATTTTTTTTCACTAATGGCTTCATCATCTTCATCTGCAAGATATCAAATGATCAAAAGGATGCAAGATCAAATTGCAAAAGATTATGCTCTCGAGGGTCGGTTGGCTGATAATCTAAGCAGGATAAATGATGGCATGAGTAAGAGAGATGAAATTTCCAAGCTTCTTTTGCGTATGCCTGACTCATGTCTTCGTGAACTGGCAGTTATGTTCATGATTGATGCAAACAAGGGCGATGTTAATCTTGTCGAACAACTTACAAAATGCATCGCTATTTTGAGGTGTTCTATTGAATTTAAAATTTAATTTTTAAAGTCTATGTAAACACCACTATCTATTTGTTGTTTTGTTACTACATGTTTTGTAGTTGCTGTGTTTTTCTAATAAAAGTGTGTTTTGAAATCACCTTGTTATAATTCAAAAATCAGTTACTGCGTCCAAAGTAAACAGAACAAGAACATGAGTGCGTCTAAACAAGATTATACATCAGAAAGTTAGCATTTAAAAAGTTCAAAATACGATGACATAAAAAAACCATTAAAATTGTTTATAAAGCAACCACCCTCTTCTCTAACTTTGCCCTTGCATTCTCCAGCATTTTTAAATTTGCTTTTTGCTGGCCTTTTTGCAAACTTCTCAGCTTCTTTACTTATTTCACCCCTGAGTAGGTTGTATGGGGAGAGTATAATCTTTACCACGTACTTGAACCGCAAGGCAATCAACTGCTTGTTTTGATATTCTGATTCGGCTGCGAAACCTGGGTTCCACGACTGATACCCTTTAAAGGTTTCGAGGGTTCTCATGGCGAAGTCACCACAGTCTACATGGTTCTTTGCAGTCCTCCATGTCATCTCTCTTCTTATAATAGGACCTGTTTTAAGGCTCGCAATCCCCTGTGTTTTAGGATATGTCTTCAGCCACACCCGGTACAAAGTGCCTCTCTGTGAATATTTTTAGTCAAAACCATTAGTTTATTATCATAGTAGTGTGCAGGTATATGTTATAATTACATACAAATATTTCTGGCACGCCTTTATATCTTTCTGATAGGTTCTCTCCCGCTTTAGAGTTGTCAAGCAAGTCCGTTGTCCCATTCTTCACATCATAAGCCAATACATAGAAATGCTTGTCCATCCACACCGGTTGAAGAATCATGTCGAACTCGTATAAAGACTCTGATTTTATTTTTCTAAAGATATCTTGAAGGTTGCTCATGTAGACCTTTTCAATTTGTTCCCAAGCAGCACCTACCTCATAGAAGTTTGGAGGTTGGAAATAAAAAATAAAAAAATATATAGACAGTTAGAATAATGAGTGCGTCTGTTTTGGTATTTTTTTGGCAGTATTAGAGTGCGTCTGTTTGTGTTTTTTTAACTTACTATCATGCTGGTACTCAGAAACAGTCTCTTTAAAGACCCATCCTTCTTTGCCTCCTTCCTTCTCTCCGCTTCCTCATAGTTGAGAATGTCTGCCCACACATCAATTGCATTTGAACATAGCCATATATCCGGATGTAAACTTTCAAAAATCACTTTCATGACCTCATTCCCACCTTCATCCCAATAAAGTATTTTCTAAAACATTCCATATGAAAATAAATTAGTAAACAGTCTATATTTTTATGAGAAATAAAATATGAAGAAAAACACTTACATTTCTATCTCTAATTGGGGCAAACATATATTCTGTCAACTTGGTTTCATCTTCAGTAAAATTTTAAATTGTACAGACTTGCTTCCCGGCGTATGGTGATCTTAATGCATAAGAAGGGTTTTTGTCCCTAACTGGTTTTTCATAACCAACCACCGCCTTACCTTTTTCTTTCTCTTTTTCCTGCACTGCTTCCTTTTCCTTTACCGGTGTTTCGTCTTCCTGAGCATTCTGCACTGCTTCCTTTACCGGTGTTTCGTCTTTTTGAGCATTCTTTTCTTTTGGTGTTGCTTGTTCATCCAGAACTGCATACACACCGGGTTCTATTGTTTGTAGCTCAATGAATGCTGCGTCACTTATTTCTTATGTTTCTAAAGACACAGCAGCATCGTCCAATGTTTCTGTTCTTTCTTTCTCCACTCCTCCCGCAGGTTGTTCTTTTGCTGTCTCATTCACATCTTTTACCTTATAAACACCTGGTTCAACTGTTTGCAGCATGTTTATTGCTGTGTTACTTATATCAAAGTCTTCATTTGTAGTTCCCAACCCTTCCTCAACAGCCCGATCATCCATTTCCAACTCATTCCCCCTTATTCACGTTTGAAGCTCCAGTCAGTTCAACATTTTCTTTGACAACTTCAGCTTCCTTCTCTATCTCAGCTTCAACATTTTCATATTCCTTAACTGAAGTGTTCAAGTCATCCCACTTGTCGCATAATTTTATCAACTCTGGAACCCACAAATATTTGGTTCGTGCCTCCTTAACCATTTCCCCCATCTCTTTCTGTATTGCTTCGTATTTCTTTATGTTTCTTTCCATTGTTTTTATCCAAACCTGTGTATTTTATAAAAATCAGTATATATATTTATATGAGTGCGTCTGTTTTACAATATGGATGCGTCTTTTATAAAGATCAGTAGGTTTTTCAGTGAGTGCGTCTGTTTGTATATACGAGTGCGTCTGTTTTAAACCAGTAGATTTTATAAAGATCAGTATTTTTTCAATGAATGTGTCTGTTTGTGTATATGAATGCGTCTGTTTGTGTATTACAAATTTTACAAAAAAACAGAACTAAGAGTTGTACCTTTTTTGCCTTTAGTGAAGCCTCACACTCTGCTTCTTTTCCTTTCTCAACCAAACTCAGCTGTGGTTGAGTTTCTGAATACTCAAACATTTGTTGTGTTTGGGTACTCATCCCGTACTGTCTCCAATCTCCTTCTTCATCAACATCATCTTCAATTGTCACCCTCTTTTGTGGAGTTCTCCCCACTGTCAAATTGTAATCATCATCAACTGGCCTTTCTTGCATTGTGACCAGCATATTCACAACATCATCTAGATTTTGATCATTTTGCAAATGATCATTTACTCCAGCCTCCGCATCTCTTACACGTGCATCAACCTCTTCATTCTTATCAGCTTCAACTTCATCATCCCCATCATCTTCTTCAACGTCGGTCAATGGCCCGTTGTTATAAAGATGTTCTTCCATTGCCGCAAGTGAACTACTTGTAATGTAAGAAATTGCTGGTATGCTAATTCTTACTTCAGATGGATGCCTCTTATTGTATTCATGTGTGTAGATAACCTGCATGTGTTCAACATATCATACATTTTTGTTAGAATTACAAATGCGTTTAAATTATCAGTTAGTGCGTCCAAATAATAAATAAAAGGTGTTTGAAGTCTTACACTCAGCATTATAATTGGACCATTATACTGGTCTTCTATCCAATTTTGTTTTGTTCTAACTAGACACTCTATAAGGTAAGAGCACCAATCCATATTTGGAATTTCTGCCTCATTATCCACACCATGCAAAAAGCTTTGATTGATTGTGGTTGATTTTGTGATCTCCCCGAAAACTGTGTTCCATAGCACAAGAAAATTCAACCTGAACAGCCTTCCACCTTTTTGTTGTACCTTAACAGCGTTTGTTACCATCTTAACACTGACTTTTCTTTTATCAAATTGACCCTTGAATTCATCAATTGTAGAGTCAACACCTTTTCTTGCCCTTGTGTATTCGAGCACTGGCTAGATACCAAAAGCGTCATGTACCAATGCAGGTGTGATTTTGATTTTCCAATTTCCAGCATTCAGTTGGTTTTTATCCTCATCATAGTTTACTAACAGCCAGTAACCCAAGGATGTTGAGATTTGATCAATCTTAATGTCCAACACAGACCCAAAACTCATCTTCCTTACTTCAGCTTTATGTTCATTAGTGTACTCTTTCATGCTGTTAACAAATTCAGCAGGAGAGCATCTGATTTTTAACTTCTTATCCATGTATTCAACAAACTCTCTATCCTTTATTTTCTTCTCCTTCTTAGCTTCATCCACTTTTAGCTTTTTAACAGGCCTTTGGAAATCTTCGTCTGATGATTCTGAAGGTTCTTCAACAGCTTGTTGTTTTTCTTGCTGTAACCTTTGTAGCATTTTTTTAACATCATCTCCCAATCTTTTAGCAGCTTCAGGGTTGACCTTTTCAACCCTTTTTTTAATCTTAATTAAGTTTTTTATTGGTTGTTCTTCAAAATCAGAATCATCCCCTGTTGATTCTATACATAAACAGACGCATTAAGACAAATATTCAGACGCATTCACTAACTAACAAAGTGGAAACAATCAGACGCATTCATTATCTCAAACAGACGCACTCACTAACTAGCAAAGTGGAAACAATCAGACGCATTCATTAACTTAAAACAGACGCATTCATGTAACCTAAATTAAACATCAGTATTCAGACGCATTTATGAAATACTTGAGACGCATTCATGTGTTTTCAGGTTAAAAATTAGTACACTAGTTATACAAAGCATAAAACCCAACTTCAACACACATATGTTTTTAGAATCAGATCTGATACAAATAGAATGCATGATTTTCTTTGTACCTGTAGTTTTGTCATGTATGATTTTGCTTCTTCTTTCCCCTGTTTTACCTGTATTCATGATTTTGAAAAGTTTTTTGGTTTTAGAAGTTATAGATTATAAGTCGATGTTAATTTCAAAATATAAATAGAAGAAACGCACCTTCATTTCGTTTCGAAGACATGTTGATCGTTTGTATCTCTGGTTTTGTTATTTTTTGTTGATTTCAATCGTCTGTGTGTTTTTGTGTGTGTTTTTGATTTTGAGTAAACCCTAATTAAATGAGACGAGATGATTTGTTGTTTCTCAATTTTAGTAACCGTCGACATTTGGCGGTTCAAACTATAATTATTTTAAACGAGTTTAGAATTTTGTTGACTAATCTACGCCTGGTTTCCTTTAAACGTGTTAGTTAGAAGGTGAGTTAGATGATCTGATCTGGGTTTGATCTAATGGTCCAGATTGCTTTTTACGCTTCTTATTTTTAGACGCTTTATACAATATCTCTTCCCTTGGAGATTAAACACAACCAAAGTAGGACCGTCCATTATTACCATCTAATTGTAATCACAAATTAGTATTAAACACCCCATTTTTATAAGGTCATTTTCCAACAAGTGATACCAACAAATTAGTATTAAATCCCATCAATGCATATATCTGAAATATAAAAAAAATATTATTAATGGAAATTTATCTAGTTCTAATAAAAAATATGATCTAATCTTTCCAATCATAATCATAAGAATTAACAAACAATTCCAGTATACATAGTTGAGGGCAAGTGTTGCTGCAAGCTTTTTATCTTCCAGCCTTATGCAATATTGCCAGCTATATGTTGGTATCCTAAAAGTCGAATAACCAGATCAATTATATATAAACAATATGATATTCCTCTTCCGAATAGTTTCATTAGAGCCAAAAAAAAAAAAAAAAAAAAGAATTAGGTCACTATGATTCATCAAATTTTTTTTGGATAATACCCTAAATTATTATGTTCATACTGAATGCGAACTCTCAAAACTTTGAATAAATATTTTCAATAAAAAAAACAAAGTGTTATGTTCATATTGTATGCGAACTCTTAAGCTAATCAAGTTTAATATAACAATATTGATAAATTTGATGATCTCATCAAATAATTCAATTGTTTCCCTAGGATCTTATCTTGAATTTGTTGAATAGCATACAACCATCCAAGGTGAATGGGGTGAGTTCAAATTCTTGTCGTTGAATCAATTTGTAGATAAGTTCTGGCAATATTTTATATTATTCTTTATATTTACAAGTACTATGTAGCCCTATTATACACAACTAATATACAATTAGCCCTCCTAATTTAAGTTGTACATATTCCTTTTTGGTGATATTTTGATAAAAGGCGTTATTTCAAATTTGAAGCAAATAAGTTGGGAAGTGTACGCAGATTAATACACCTGAAGCTCCAGTATCATTCTTTCTACCACGACAAAACATCTACATACATAAGCTCAGAGCAATAATAATAATTTATATGTTTTTTACTGAATGAGTATTGTACGAAAAAAATAACCGTTTAAATTCATTTACAATAAAAACAGAAAAGCTAGCTGAAATTTACCCAATATCCGCGAGTAACCTCTTTTCCACATATGTCAAATTTACCCAAAGGACCATGTCCGGTGCTAATTTCAGGATCATGTTTGTCCGCCAGCCACTTATTTGAAGGTATAAGTCGTCAAAGTTAACTACTATATCAGCAGCTCCCCTTCGACACTTAAAATATTCAGACTTAAAATTAAATTAAGCAAATTGTAATTGACATTGAAGATTTAAAGTATGAAACAAAGGAAGGTGGTGGTATGAACCTTCTGGATGGGTGATGAGCCACCATTAGTTTCATGAACTTTATTAGTGTATAGCTCTTGTGTCGGGTTTAATTAATTGTGAAATAAAAATATGAATATGTAATTTACAAGTTTACATACAATCATAACCATAAAGAATAAGTAAATATCACTAATGGGGATCCACCTTCTGTTCTACGTTGACATCAAAGGCGAAGGATGTAGCCTTTTCAACATCATTTATATCACGTACAATCTAACAAAATAATAAAAATAGTATTAAACTATATATTAAACAATGTCTTCAAATTATAAAAGTATTATTTGAACAAACCTGCCCAGCGTCTGACACGTTTGAATGAAGAAGGTGACCATCTTCGTATTTCTCATCGTCAAGGCTATACGAACTATAATATACAAATGCAGAATCAAGCTTATGTGTTTATATTTTTTTTTGAACGGAGATTGACTCCAACAGACGAGAGGATCGCACCCACGAAGTCCGGAGTTGGACTGGCGGGCCCAGCAGCCCCCCTTGGGCGAGGCATCCGAAAGGGGCTAGGCGCTTCCCGAGAAATTTCCAGCCGGAAGCTACTCCCTACTGGGCGCTTTCCGTTGCAGCCTCCGCACCGAAACCGGAGTAACCGCACTGTAATAGAAACTCGGGTGTGCTCAAGAATCGAACCGGAGACCTAAAGCCTCAGTGGTTCTCATCCATCATTGCAATGACCAACTGAGCTAGAGCCCAGGGTCAGCTTATGTGTTTATATGAATTTTGAAGATACATCTAGGGCATTCACCCAACCTTCACATGTGTTTCTAATATAGTGAATGATCAATATAGAAAATTAAATTCCCGTTTATGTTTATCTGAAACAATCATACCTTCCAAATTGTTTATTAATCCATTGAAGCAAAAGCTGAGCAGTTCTAGCATCATCAACACTGATGGGACGAATTTCACTTTGACATAGCCAAAATAACAATCAAGCTTTATTCATAAAATCAAATTCATATGCATTGTTTAAACATATAGGAACTAATGATATAAGCTAACCAGTATCATGCCACATCAAAGCAATAAATATTCACACTTCATATAAATAAAACAAAAAAATTACATAGTCGTAACCCCTAAGGTCGATACCAACATATTTACACACCAATAACATCATCCATACAACAATGTAAAATTGCAACTTTAAACATATTGCCAAACTCAATTGACAAACAAATTGAACCATATTGTCAAACCACAAGAAGCAGCAAAAAAATCATTCCACAAACTAACAAGCTTTGATAAATAAGTATTATGTGCTTCTGAAACTGAAAGGAAAAAAAAAGGGTGAGTGAAGAACAAAAGTTGAAGGTACCTAGAAACAATGTATAAATATATGTAAATGATTAAAATGTATAAATATAAAATACTTAAATCATATAAAAACACTAAAAAACATAGATAATAAATAGTATACACTAATTTTTGGTAATTTTTAGCACAAGATAGCAATCTAGATGGACAATTAGATATATAATGCATACATATTTAAAAAGATATATAAGAAATTATATTGGGTATCTAATCAAGTATACGGGTATACTTTATCGGGTAATCGGGTCGGGTAAACGGGTATATCATCAAATCCCAATCCCAAAGCCGACCTAAACCCGTGAAAAAAATAAAAACTAATCCCATACTCGGACCCATACCGATTACCCGACCCCAAATCCGTCCCAAATTGTCGGGTTTCGGGCTTACCCATCGGGTTCGGGTTTGATTACCATCACTACATTCCTGCGAGATGTTGAAGTGGATTCTCGAAAAGAAGCGTGAAGGGGCAAGTCGTTAAGGATGGACCTTATGGTTTTAGGTTTTTTTAGTGAAATGTTTTTATTGTTTTATCTTATGTGTGTTTTTTAATTTAATATTGTTTTTATATTGTTCTAAGTTTAGTGTAATTTTATTTATGTTATATGTGTTTTGCATTTATTAGATGTTATTTTATATTTTTATAAACATAATTAATTGACATATTTTAAATATATAATTAAGTTTTTTGAAGAAATCTTAGGAAATCTGAGAAACTGGGAAAAAAGCTGATGTGACGTTGACATGTCACATGGAGAAAACGGGATGTATATCTCAAAAGCCATGCATGTGAGCTCCACTGAGTTCTAGTGAGTTCACGGGAAAAAAACCCACATGCAAAGCAGGTTCGCAAATTTGGTTGGGAACGCGGACATGGGTTTAGAGATTTGAACGTTGGGGAGGTCAAAATGACTGTTGGAATTTTTTGAACAATAAGTATTTTAATCTAGGGGTTGGGAAATCAGTTTGTCATTGGGCGTGAAGGCCTTAGATTCTAGAGGTTTTAACAATTTCCTTTCTGACTCGTCCGATCTAAAGGTGTACGGAACCTTTTACCAATGTGTCCACCACAGTAAAAGAGCTTGAGGATACGACTTATTCATAGAAAAATTATGTGTCGTGTGATTATGAATTGGCTCATGAAGTTTTATTGAATAATTACTTCGTTGAAAACCTGAAGTATGACACAACTACGTTAAGAAATCAATTTCACATGTTGAAAGAGTTATTTCTAAAAATTATTGGGGATTTAAATGAAAGGTCTGAGCGGTTTTAAGAAGGATACAACATAAGATTAAAAAAATGAGCTTCACGTCGATTCAAAAAATGCATATGAGCAAATTGTTAGCTCACAACTAGTAATGTTCCGTATGAATACGACAAACATTAACCTCTGTCTAACAGAACCTCACGTGAATCTCCAGAATTTTTTTGCAATGTTATTATAAAGTTATACGTTAAAGAATTTTTAAGTAGACCAACTAGCCACGCCATTGTATGTTTGTACAATGTGCATGATACTAGATGGGGCCTCATAAGGATGGTAGTATCCACTGACGTATATCATATAGAGGATGTGTTCGACCATGTTGCACGGCCAGTTTCTGAGAGGTGTTCATGAATATCCAACAATGTGCATGAAGTTAGAGTGGGCCTTCTCTCTCTCTCTCTCCCTCTCTCTCTTATAAAAGAATTATAAGACATGTATAGATTTTTTATATTTAAGGAAATTGATAAGGTTCCCATGTAATTTTATGGATATGGTTTAGGTTTAAGGAATGCATTGGTGGTGTAATTTTAGTAGTTCTTTCAACTTTACCATAAAATATAAAGATAAGGCCAGGTTTACCAAATCTAACGTGGATGCTAACCATTAATCTGAACAATTAAGTCATCGTCTTCAACACCTGCATCTTCATTGTCACCGACTCCGACCAGGTACCTCCACTCTTATCACATATTCGAACCCGTAACTCCTCCACAACCCGTTTCTTCTCCGTCCCACACTCTGGTTGTCGCCTATATCAACACCCTACTGCTGGTGACATCCAATTGTTACTCGACGAACCCCGACACTCTTTTCACCAAAGCTAGTAGGAGATTGGAGCCTCACTACCGGAGCCCTAAGTACATCCACCCGCTCCCTATCAAAACACCAAATGTCGTGTACATCATTGACCATTGTTAACAAATTTGGATTATTTTCGGCCTATAAAATACACAAACAGAATGGTGAACAACCTCTACAAACCTAATTAGCGAACCGTAACTGAAAGAAAATATGATTGTTATTTCTTTGCCTTGTTTCTGTTGTTCATCTTTGCCTTATTCTTAACACCCAAGAACCCTAATACAATACCAGATCAAAGTTAGATATGTCATTGTCCATCACAAAATCAAGGCATTGAAACTATTAATCAAAATGGTGTTGGGGTTGTTTGTGACTTGACTTGGATTGTTTTTTGTAGTTTGTTGGCGGGGGTTGCAGATGACGTGCATGGTGTTGGTGCAACGACGTGAATGTGGTGGTGATGGTGTGGTGGTGTTTGGATGGCAATGGTGAAAGATGGTTGTGTGGCTATTAGAAAATCATCTCCTTACCATGAAGCTCGGATAATGATCCCACTCGCCATCTTAACTCACACACATGTACTTCATTAGATCTCCTCCAATCACCATTACCCAACCACCATTTAAGAAATTGGGTAAGTGGCTTTACCATGCAAAACCAACATAGAAGGTGAAACCCGCTTTGATACCGGTTTGATACCACTTCTCACAAACAGATCTTATAAGTGAAAATCAGATGTTTTTGAATCCACAAAGACTAACCATCTCGCCTCACGTATGATTAGAGTTCACTATTTTTGTGATGCTTTGAGATCATATAAGGGAGTGACCCCAACTCCCCATTAATGGGTTGCAAAGAAGAATAAGCACTTCTCACATACAACATTTCTCAATCCTTGATGCAATCCTAAAAGATAAGTGATGTGCCGATAATTACACCTATTTCACATATGCATTTATCCTCCTTTTTGCATATTCATTATGCTTTTATCCTATAAAACATAGCTAAATCGTTCCTAAGAGATAAATGAAAGTTCTTGGAAGCAACAAGCAAAAAGGAGCAAAAACTGGCACAAAAGGAAGGAAATTGAAGACTAAGCAGACTACAGCAGATGGTGCACGACTGTGCTCATGCCCAAGCCAACCAATCAACATTTACAAGTCAACCAGAACGAAGAAGTCAACGTGTACGGGCGTGCTCATCACTTGGCACGATCGTGCACTCTCTAAACGTGCACCATAAGGCTCAGGAGACCAAAACTGACAAAACAGAGAGCCACGTGGACAAGCACGGCCGTGCTCCTCAATAAACTCGACATAATCTGCCGGAAAGGACTACAGACTGCCCCCAGATGTTTGGCACGGCCGTGCACACCTTAAAGGACGGCCGTGCACCTCTTGCAGCTCCATAAAAGGAGACCTCCACTCTTCATTTTAGCATCCCACTCTATAACATTCCACCCGATTCTCTCCCACATTTACGCTGTTTTAGGGTCTTGCAAGTGACCTTTGGAGTTTGGAATCACTCCATAAACACTTTGCCCAAGTGAGCCTAGAGAGAAACCATAGTCAATCACCCAAATACTCCTCAAATCCTCACTATGATTTCACACAAAATCATCCTTAGTGAGCCTGTTGTAAAGCCATTATTTGGCTAGGATTCTTAGAATGTTACTAGGGTGATAACTATCTTGGTAAGAATTTATATAGTTTATGTTAAGTTCAAGTGATGTTTTGTGTTCTTGGTAATTCTTTCTACTCGTTCTTTGTTTGATGAACTAACTAATTAATCAACTTAGTATTTGGTCTTGTGGCTGTTTTGGTAGGAAGTGGGGAGACTTATGAGTGTACCCGTGGCTTGTAAAAACCCGCGCACTTGTAAGCTAACCTAACTCCATGTGTAGATTAGCCCATTTGTGGATAGAAATATTCACACTTTGTGCTTTGATCCTCAACTATCAAAAAATCACTTAGGGTCGGTACGATCTATATACTTGGTCCTAGTGATAAGCCAAGATTTGGTTGAGCGACTTAGCTACATGGTCTATGTGTTGGCTTTGGCGCAAACCAAAGATTGGTGAGCTCGTGTTAGAAGTAAGTGGTCTATATTTACTTCTACAATTATATTGCCGCACAATTAATAATAGATCAATCACTTTTTGAAAAAATTAATTATTTTAAAGTAGAGGATGAGCGTACACGAGAGGCGGCGTTGTCTCTACCCATGTCAAGTGGTAGCTTTTTAGCCATGCTCTAGCCAAGGGCAAGTTCTTCACAAAAGAATAGATTCATTGGATGTCAATATCGCAACTTTGGGAAGTGGGTTCTTCGGGGTTGGAGATGTACAATCCTGGGTGATCTGGCCCTTACCGTTGAGAGGTGAGCTCATTGGGGGTAGGGAGACCCTCACAATAAAAACTAAGAAAATGGATCGTCTTTAAGTTATAGCGATTATACGTAATTTGAGACACATCACGTAACTAAACAATTACTATTAGTTCGTATCAAGACAAGCCGGATCTCGAAACAACACTTTCGTTTGATTATTGGTTATCGTCTCGGCCACCTTCGTTATCTTTTATTTTTATTCTTATTTATTTTTAAAGGAACGTAAAACTGAGTAATAAAAGTCGTGTCTTTGGATTCGATACTCAGTACTTGCTCTTTCTATACTACGCTTGATATGTTCGCTTGCCTATTGTGTGGGTTTGAGATCATTAAGCAACTATCGTTTTACTTTATAAATTTAAAACTTGGCGTTTTGGTGAAACTCCACTCTTCTTCGATTTTACAAATTTAAATTTTTAAATATATTAGAAGTGTATTTTAAAACTTAGTAAAACCACACACATCAATAAGGAGTACTATAAATCTAAAAAAATAAAAAAATTTACTGTTCCAAAAAAATCCAAAGAAAGAAAATCCGACTTATGTGTGCATGGTTCTTTGTGTCTTTTTTTCATGGTTTGTGTATTTCTCTTGATTTACGTGCATGTTATTCTTGTTACTTTTGGTTTCATTTGTTGGATTTAATGTCTGATCATCGATTATATCTAACGTTGCCATCGAGGTACGATTCAAAGAGTTACGCTTTGAACAACGAACAAGAATTTTATTTACTTTTTATTCGGTTTTGTGATTCAGTTTTCTAGCGGGGTCGTTCTTTGTATCCAAGGTGCGAGTCCTTCGTGTCGTCGAGGAATAACCTACAACCGCTATGGTGGTGTTTTGTATATTATTTAAATATACTGTAACTCGATCAATGGTTTGGAATAATCTGTTGTTTCGTGTTAATTCCTGCTTCCGCATATGCTATTAATAAAGATTTACCAATTTTTATAATTATATCTATAAAATAAAATTAGATATAAAACCCTAAAATAGATCCAGGATCCCAATATCGTTAACATATTCATGTTCATGAAATATATATTTTTAAGAAAATGTATTCATAGTTTTCAAATTCAACGATTTAAATGATGACCACCAAATAAAATTCAAGATACATAAGTTGATAGTTTTCCAATTCAAATGTGATGAAACATCGAGCGGTTCAGCTACAAATCACTTTAATGATTGGTTCAAAATTCTTTAAGGTGTTTGAACTGCTGATGTGAGTTGTGACTTTGTGTTACGTTATTTTCATGATGAACTAAAACTCCATTTTCCTGTTAGCCTAATTTTATACAGTTATAATTATAATGACCTACTAGCAATGTATTGCAACTCTTTTTATTAATTTTTAAAATTAAAAAGTAAATAAAAACATCAATTATTATGTTTTTAAAGTTTGTATTTATTATGTTTACTTTATGTATATTATTTTTTTTTATGTTTTCTGTATAAATTTGGAATCATGTATAAAAATATGTGTTTTCTTTATTAAAAGAATCTAACTTTATTTTATTTTTTTTATAAAAGGATACTTTTTTATTAATAAAAACCGGTTAAACGCATTGAAAACCAACCTTATCCAATTTCCATAGGGCATTCTTCAACCAAAACTTGTTTAACACCCGAACCGGTTTTGCACTAACCGGTTTTGGCTAGCTTTGAGAAAACAATCGAAATCGGTTAGTAACCAGCAGGTTTTGAAAAAATAAAAGTCTTAGTGCACCTCCAAATCCACATGATTAAACTATGGGTGTAAATGATAAGCAACTACTCGAGAGCTACTCGGGATCGGATCGGTTCGGTAAAAAGCTCGAACGAGCCGAGCCTTAACCAAGGTTGTAGAACTCGCTAGGCGCTAGTCGGCCGGTGAGGTACCGACTAGGGATTAATCGGGATTAATCAAGATTAATCGGGATTAATCGGATTGAATTTTTATATATATTTTTCCAAATTTATACATATATAATGTTAATTTTATATCTTATATGTATAAATTTAGAAGTTTAAGGGCCAAATGTAAACTAGTGAATATGGATTGGGGTTAAATATTAAAATACCTAAACATAAATAGCCCTAATCACCTCCATATCGTTCACCATATCCCGTTTTTTCATCCCATTCATTCTTTCATCATATGGAACCATCAAACGCAATTAGGGTTCATGGAGTTTCATCGATTTTGGTTCTAAATCATGGATTATCATCCAATTTTGACATAAGAACTTGTTTGATTTGATCGATTTGCTCAAGTTTTGACCTGTTCGAATTCATTTTTGACCTAATTTTGAGTTTTTGAGGTCTGACTAGGACGAATTTGGTCCGACTAATCGGTGATTAATCGCGATTTTTACAACCCTGGACAGCCACTGATTAATTTAGTGATTAGTTAAAATTAATCAGTAAAGTGGGGACTAGCGATTAATCACCGATTAGTTGATGATTAATCGGGATTTTTACAACCTTGGCCTTAACGATCCCGAGTCCGAGCTCGAGCTTGAAACATGACTCGTTTAGTTTTCGAGGCCGAGCATACAAAGACCGTTTAAGCTCGTGAGCCTAAACGAGCCCAAATAAATTTTATATTATTATTATTTTATATATAGTATACCTCCTATTTAACATTAGCGCATAGAGCTCGAGCCGAGCTTTGGCTCGTTTAAGCTATCAAAGTGAGGTCAAGCCGATCTTTTAGCTCCTTTTAAATTGTTCTATAATTATTTTGAGCCGAGCTCGAGCCCTTGGATTTTACTTTCGAGCCGAGTTTGAGCTCAAAGTATTGGACTCGAACCGAACTGAGCTCGAGCCTAGTCAGGCTCGGCCCGGCTCGACTCGTTTACACCCCTTAATTAAACAGCATACAAGAGTAATAATTGAAACTATTGGGCTATTAGAATAACTAAAATGTGGTTGTACATACTATAGATAACTGCCTTACTGGGCTTGAGGCACATTGCTGGCCTAGTCCAGAACACACCCAATGACCCAATGACCCAATGTCCCAAATGCAACTAATAGGAATTGAAATATATAGACTTCAAGTATGCTACCTAAAATTTCAATTTCAATTAATGCTACTAGACAGCGTTTCCTCCTCAGTCCTCACTCAAAAAAGTTTTCCAGCCCATATCTTTTATAAACCTAACTACACTTCAATTAATCTATTAATACTTTTATAAATTACAATACTTAAATACGAGAAATGATGTATTTATAAAAAAGGATTTATCCAACACTTGACCCTAATTTTATTTTTTTTTAACAAAAAACTTCAATAAACACGGCCGGGCCTCAAATAAACGACCGCCACAAGAAAATTACATCATATACAAGGGGTATTTCACCCATTCATTCCAAACTACATCCTTATATTTACTACGATGTTTCAACCAAAGGAAAGATAACGCCTTTACCCTCGCAACAATCTCCATAACTCGAGGCGTCGAATTCTGAAAGATTTTGTTATTGCGCTCATCCATATCAACCAGCTAGTCACCATCATAATACCTCTCAAAACCTTACTTTCTCACTTAGACTTGGTTGACGCACATTGCAACTGTAACAAACTAGTGACCGAATCCGCCCACCAACCATAAAACTTGCACCAATTCCAAATTTTGCTCCAAACCTCAACCATAAATCCACAACTCACCATGAGATGAGAAACGAATTCCTCAGCAGCTTCGCACAAGGGGCATAGCGGGTCCAGAATGTTAATCTTCCTACTCAATAGAGCAAGCCGAGTTGGGAGGCGATTAAGCTCCATTCTCCAACAGAAAATATTAACCTTCAATGGCAACCAAACTTCCCACTTCATAACCTGGGCCGTAGGCGAGTAACGATCCTTCCTTAGCTGCAACTGAGAAGACCCCATCAGTGTTCGGTTCCCAGATCCACGTGTCAGCTCTGTATTCAAACCGAATTTGAGATAAAACAAAATACACATCCTGCAACTCTGATATAGCTTCGACTGTAACATCATGAATACCCCAAGAACCAGCTAGCGAATACTGATTTCCTGTCTTCAAAAAACGATCAGCGACAGAAGCATTCTTTAAACGTTCCTGAGCAAAGAGTTTCGGCCATCTGAACATAAAAGGACCGTCCCATACCAAACATCTTTCCAGAACTTAATACACTCACCATTCCCTAATTTGCCTCTAATACAAAACTTGAAATTCATACCATTAACTACCAATCGACCCAACAACCGAACAATACTCTTCCAAAACCCGGGATAAGCGTTTTTTAAGGGGAGAAACGCCCACCTACCCTTCCCCCAATGAATACACTCTATGATACTCCGCCGCATCCCTTTATTATAGCTCATAAACCTATAAGCCCATTTCGCTAGGAGGGCCGAATTAACATCAATAATCTTAACAATACCCAACCCACCCTCCTTTTTAGGTCTAGTAACCACTTCCCAAGCCACCCAATGAAGAGCTCTACCCTCCTTACACCCAGACCATAAAAACTTTCTCATAATCTTCTCAATACTTTCAACCACCGAAGTCGGAGCTTTAAAAAGCGAAAGATAATACATCGGAAGACTAGAAAGTACCGATTTTATAAGAGTAAGACGACCGCCAATAGATAAAACCTTAGCCGTCCAAGAGTTAAACCTATTCAGAATGGTGTCCAAAACCGGATCCCAATTAGAGACCCGATTCATATTCGCCCCCACCTTTATACCAGGATAAATGAAAGGCATAGTACCAACTCTACAACCCAAAACCTTAGCCATACCATTTACCTCCGTATCCATCATCCCCAACCCAAAGAGCACCGACTTGTGAATGTTAATTTTCAAACCCGAACACAAATGAAAGACACGAAGAATCCGATTTGTAATATTCACATTATCCTTGCTCCACTTCCCCAATATCAACGCATCATCAGCGTATAGCATATGAGAAATAATCGGACCATCACTAGCTAATCTCACCCCTTCCAACAACGCAACCCACTCGCTTATGATGCACCGAGATAAATAAATCCATTTATCATAAAATAAATTATCCTTTTACGATGCAAATTTCATCTAGATTTTTAAAGTTTTAAATTATTTAATTTAATTATTACTTCGTATATATTGAAAATGGGTTCTGGGTTTCATACACCATGTGACATAATATTTTGGGAGTGTGACATCATATTCTGGGGTATGTGATAGCCTCCTATTAGTGTGTGATGTCGACCAGGATGTATGCTTTCTAATTAGGGGGTGTATGATTCAAATATAAATGTATACAAGGTCTATACTTGCAAAGCAAAACACACACTGATATTCTTCTACTAGTATACGACAAATATATATTAAATATATATTTGTAAGAGCAATACACTTTGTATATGACCCTCATAATCGGTGTCGGAATAATATTTAGGGTGTACCTATATTAGCCCTAAAAAATAATACGTATAGCAGGATAAGAGAATTGAGCAACAGTTTTGAAGCTAGGGGTGTGCAATGGGAAAGACCATAACGTGCCGACTATAATATAGGCAAATCCTACCCAAAACTAGAGGTGCATAAATCGAGTTTTATTTTAATACCTAGTTTTGGGTACGAGCTGACATTGAGAGAAACTAGATAGGGTTCGGGTACGGTGTACGGATATTGAAGAGAAATACCATACCTTATGTACTTGAGTAGGGTATGGTTGGGTTTTGGTATAACTGAGTACGGGTTCATGTATTAATACTCTTTTTTTAAGAAATAAGTTTTTTGTTTTTTTGTTTTACACATAAATAAAGTAGTTTAATTTATTTATTTTTCAAGTTAACAATAGTTTTCATTTCATAGATAGAAAATTATATTAGGATAGCAGGAAGACGGGTAACAAGTTACATCGCCACCCCATTTTGAAATTAAATTTGTTTTTAATTTGTAAGAATAACTAAAATAAATTACAATAACATAAATTCATTAAAGTACAAATTATTTGATTTATAATATGCACCTTTATAAACTTTAGATATAAAGTTGTACAGTAAACATAAATGTATACTTTAAAAATTTGGTATTTGATGTGACATCATTTACATATGTTTTACATGTGTATTTATCATCATTTTTGCACATTTATTATTCTTTTATTCTTAGAAAACATTGCTAAATCGTTCCTAAGAGGTAAATGCAGATTTTTGGAAGCAACAAGCAAAAAGGAGTGGAAACCAGCACAAAAGGAAGGAAATTGAAGACTTTGCAGACTGCAACAGAAGTTGCACGACCGTTCTCATGCCTAGATCAACCAGTCGACATTTCCAAGTCAACCAAAATGAAGTTTGTCAACATGCACGAGTGTGCTCATCACTTGGCACGACCGTGCCCTCTCCAAACGTGCACCACAAGGCTCCAGCAGACCAAGACGGACCAAAATGAAGTTTGTCAACGTGCACTACTAAAAAAGTAAGCAATTGCAACCAGAACTTGCGACCGTATAAAGCGGTCGCAAAATTAGCAATCTTTTTCCGACCGATCTATTATCGGTAGCAACATTTGCGATTGACCACAAAACGGTCATAAAACGATTGCAAATGATGCGACCGATAACTTTCGGTCGCAAAACAGTCGAAAAACGTTAAAAGTATGATCATTATTGTGGGATTTGTGACCGCGTTCTGACCGCTCAATTTGCGACCGTCAAAATGGTCGCAGTAATAATTAAAGAGTAGGGGTAGGTTTGTAATTTATCTAAAAACTAAAAAAAATAGAATAAAACCTAATTCAATCAGCCTTCATTCATATTCATCCATCGATCCATTCTACCAGTCTTAGCATAATCATAAAACCTATCCATCGATCCATTCCTGTTTTCCATCAACATCTAGGGTTTCTGTTGCTTCGATCTCTTCCAGAAACAACCATCGAAGCTCTCTGTTCGTCAGATCTGAAGAACCATCGAAGCTCTCTTCTTCTTCTTCTCCTCAATAGTCACTCAGATCTACACAGGTTCTTACTTATTATTATTGACTACATGTGTTCAAACTGTTGTTATTGGAGATTTTATATTTGTTTGAATCTGATTGTGTGCTGATTTGATTTGAGATATGATTGAATTGCAAAAGCAGATGGATATTATTAAGGTTTTAGGGTTTGTTTGTATTTAATGAAGTTTTGATTGGTGATTATGTATATGTTTGATGCTTAAATCAGATTGTAAATCTGATTTTTTATAAAAAAATTAAATGAACTTTCTCCGATTTATGGCGTTTTCCCTCTTTTTCTGCATCATTTTGCAAGCGTTTCTGCTCTTTTTCCTGCAATCAAATTTCCTACGTCAAAAAACAAATTAAATAGTAAACTGCAAGATTGGCCTTAAAAATTCACTTGTTCTGTAGAAACAAAACAGATATTTTAAGTTTTTGACATTAGGAAGGTGGTTGGATGTGTGCTTAAACTGCTTATCATGATTTAAGGAAACAATAGCAAGTGACAAGTGGTCAAATAACAAATATAGCAATAAACTGCAAAAATGAGCATCTGTTGACCTAAATAGCACTTTCGTCGTATCTTTGAAAACAAAATTAACATATAAAACTCATTTGGACATTATACATGCATTTAAACTGATTATTGTGATTTGTGGTCAAATGCTAAGTTAGATTATCAAAATTGCCTCTCCTTTTTTTATTAAAAAAAATTATTTTTATCCTTTAGTATCAAGGTTTAAAAGTACGGAATCATGCCTCGAGGCGTTTTCCCTTCGCCTCACGAGGCGTACGCCTCAAGGCGAACCGAGGCGTAAGCCCGAGGCGAAATTAAAAAATAAATATAAATATTATATGTCTTATAAATATTATAATGACCCAAAGTTCTAAAATCTTACATGTCCTTTATTTTAGAGTTTATTTTGGTAGGATAGTGACATACAGTGTTTGTGATACAAAGAGGCCCCAAATTGTAGTTTATCGCTAGCATTTGTTTAGGTAGGATAGCGAGAGGCGCTTTGTTGCTACCTTTTATATTCGCGCCAATAGTGGCGAAGCTTGGTTCTCGAATCGGTGGGGGCCGGACTCAATTTTTTTCGATCGGTAGTGGCCGGAAGATCAAATCGGTGGGGGACGGACTCAACCCGGACTCAATTTACCTACGAAAATCGCAAAATTCCACCATTGCGCCAAAAATCGGCGGGGTCAGCGCTCCTTCCGGCTCTAAAGAACCTTCGCCCCTACGCGCCGAAAAGCCTGCCACATATGTATATGTTCACAACCAAAGCAATTTGCTAGATTTAGTGACTTGAATATGTATATGTGTCACTTGAGGAGACTAGGCCTGCAACTTGGCTTGAATTTACATTGTAAATACATACAGACAAGTCTTAAAAATATATATGTATATATCTGGTGGCCTTTTACTTAACTTCATGTAGGCATAAGATTTTAAGATGCCAAGGTGGTTTTATGCAAATTATGCTTCATTGAGGTTACTTTATGGCTATGAGTTGGTCTTTAGAGTTTAAGCAATTTTTATGGTTTGGTTGCATTGATGTATGCTCCATTAAGTTAGATTTATGCATTTTTGTGTTATGATGATCATAAACTTTTGTGGTGGTAGTTTGTTACTTGCATCCAGGCATGTGTTTTTATGGTGCCAATGATTCATTGAGGTTGCTTTACGGCTTTGCTTAGACTGTTTCGTTGGTTGGTTTTGTACTTTTGGTTTGGCTTATGATCTCAGTACATTGTTAAATTCGTCATTAAGATTCCGTTAAAAAAATCGTCATTAAGATGCGTTATGGTTATGATGACTATTTAATCTTTGCGTAGCAGCTTTGTCCATTGCGTGCATCCATGAGTTAATTTGAGCCTAACATTATGAGTAATTATTACTTTGCATGGGTTCCATTTGACCTTTAGCTTGGCTGTTTCGTTGTTGTTTGCTGTGTTGGTTTTACTTTATGATCCCACATAATAGTACTTTCATACATTTGATATTATGGGGGTTTAGTTTGTTTGCTCCCTCCTTTATACTTTGTTAAAGTTGTATTTATCTAATATTTTTTTTTGAACCTTTGAATGGCTTATCCACATGCAAATAAAGATGCATATCATAGGATGTAGGTGAAGTTGGAGTAGCTTACTGTGAGAGTAGCTAATGTTAGTCAAAACTCAAATGGAGTTGGAGCTTCCTAGGAGAGTGCTTTATGTTTGATATGAAAAAAAAAAGACTTGATTGTAAATTTTGTTTAGCTATATAAAATTATGTGTTATTCTTTCGTCCGGTCAAAGGGATTAACTTGTTATTTGATAACATAGATGATTATAACATGAGATTAAGGATTTTGGGTTGGTTGTTAACTTGTTATTTGACAGGTTGCAGGAGGTGATGGTACTGTGGGTTGGGTCCTCGGGTGCCTAGGAGAGCTTCATGAAGCGGGTCGGGACCCGGTTCCACCTACTGCGATTGTACCTCTTGGTACAGGAAATGACTTATCCCGAAGTTTTGGTTGGGTAATTACTTGTAATAATAATAATGATGATCATCTACTTTTTGTTTTCTGATATGGGTCGGGTTTTTTCATACGGGTTTGGACTTATTTTCAGGGTGGTTCGTTTCCTTACAACTGGAAACCAGCTATAAAAAAGAGTCTTGATAAGGCGATTCATGGTCCAACTTGCCGCCTGGATAGGTGAATTACATTTTCTTGAGCATTCTGTGAGATATTAATTGTTTTCTAAATAAAAAGTTTGCTGTATGTATCATATGTTATGCATAGTTGGAATCTTGTAATATCAATGCCAGTGGGTGCAGATTTGGTCGCCCCTCATTCTTTGAAATGATCAGAAGAAGTTGTTCTTGATCAGGTTAGGATTGCAGTTGTTCATTAACTTATAATTATGATGCACAAATCAAATTATATGTTAATATTATGCTGGTTTAAAAAGCGCTTTTGAGGCAATTTCTGGGGCAAAAAGGCACGCATCATGTAGTTCTGGGTCAAAATTGGTCAAAGTCAGGGTTTGTGGGTCAGGTTTGTATGTAAAAATAACCGAAGGGATGAAAATAATTATGAAACGTTTACTTGATAAATATGTTAGTATGCAAAACAAATGAGAGAGACTTCCGGTTGTAAATAAAGCTTATATGGTTGTGTGTTATTTAGGACCTATACGCCAGGGAGCGCTTCATGCTTTTCTAAACCAAGAATATTATGTGTTTTCGCAACTTTATATTATGAAAATATTGGACTTCTTAACCCTTCTGCACTTATTTGCAGGATTTAAAAATTGAAGGAGCATTACCTGAAGGTTTCTTGTTACCGAGGAGTCTTATTTGCAGGATGTAAAAATTGAAGGAGCATTACCTGAAGCATTACCTGAAGGTTTCATGACTGAGGCAAGGAGGCTGCTATAGAAACAGGGCTTCACTCAAAACCAGGGTCTTTACTGTGACGACAACCATGCCCAGGCTTCTTTTGTGTGCTAAGCATGGTGTGACCCGACCCCATATATGATATATGTGACTTGCACTAAGGTATATTTTTATGTGTTTTTAGCAGAATGCTCTAGAGAAATGCAGATATTATGCTCATTTTGTGGTGTATTAGTTTATTATTTGATTTTTGTTTGCTTGTTGACCGTTTGCCTTCTATTTCTATTTCGATGTATTAGTTTGATATAATATGATTTGTGATACTGTAGTAGTCTATAAACAAAGAACCTGCACATGGGTACAAAAACTACTTAATGTCGCCAATATTGTAACAATTGTGTGTACAGAAACGAGATACACCATGCTGTCGGGGAACGGACTCAAGTTTTGCAGGATGTTGCTGCGGATCCGACCCTTCCACGTACGAAATCAGTTAGGTGTGCTCAATGTGGTCATGGAGAAGCTGTTTTCTTTCAGGTATTTTTTTGTTAATTTTTTCTGTACCAAATGTCAACCATTTGCCTGCTTCCATTTATATTTTTTTTGTTAATTTTTTTCTGTACCAAATCGAGCTCTTTTAAGAACTGATCATAATTCCCAAGTGTTATAAGAATCTATATTCACGATTCACAGTTTTTTGTTATCGTAACATGATTAAGTGATGCTTCATTATTGTAACAGGTGGGTTGCAGCAGGGTCCGATGATCCACTGGCATCTTGTTCCATCATCAAGAAGAAACTCCACAAAAGCCGATTTTCATCCCTCAGAAAAGCTGCCATTGATCATCAAAAATACGTGAAAGAGACTACAATGTACCCTCTGGAGCATAGCGTTGGACACAGTCAACTATGCACCGTGTCAAACAGCTGAACCAGTGTTTATCATCACCTCCATATACAGAAACCGCAACATGTCAACGTCATCAACACTGCAGCTCAAGTTTATCGAGCATCTGCTACCTAATACCCATCCTTCAGCAGTGTAAGTTTCTCTATTGTATCATACGTAGAGGTGTTAAATGTGTCGGGCTGATGTGTTGAACCCTGAACGTGGCACGGGGTTTCACGGTTTGACATGAGCACTACCCGTTTAACCCTGAATTTGTTTTTATTTATTATTATTTTATTTTACATATATAAATTTGACTTTAATAAATTTGATCTTTAACACTTTGCATTGGTTTATTAGATTGAAAAGTTGAACGCGATCATCCAAGATGTAGTGAAAGAAAAAGAAGAAGAGAAAGAAAGGCTGAACGGAATTATTGCGGAGTTGGTGATGGAAAAAGAGAAAGATAAGGCGGAGAAAGAGGCTATGAACGAAAGGATGGCAAACATTGAAGCGATGTTAAAAGTTAGGTTTCAAAACGTCTAATCATCGACTTACGCTATAAACATTTTATTTTGATTGTGTTTTTTATGTTAACTCAGATATTGATATTTCAAGTAGAATGTTTTATATAACTTTGTGAATTCCCAATAAATGCTTAAATTCTAAAAATATGATGTTATAAGAAGATTAAAATAGAAAATAGCTCCAAAAAGCTAAAAATCAAATAGATAAGAAAAATATTTTGCGACCGCAAAAGCGGTTGCAAAAGACAAGCGATCGCAAAACGGTTGCAAGGAAAGCGGTTGCAAAACGGTTGCAAGAAAAGCTGTCGCAAAACGGTCGCAGGTTTCTCGTTACAAACATTACCTCACAGCAGTCGCAATATTTGCGACCGCTGTTATAGTCGCAAAATATGGGTCGGAAAAAGATAACAACGGTCGCAACTTGGACGCAATAGGGCATTTGCGTCGAGTGTTTTTCCGACTACCTTTACAGTCGTAAAACGGTCGCAAAAGGACAATTGCGACCGCTTTGCGACCGGAATCGCTATCGCAATTGCTCAATTTTCTAGTAGTGATGGATTATCATCCAATTTTGACATAAGAACTTGTTTGATTTGATCGATTTGCTCAAGTTTTGACCTGTTCGAATTCATTTTTGACCTAATTTTGAGTTTTTGAGGTCTGACTAGGACGAATTTGGTCCGACTAATCGGTGATTAATCGCGATTTTTACAACCCTGGACAGCCACTGATTAATTTAGTGATTAGTTAAAATTAATCAGTAAAGTGGGGACTAGCGATTAATCACCGATTAGTTGATGATTAATCGGGATTTTTACAACCTTGGCCTTAACGATCCCGAGTCCGAGCTCGAGCTTGAAACATGACTCGTTTAGTTTTCGAGGCCGAGCATACAAAGACCGTTTAAGCTCGTGAGCCTAAACGAGCCCAAATAAATTTTATATTATTATTATTTTATATATAGTATACCTCCTATTTAACATTAGCGCATAGAGCTCGAGCCGAGCTTTGGCTCGTTTAAGCTATCAAAGTGAGGTCAAGCCGATCTTTTAGCTCCTTTTAAATTGTTCTATAATTATTTTGAGCCGAGCTCGAGCCCTTGGATTTTACTTTCGAGCCGAGTTTGAGCTCAAAGTATTGGACTCGAACCGAACTGAGCTCGAGCCTAGTCAGGCTCGGCCCGGCTCGACTCGTTTACACCCCTTAATTAAACAGCATACAAGAGTAATAATTGAAACTATTGGGCTATTAGAATAACTAAAATGTGGTTGTACATACTATAGATAACTGCCTTACTGGGCTTGAGGCACATTGCTGGCCTAGTCCAGAACACACCCAATGACCCAATGACCCAATGTCCCAAATGCAACTAATAGGAATTGAAATATATAGACTTCAAGTATGCTACCTAAAATTTCAATTTCAATTAATGCTACTAGACAGCGTTTCCTCCTCAGTCCTCACTCAAAAAAGTTTTCCAGCCCATATCTTTTATAAACCTAACTACACTTCAATTAATCTATTAATACTTTTATAAATTACAATACTTAAATACGAGAAATGATGTATTTATAAAAAAGGATTTATCCAACACTTGACCCTAATTTTATTTTTTTTTAACAAAAAACTTCAATAAACACGGCCGGGCCTCAAATAAACGACCGCCACAAGAAAATTACATCATATACAAGGGGTATTTCACCCATTCATTCCAAACTACATCCTTATATTTACTACGATGTTTCAACCAAAGGAAAGATAACGCCTTTACCCTCGCAACAATCTCCATAACTCGAGGCGTCGAATTCTGAAAGATTTTGTTATTGCGCTCATCCATATCAACCAGCTAGTCACCATCATAATACCTCTCAAAACCTTACTTTCCCACTTAGACTTGGTTGACGCACATTGCAACTGTAACAAACTAGTGACCGAATCCGCCCACCAACCATAAAACTTGCACCAATTCCAAATTTTGCTCCAAACCTCAACCATAAATCCACAACTCACCATGAGATGAGAAACGAATTCCTCAGCAGCTTCGCACAAGGGGCATAGCGGGTCCGGAATGTTAATCTTCCTACTCAATAGAGCAAGCCGAGTTGGGAGGCGATTAAGCTCCATTCTCCAACAGAAAATATTAACCTTCAATGGCAACCAAACTTCCCACTTCATAACCTGGGCCGTAGGCGAGTAACGATCCTTCCTTAGCTGCAACTGAGAAGACCCCATCAGTGTTCGGTTCCCAGATCCACGTGTCAGCTCTGTATTCAAACCGAATTTGAGATAAAACAAAATACACATCCTGCAACTCTGATATAGCTTCGACTGTAACATCATGAATACCCCAAGAACCAGCTAGCGAATACTGATTTCCTGTCTTCAAAAAACGATCAGCGACAGAAGCATTCTTTAAACGTTCCTGAGCAAAGAGTTTCGGCCATCTGAACATAAAAGGACCGTCCCATACCAAACATCTTTCCAGAACTTAATACACTCACCATTCCCTAATTTGCCTCTAATACAAAACTTGAAATTCATACCATTAACTACCAATCGACCCAACAACCGAACAATACTCTTCCAAAACCCGGGATAAGCGTTTTTTAAGGGGAGAAACGCCCACCTACCCTTCCCCCAATGAATACACTCTATGATACTCCGCCGCATCCCTTTATTATAGCTCATAAACCTATAAGCCCATTTCGCTAGGAGGGCCGAATTAACATCAATAATCTTAACAATACCCAACCCACCCTCCTTTTTAGGTCTAGTAACCACTTCCCAAGCCACCCAATGAAGAGCTCTACCCTCCTTACACCCAGACCATAAAAACTTTCTCATAATCTTCTCAATACTTTCAACCACCGAAGTCGGAGCTTTAAAAAGCGAAAGATAATACATCGGAAGACTAGAAAGTACCGATTTTATAAGAGTAAGACGACCGCCAATAGATAAAACCTTAGCCGTCCAAGAGTTAAACCTATTCAGAATGGTGTCCAAAACCGGATCCCAATTAGAGACCCGATTCATATTCGCCCCCACCTTTATACCAGGATAAATGAAAGGCATAGTACCAACTCTACAACCCAAAACCTTAGCCATACCATTTACCTCCGTATCCATCATCCCCAACCCAAAGAGCACCGACTTGTGAATGTTAATTTTCAAACCCGAACACAAATGAAAGACACGAAGAATCCGATTTGTAATATTCACATTATCCTTGCTCCACTTCCCCAATATCAACGCATCATCAGCGTATAGCATATGAGAAATAATCGGACCATCACTAGCTAATCTCACCCCTTCCAACAACGCAACCCACTCGCTTATGATGCACCGAGATAAATAAATCCATTTATCATAAAATAAATTATCCTTTTACGATGCAAATTTCATCTAGATTTTTAAAGTTTTAAATTATTTAATTTAATTATTACTTCGTATATATTGAAAATGGGTTCTGGGTTTCATACACCATGTGACATAATATTTTGGGAGTGTGACATCATATTCTGGGGTATGTGATAGCCTCCTATTAGTGTGTGATGTCGACCAGGATGTATGCTTTCTAATTAGGGGGTGTATGATTCAAATATAAATGTATACAAGGTCTATACTTGCAAAGCAAAACACACACTGATATTCTTCTACTAGTATACGACAAATATATATTAAATATATATTTGTAAGAGCAATACACTTTGTATATGACCCTCATAATCGGTGTCGGAATAATATTTAGGGTGTACCTATATTAGCCCTAAAAAATAATACGTATAGCAGGATAAGAGAATTGAGCAACAGTTTTGAAGCTAGGGGTGTGCAATGGGAAAGACCATAACGTGCCGACTATAATATAGGCAAATCCTACCCAAAACTAGAGGTGCATAAATCGAGTTTTATTTTAATACCCAGTTTTGGGTACGAGCTGACATTGAGAGAAACTAGATAGGGTTCGGGTACGGTGTACGGATATTGAAGAGAAATACCATACCTTATGTACTTGAGTAGGGTATGGTTGGGTTTTGGTATAACTGAGTACGGGTTCATGTATTAATACTCTTTTTTTAAGAAATAAGTTTTTTGTTTTTTTGTTTTACACATAAATAAAGTAGTTTAATTTATTTATTTTTCAAGTTAACAATAGTTTTCATTTCATAGATAGAAAATTATATTAGGATAGCAGGAAGACGGGTAACAAGTTACATCGCCACCCCATTTTGAAATTAAATTTGTTTTTAATTTGTAAGAATAACTAAAATAAATTACAATAACATAAATTCATTAAAGTACAAATTATTTGATTTATAATATGCACCTTTATAAACTTTAGATATAAAGTTGTACAGTAAACATAAATGTATACTTTAAAAATTTGGTATTTGATGTGACATCATTTACATATGTTTTACATGTGTATTTATCATCATTTTTGCACATTTATTATTCTTTTATTCTTAGAAAACATTGCTAAATCGTTCCTAAGAGGTAAATGCAGATTTTTGGAAGCAACAAGCAAAAAGGAGTGGAAACCAGCACAAAAGGAAGGAAATTGAAGACTTTGCAGACTGCAACAGAAGTTGCACGACCGTTCTCATGCCTAGATCAACCAGTCGACATTTCCAAGTCAACCAAAATGAAGTTTGTCAACATGCACGAGTGTGCTCATCACTTGGCACGACCGTGCCCTCTCCAAACGTGCACCACAAGGCTCCAGCAGACCAAGACGGACAAGCAGTTACGCCACATGGAGATGTAATTCATGATGATTTCCCACATCAGCAAATTCCCAAGATCGAAGATTCAGATGCATACCCATGGTATGTGGATTACGACAACTATTTAGCAGGTGGCATGCTCCTGAAAGGACAAATATTCTATTAAAAGAAGAAATTCTTTTCAGATTTGAAGTATTATATTTGGGAAGATCCCTATCTTTTCCGTATTTGTCTTGATTGTATGATTCGCCGATGTGCCCACGAAAAAGAAGCCCAAGATTCTACTTCAATGTCATGAAAGTCAAACAGAAGGACACCACGCAGCATGGAATACGGATCGAAAAGTTTATGAAGCAGGATTTTGTTGGCCCACAATTTTCAAAGACGCTGTCGTTCTCATCCAAAATTGTGATGTATGTCAAAGAGCCGCCAATATTAATGCCCGTGATGAAATGCCACATATGGGCGTTGTTGTTTTCGAGGTCTTCGATGTTTGGAAATCGACTTTGTGGGGCCATTCCCACCATCAAGGGGAAATCTTTACATTCTTATGCTAGTGGATTATGTTTCCAAGTGGGTTGAAGCAAAAGCAATTCCAACGAATAATGCAAGAGTTATCGTTAAGTTCTTGAAAGCTCTTTTCGCCTGGTTCGGTGTACCAAAAGCTCTTATCAGTGATAGAGGAATCCATTTTTGCAACAAGCAGTTGCAAAAGGCTCTACACAGATAAGGGTGTCAACAAAGATTCTCCACCCCATATCATTCTCAAGCCAA